>JAPPVO010000016.1:82875834-83411654 GCA_030407325.1 Camellia japonica | reverse complement strand
ATTCTGGGTTTGGTCTTTCTTGGCGGTCTTCATTGGGAAACGATTCGGTTTTAACTTTTGATCACATCCAACCTTTTGCCCCTAGTTCAAGGGCTGCTTCAAATCTAAATCACATCTGACCTTCTTGCCCCTAGTTCAAGGGTTGCTTCCAATCTGAATCACTGGCCCTACATAGTTTTGGCTAAGGTTCACTCGGGTATTGACACTCTCCTTTTACACTCTAACTTTTGCCAAAGCCGCCCTTTCGGGTTTTCAACCTTGCGAGCTTTTTATTTTTCTTTCTTTCTTTTTTTATTTTTATTTTTTATTTTTTTGATTTTTTTATTTTTTTTGTGCTCTAACTTTTGCCTGGGTCGCCCTTCCGGGTTTTCGGCCCAGCGAGCCTCTCAAGGGTGATACTTTATTGCCCCTAGTTCAAGGGCTACCTCCATTTCAGCTATGCAAGCCTCACACTTTTGCCCCTAGTTAAAGGGCTGTTTCAAATTGAAATCACATTCTCCCTTATTGCCCCTAGTTGAAGGGCTGCCTCCATTTTGAATCACATCATTGCCCCTAGTTCAAGGGCTGTTTCCATTTGAATCATATTCAGTTTAAGGGCTGTCTTCATTTGAATCACATCATGGCCCCAAGTTCAAGGGCTATTTCCAATTTGGCTATGCAAGCCTTACACTTTGATTGATCATGGGAGACTTCAAATCACAGTTTGAAAGCTAAGGAGCTAAGGAGGTTGGACCACGAGTCAAGAGGGTCCCTATGCTGTATAATCAATTCCAGGCATGTTTTCGTAGGACCACGCAAAAACAGTTTTTTGAAATCTTTTCACAAAGTGACTAATCACTCGTACTCTTACGAAGACAAGATAGAACCAATTTGGACCAAGCCAGGATCCTTCTCAGTACCCACATTAACAAAAATGATTTTATTCATCAAAGGCTTAGCATACCTCTCTTCCTCTCAATTGATCAAAATTTGCAAATCCCGAGGAAATTCTTCCTCTTCGTTTTTATCAGAGTTTTGGAAAAAGTTTTGAAAAACTTTGGTCAATGCGATGATTTAAAGGCACAGAAAAGTAGGCAGACTCTATGGCATTTTTTTTTGTTTTTCTGTTTATTGAAAAGAGACTAGACTCAGCAATGACACAGACTCAAAAGAAAATGATAAAGAAGACCTAGACAAGACAGAAATGCCTAGGTTAGCACTCTCGAAATCAACAGACTCTGACTCATTAGGCTGACTCGAGCCTGACTCTAACTCTACAAACTTGGTGAAATCAAACTTAGACTCAATGCTCAATTCAGAACTCAAAATAAAACCATTTTCAAATTGCCAGTCAAAGTGTGGGCCAGCCACAACACTCAAAATAAAACTCGTGCAATCAACGGGTAGTCACTCCCCAATCACAGAGATGGTCGAAATTTTATTATATATATATATTTTTTTTTTTTTTTTGATTTTATGTTTTTGTTATTTTTTTTGTTTTTGAATGATGCTAAACTGAACAACCTGAACCACTTATTCGAATTTGAGAACCCCTGTATAGATCCAATACATTGCACATAACACATAGCAGGAAAGAGAACAAACACCCCTATGGAGGATAGGGTTATCCTGTCCTAGCTTTTGAAATGATCTAGGTTCACTATTCAAACAAGCGGTATCATACATCCTAGCAATGGGAAAGCATCCTGTCCTAATTTGGAAGGTACTATGGCTCACTATATGTACAAGGTTAGCTCTGTTCTAAGGGTTGAAGTCAAGGTGACGTTACCAAAGAGTCCTTTGAGTCATAACCAATAAAGATCCCAGGAAATCAGAAGAGTCAAATAGCCTCTCTTCGAAGTCTGAGAACCTTAGATAGCAAAGCTAGATAGCAGGGCTACATAGCTAAGCTACCCTTTTGACAGATCTCAAAAGGTTACAACACAAGGCCTCTAAAGTAACGTAGAGATAGGTGTAGTGTCACAAAAAGTGTGCCTGTGCTCCCACCAGCATCTGGGCAACACAGGGACTTTAAGTGCACTAATGCATGCAATGCAATAAACATATAATTGAAAATAAAAGTCATATCATGGAGTTCAAGTCAAGGTTTCATAAATCCCCAGCAGAGTCGCCAGAAACTGTAACATGCCCGGGGGGTACCCGCGCGCGTTAAACAGTTCAGACTCCCGAGATCTCTTTGATCTCAATGTCTCACGAGTGCAATGTGAAACGTAGATGAGAGTCCAGATTTGGCAACTTTTAGTGAAAATCCATTTTATTGCAATTTTGTCAAAAATGGACTGCGTCATCAGATCTCAGAGTCGCCACCTAATATTTTGGGAAATTAGGAAACCCATGACTCGGTGCCGAAGGCCACTGTTCGTCGTAACCAAGGATGCTTGGCTCGGAACCTTAGGTATGAGAGGGGAAGGTCAATAATGAGCACCCCCACTCACCCGATCAAAAGATCGGCCTCTACTAAACCATGATATGACTTTTATTTTCTTTATATGTTTATGTTCTGATTATTTAGTAAATCCTAAAATTTACTATGTGAAGCATACAAGTATAGACTAGTTTGCTCAAATTGGAACAATTCAATTTCATGTTTGTTTTTCGAAAAGGGTTTGATTTTGCCACCATCAAGTGGGCTTAACACGTACAATCTTTGAATTATTCCAATTCAAACAACAAGCCTTCATCCACAGGCATTCAAACAGTTTATCACTTAAACAAATAGCTACATGGTAGGATGCTAAACATAGTAAGAAAAACACACACAAATGAGATGCTAAAGCATAAAAACTCACAGATTTATTGACGTCCCTCGAACAGCTACAAAACAAAGGTTAGTAAAATATGCATGATCTTATATACAGGATCCTAATGCAATTCACTCATGAGATGCACTAAAGATTTGGCTTCTACAATATGGCATGTGAATCATCTTAAAACATCCGATAGTATACAGAATCATGGGATAATCAATTGAAGCATAAAGATGCAAATTTAGCCAAATCTTATGCATGGATCATGGATGTAAAGCAGGGATATGCATGACATGTCAGATATATACATACACACAGTTAGGGAAAGCGATAAAAGAACGGGATAGAAAGAAGCGGGGTGGGGGAATTATTACAATGCTTGAATTATTACAGATCCGAATGAGGGAGAGAGGAGAGAAAAATAAAATAAAAATAAAACCTCACAACACTCAAAATAAAAATAAAATAAACAACTTCATCACTGGTGCATTCCACTCCTTTTCGCATGTTCCGGGCTCCGCGACACCACAATCCACAAATGTGTCACACCACCTCTCATCACCCACCTACCACCTTTTCTCTCTCTAAGCCGAGAGAGAGAGAGAGAGCCGTGGGGTAGAGAGAGAGAGAAAAATAGAGAGAGAGAGAGCCGTGGGGTGGTGATGGGTTTCTAGAGAGAGAGAGTCGTGCATGGTTGGTGTCTTAGAGAGAGAGGTGAGGGAGAGGGCCGTGGGTTATGCATGTGGGTTAGAGAGTTGTGTGTCTAGAGAGAGAGCAGAGAGACCCGTGGGTGAGAGGAGTGTGTGCATGGCTAGGTTTGTGAGAGAGGAGAGGAGAGGGAGCCCGTGGGTGGTGGAGAGGGAGAGAGTGAAAGGTTGAGAGTTGGGTGTGCATGCCGTGGTTGGTGCTGCTGGGTTGTCCCGTGGGTGTCTTAGAGAGAGAAGAGTGGGTGTGTGAAGGTGGGTTGGGATAGCCACGGTAGAGAGAGAAGTGAGGGCCGTGCATGGTTGAGGGAGGTGATGGATGATGGGTTGGTGAAGATGGTGCATGAAGATGAAGGTGGTGGTCATGGTGGTGTAGGGAGTGAGAGAGGAGAGAGGGGTAGCCCGTGGGAGTGTGGTGGCTGTGTTGTGCAGCTGGGTTTGTGTGCCGAGAGGTGGTGAGATGGCCACGGTGGTGATCAAAGAGAGAGGTGGGTTTGGGTGTTAGCCGAGAGAGAGAAGAGAGATGGGTGGTGAGTGCTGGTGTGTGTTCATGGTGGAGCCGTGTGTGATGGCTGTGTGGAGGAAATTGGTGGGTGTGTGTTAGATGTTGGTCTTTGCATGGTGGTGTAGGGTGGTGCTGCCGAGAGTGAGAGGATGGCAGTGGTGCCGTGAGGTGGGAGGATGAAGGTGAGTATGGCAGTGTGGAGGTGCATGCCGTGAGGGAAGGAGAGAGGAGTGGGTCTGCCGTGGGTGTGAGGGGTGGTACTGAATGATGTGATCATGGTATGTGTATGTGCATGTGTGATGGTGGTGTTAGAGTGAGAGAGGATGCTGGCTGGGTGTCGAGTGAGGGAGAGGTCTTATGGGTGTGCATGGTGTCTCCCTCTCCAAGCCGAGAGGGAGGGAGAGTTAGTCCATCATCCCCTTGTTTTTTATGCCGTGTGTGCTCCCCCTCCTCTATGTCTGAGCTGTGTATCTTCTTCTTCTCTGAACTCCCCTCTTTTTTATTACTCAAAAAGACCCTCACCTAATACTCTCCACTAAAACAAAAGATTGATTTAGTGCCTTCTCTTTATTCCCCACTCTCTCTCCCCTTTATTTCTCCACCATAAAAGCCACGCCCCATTTTCTCTTTTTTTTATATTTTTTTATTTTTCTATTTTTTTTATTTTATTATTTTATATATTCAAATTTTTATTATTTTTTTTCTTTTCTTTTGTTTTAAAAATAATTATCAATCATAAAACACACTTAAAAGATATACACACCTAATTTAATACACACACATAAAATACTACAAATTACCAAAATATCACAATG
Organism: Camellia japonica; assembly: GCA_030407325.1. Classification (NCBI taxonomy): domain Eukaryota; kingdom Viridiplantae; phylum Streptophyta; class Magnoliopsida; order Ericales; family Theaceae; genus Camellia; species Camellia japonica. The sequence continues at coordinate 83,406,883 of JAPPVO010000016.1, read as the reverse complement.
GGTGAGGGTGGTCGAAATAAAGTGCCCAAGTCTTAGGGCTGGTCAAAATGGGGTGTCTACACATGTTTAAAAGCCAAAAGCATCAAACTAGTGAAGATCACAACACTATAAGCATGCAACACAAAGATCAACTGACCAAACGAGCTCTAGACAGAGGCAAAATAGGCCAAAATAGTAGCAAAAACATGCCAAAGTTAAGCTAACACAAGCTACAAAAATAGGCTAAACCATTAGGCATGCTAGACTAGTAAGCACAATTACACTATAAGTACAAACAAGTACTCCAACCAACCCAAAACAGAGTTGAAACATGTAAAAATAGAGCCTAAAACATTCTTGAACTAAGCTAACACAAGCTACAAAACGAAGCTAATATGTGAAGCTAACTAAGCATGCAAGAGAGACACAAGGAGAGGAGGCTAACCCCTCCTATTTTGGACTTCAAAACATACTTTTTCCCATTGAAATAACACTGAATTTCAATGGTTTAAAGGCCCAAAAAGTTTGATTTAAAGGTGGTAAGAAATGGCACAAAAGCTCACACAAACAAACAACAAGAAAGAAGAGACAAGCCCCTAACTCACCAAGACTTAAACTACTATTTTTAAACCTTAAAAATAGAGTTTTTTATGGTTGAAAAACTAGGTCAGAATAGTGTAAAAAGATAGCCAAGCAATTGATTAAAACAAAGTCTACAAGGCAAGTCCTTTACCTCTTGAAGCACGGCACAAAATTAGTCACAATTCTGAGCTTAAACCACCCTTAGAAGCTCAAACCAAGCCTCAAAGAACCTCAGCTCAAAGATGAAGAAGTTTGGTTAAGGGTCTTAGTGCAAAAGTGTAGAGAATTCTCACTTTCAAGTATAAAACAAGAAGAGAGAGAGAGAATTCTAAAAAGAGAGAGAGAGAGAGAGAAAAATTTGCTCCAAATTGTGTAACTCTCAAAATGGGGGAGAGACCCCCCCCCCCTATATAGAAAATCAAGCCAAAGGCTTGCATTCATCCCTCCATACACGTGTATGGAGATGAGCATCAGTGAACAACAGCTGGCACAGCTAGCAAAGAAATATTTGAAAAATGAGAAAAATGGCCGTCGGCCATCATTAGTGGCCGACCAACCATCAATGTAGCCAACCGGCCATCAACATAGCCGATCGGCCACCACTAGTGGTCGACAGGCACAAGTCCTGGCCGACAGGCTAAGGGATGGCCGACAGGTCACCCTCTCCTCCAGAAGTGAAGCAACAAGCTCTTGGCCCACAACCAAGCACAAAACAGACAAGATTAGAGGCTCTAAGGCAAGGCGCTCAGCCGAGACCTTCAAGGACTCAAAATGAACACGAGCGAGCACAATCATCGGGTATTCAAACGATGACGTCCAAGTCTTGAGGACGGTCAAAAATGGGGTGTCTACACCCACCCCCATAGGTTTAAGTCATAATCGGCAAGTAATCCCGGATTACATTTGGCCTCAAGGACAACATCAATCATAACATAAGAATGGGGCTTAGCGGAAGCAATAGTATAATATAAAAACAGACCATTGAGTAGTGCATACATGCCAAAATCATAAATATTAAAAGCCTTAAACTCCATACAACTTATATACAATATCCCAAAAGAACAAAACAAACAAAAGATGTGTTAACAAAGCTTGACTCCTCTCGAGTCCAAGCACGCCCCTTCACGGAGGCACCTTCCAAAATGGCTTCACAGGGGTAGACACCGAGGCAGCCTTGAACATGACGTTCTGCTTGCTCACCTACATATATATATATATATATAATGGAAAGGGTGAGCTGAAGCCGATTGAGTAATATCAGTATAAAAGTTTTACATGAATGAAGTCCAGCACGTTACAAATATATCTTTCGTTTTCGAAACAATTCATGTCAATAAGCAAACCAATAGAATAAAATCATATCAATCTCTTCTTTGTAATAGCAATAATCAATCATTCAATTTACGTAGTACATCCAACATAGTATCAAAGAGACAACGTGATGAAGCCAATAGGACCACAAGGGTCAATCCAATGGGACCATGATAGGTCATTCAATAATTCATAATTCAATGTGGACCATTAAGGTCTAACATCAGAGATCTCTATGTTTCAATTAATCCAATGGGCCATGGTATTATTTCTCCCAAGTGAGGGCTTATTAATCAATGGGCCACGGTATTGTTTTTCCCGGGTGAGGGCCTCACTAAAGGATGCCATGATTACAATTTAAAAGGGACATTCATTCATAAATAGCAAATTAGAATTCAAAATACTAATCTTGAACAATTTCCAAATACATTTCGAACATAGCTTTATAAAGACATTACTCACGGTGGGTTAAAACGATACTAGGCCTCAAACTTCCACCTACATAATACACATAACAATACACACATTGAAGCACAAGTCTCAATCAACCGTTCTATAATCCAATTTTCATTTTATGTGTTTATAGCTTCTTCAATGATTAAGGATGTTCAAATGATGCAAAAGAATGCCTAAAAGGGTATGAGAATGCAAATATGTCCTTATAAGTGTTGGTCAAAATTTGCTGAAAACAAGGTCTTTGCTCAAGCGCACACTCAGTCGCTTGAGCAGTATGGCTTGACTGCAAAAGTACTGAATGCTCAAAATGTGCGCTCGATGGTCGCTTGAGCCAAGTGCTAAACAAATGTGAGTTTGCTCGAGCGCACACTTGGTCGCTCGAGCCAACAACCAAAAGTCTGTAAAAATACTAGATGCCTGTGATGTTCGTTCGAGCCAAGGATCCTTTGCTCAAGCGAACTGAGCGAATTCTGGGTTTTCCATATTTGAGTTTGAAGTTCAAAAACACCCTTTTCTTGTTTAGAGCTTGCATAGTTAGTCTCAAAAGCTTAGAAACACTTTATAAAGCATGTGTACTTACAAGTTATGACACCATGAACCCCAATTCTCTTTCAATTCTTCAAAACAAAGTCCAAAACACTATGTTCTTGACATGCATGTAGGAAACTCAACTCTTTTCTTCACAAAATATGTTTATATGAGGTGTTCAGTATTAAATCAATGGTGAATCTCAAGAAATAGCTTGTATAAATCCCATGCATGTATAAATTTGTAGAAAATTAAGTTCAAATATGGAGAATTATGTATACATGTACACAATTCACTCAAACTCACTACATTCACGGTGACTCTAACTCTTTTCTTTCAAATTCATGCAAATGGTCCTACAACTTGGTGAATTCATCTTCCTACATGGATTATTCTCATGAATTAAGGGTAAAGATCTTACCTAGAGCATGAATTGAGGTTGAGTTTGCTAAATTCCTTCAATTCTCCCTTCAATTCTCTACAATCCTCCAAGTTCTCTCTCAAAGTTGAAGTCTCTCTCTCTCTCTCTCTCTAACTCTAATCTCTACCAAAATGATAAAGAAAAATGAACTCCTTGAGCTTATGTTGCATATTTATAGGCTTAATTAGCTTAAGTTAATTAAGTGAGATTAAGGTTAGTTAATTAAGCTTAAGCATAATTAATATACCTTAGTTTTAATTGATTTATTCAAACTTCCATGCATGCATCAATTTAACATCAATTCTCTTCTAATGCTTCAAAACATGGAAATTAGCTTCAAACCAACATAATTCTTGAATTCATGTATGATACAACCTCTAATTTTAACATAGATAACATGAACCATGTTTAAAATGATTAAACTAAACAAAATTATGCATGCAAGTACAAATACACACCAATTTCTTCATTCTAAGCTCAATTCTCACATTTAATCACATAATCTTCTTGAATTCACATATTTGATAACTCTAATTCATGAGTTAAGGTGTCATCACATACCTAGAGTCTTCAACAACACCAATTCTAGCAAAAACTTGAGCTCTATTACACAATCCTTCAATTCTCCAAGCAATTTCTTCAAATTAAGTTCTTTCTCTCTCTACAATTGAATTTTCTTTCTCTCTCTAAAATGTTGCACAGTAGATTTTTGAGTTCTTCCCCTCTAATTAGCCTCAAATTATCATATATATACCTTAGATTGGCTTAGGTTGCTAATTAGAGCTTAAGCTAGCTAATCAAGCTTAGGTTAATTAATCAAAACTTAATTTTTTTGAACTGGATCAAATTTTAATCATACTTCTCATTAGGCTCTAAGAATTATGAGAATCTCAATAAACTAACTAATTTTGATTTTTGACGCCATTAAGGCCTTCAATTTCAAATTATAATAGAAATCACAACAGATATTCCTACAGGTAACAAATATGAATCCAAAAATCATAGTAAACACATAATTAGCATTCAAATTCACACTAAGCACATAGGTTGTATTCAAATTAAATGGTTAAAAGCATAATATGTGACGGGGTTGTCACACTCCCCCTCTCTTTCAAAGGGTACAAACTTGAGAGTTTTTTTGTGAATTTGAGAGCAAAATAATCACCTCATTCCTCCTTATTGCCTTAGCTCCAAAAATAACCCATCAAACAACAACTCTAACTTCTGAAAATCCTTCTAAGGCTTGAAATACTCGAACATAATCAAAAACCTAAGCTTGGGGAAGGCTCACAAGCAAGAAACTCGCACTTTTTCTTGTCTTTTCTTCACGTGCCCTTCAGTTCTTGAAAACTAAAAGGTAAAAGACTATTCTTTTATCATATTCCAGCACCATTTTGTTTTATTCTTTAGTATTCCTTCATGCTAGGGTGTTAGGCCATCATCTTATCATGTAGTCATTTAGTTTTGCTCACTTTCTTAACTTGTTTTGCATGTTTTCTTTATCTCATTAGAGCAGCATGTTTTAGGCTTATCTTAATCATATAATAAGCATGCATGGCCCGATTTGAATCATCATATAGTTGGTTTGTATTTTTGCATTTTATGTATGCTTATCATTTAGTAGCCTCAAACCAAGCCTATGATCCTATTTTGTATGCATTAGTTGTATGCTAGGATCATGTCTATTTATGTCTATGCATGAAAGATACTGAAAAGTGGGCATCCAGGTAAGTTTTCCTCATCCTCTCGACATGTGTGTGTTTCTTGCATTGTCTTTTAAATACTCCAAGTTAAATGCTCTTTCTATGTAAAATTGTATTTTTGAACGTTTTTATGAATATTGCTTGTTTTAATTTGAGTTCATTGCCATAAATGATTAAAAATATCCTTTGTCATTGAAAATCTTCATTTTCAAAAAATATGGCATTGTTCTTTTAATCTAAAATAAGTGATATTCATTCTTTATTTAAATCATTTAGTTCTTAGGGTTAGTAAAGGTTTTAGGTCAACTAATGAAGTTTGTGAATAATTAATCACTAAAATCATAAAATAGATAGTTAGTAGAGGACAGTTTTTGAATTGGGCAAAAGAATGTGCTACCATTTAATAACCTCCCCTTTTGTACCTAAGCTCCTGAACATAAAATTTTTTGGTTATGAAGGATCGGTCCTTAACTTAGTTGTCATTGTTAAAGGTTTCTTAATTCTCCTTTAAAAATTAAGTGGTGATTATTTGTTGATTAAAGCAAGTTGGTAAAACAATCTGTGTGGGAAACGGGCCTTAAACTCGAAAATGGCATGGCGTCCACAAGTCCCCAGCAAAGTCGCCAACTATGGACACTATGCCTTTTTGGATATAAGGCCTGTTTCCATACTTTGTTGTGCCAACTCGCTTTCCCACACCGATAGAGTTTCCATTTAATTTTAAGTGGAATTAAGAAACCTTTAACAATGAAAACTAAACAAAAGACTGAATCCGTCACAACTAGAGAATTCTAGGTTTGGGAACTAATGTACAAAAGAGGAAGGTCATTGAATGATGCACCCTCTTTGCCCAATCCGAAAATTGGCCTCTACTGATATTCTATTTTATGATTTTAGTGAATAATTATTGCATACAAAATTCATTATTTACCCTAAAAATCTTTGATAATTCTAAAACTATATGATTTGAATAAAATGAATATCATTTATTTAAGATTTAAAGAATAACGTCATATTTTTCAAAACTAATGATTTTCCATTAAAAAATAGACTTTTAATAAATCATGGCCATAAACTTAACCTAAGACAAACAATATTTATGAAAATCAAAAACAACCAATTTTGCACGGAAAGAGCATCTAACTTGATTTATTAAAAAAGACAATGCACCAATCAAGCATATACTAAGAAGATTGAGGAAACTTATTTGGATGCCCTCGCAAGCGTCTTTCATGCATTTATAAAATAAACATGAACCTAATATAAAACTAACTCATACAATAATGAATCTAAGTCCGATTTGAGGCTACTAATATGATGATTATACACAAAGAACAAGTAACAAATAAAATGCAAAAATATGCTAAAACTACATGATGATCAAACCGGGCTTAATGCATTATCAAACCTATCTAAACATGTTGTTTAGATAAAATAAACAAAACATGCAATAATATGTGAAAAACTTAACAAAATCAACACCTTACATGATGATATGATGAACTAACACCCTAACTATGATTGACTACTGAACATAGGTTCCAAAAAAGTAATGAAATAAGCAAAAAAATAAAAATAGAGAGAGAGTTTACCTGCTGGTTTGATTAAACTGAAAAGCACATGAAGAAAAGATGATTTTCCTTGCTTGCAAGCCTCCCTCAAGCATAGATTTCTGATTTAGTCCAAGTTCTTTAAGCCTTAGATTATTTAGTCCTAGTTCTTTAAGCCTTAGATTATTTGTAATTGTTAGAATTGCTATGGGAGGTGATAATTTCGGAGTTATGGTTTAGGAGAGAAAAGACAATGGATTTTCACTCAAAAGCTCACAATTTTGTTCAAAAGTCCTACCCCTTGAAAAGGGGGGGTGAAGAGGTGTGAGGCCCTGTAACATGCCCGGGGGGGTACCCACGCGCGTTAAACAGTTCGGACTCCCGATATCTCTTTGATCTCAAGTCTCACGAGTGCAATGTGAAACGTAATGAGAGTCCAGATTTGGCAACGTTTATTGAAAATCTATTTTATTGCAGTTTTGTCAAAAATGGACTGCGTCATCAGATCTCAGAGTCGCAACCTAATATTTTGGAAAATTAGGAAACCCATGACTCAGTGCCAAGGCCACTGTTCGTCGTAACCAAGGATGCTTGGCTCGGAACCTTAGGTATGAGAGGGGAAGGTCAATAATGAGCACCCCCGCTCACCCGATCAAAAGATCGGCCTCTACTAAACCATGATATGAATTTTATTTTCTTTATATGTTTATGTTCTGATTATTTTAGTAAATCCTAAAATTTACTATGTGAAGCATACAAGTATAGACTAGTTTGCTCAAATTGGAACAATTCAACTTCATGTTTGTTTTTCGAAAAGGGTTTGAATTTGCCACTTGACACAGTGGGCTTAAAGTTTGTGAATTTGTCATTGCAAAGTGGGCTTAAAACGTGCATTTATTGAATTATTCCAATTCAAACAACAAATCTTCATCCACAGGCATTCATACAGTTATATCAAGTAAGCAAGTAGCCTCATGGTAGAATGCTAACACATAGTAAGAAAAACACACACAAATTGGATGCTAAAGCATAAAAACTCACAGAGATATCGACGTCCCTCGAACAGCTACAAAACAAAGTTAGTAAAATATGCATGATCTTATATACAGAATCCTAATGCAATTCACACATGAAATGTAACCTAGGATTCGGCTTCTACAATATGGCATGTGAATCATCTTAAAAACATGGGGTAGCACATAGAATCACATAAGAATTGATGAAATCCACAAATAGGAATTTAGCCGAATCTTAATGCATGAGACATGGATGTAAAGCATGGATATGCATGGCATGTCAAATATATACATATGTACAGTTAGGGAAAGCGATTAAAGAATGGGATAGAAAGAAACGGGGTGGGGGATTATTACAACCCTTTAATATTACAAATCCAAATGAGGGAGAGATGAGAGAATAATAATAAAATAAAATAAAATCTCACAAAACACTCAAAATCAAAATCAAAGTTTTAAAACCCCCGACCACTCATCAATTATCAAAGATCCATCTGTCTTCAATCAAATCCAGTCTGCACACCAGCAAATTACCGTGGTCCCAATAACCCACTTGCAACTCATCAGCACATATTATGATATATACAAATCCAGCCCATGTACTCATGCTATGCATCTTCAATGGAGGGCCCCACCCTCTTATGTAAACCTGCACTTTGCCACCCCGAGAGAGAGAGGGAAAGAGAGAAAGTGCTTGTTTTGAGCCAACCTCATCTTCCCATGTGTGTGCATCTGTGTGTGTGATAGCCAAGATAAGGAGCCTCTCTTCCCGTCACATTTTTCACTCACTCACTCTCTCTTTTGAAACTGCTCTCTCCCGAGAGCCAAACCCAAACTTCTCTCTATTATTTCCAAAAACCGAGAGGGAGGGATCTAGAGAAAGATCAACAACCCCTCAGACCCCTGTGTGTGTGTTTTTTGGGTCTGCCTTTTCTCTCTAAACCGTGTGTATGGTGTATCTGTGAATCATGTGTGTTGAGTCTGCATGTGTGTGCATGTGTGTTAGTCAATCCCGTGGGTGTGTGTGTGAGTGTGTGTTGTGTTGGGTGTGTGGAGTGTGTGTCCTCTCTCTCTCTCTAAACCGTGTGTGTGTGTTGTGTGTCTGCTGTGAGTGCCGTGTGTGAGAAGTGTATGGTGACTGGGTGTGTGCATGGGTGAGTGGCGTGTGTGAGAGCCGTGGGTGAGAAAGAGGTGTGTGTTAGCTGGGTGTCATGTGCATGGGTGGAAAGATCTTGGGTGTGTATGGAGTGGGTGTATGGTGCTGGGTGTGCCGTGTGCGTGGGTGGCTGAGTGAGTATTGTGTGCTGTGTGTGTCTTAGAGACAGAGAAGCCTAGAAATCTAGAGAGAGAAGAGAGTTGGGTTTGGTGTGTGTGTGTATGGTCTGTATCAGTGTTGAAGCTCCATCCATCTATGGGTTGTGTGTGGGTGTCTATGTCTCTCTCTCTAAACCGGGTGTGTGTATATCGTGTAGCCTCATGTCTCTTGTCATGCATGTGCTCAGTCTATCCGTGTTGAGTGTGTTGGGTCTGTGTAGTGTGTGTCATGTGTTGAAGCTTTGAAGCGTGCTGTGTATGGTGTATCAATGGTGGCTGCCGTGTGTGTATATGCTGGGTGTGAATGGGAGTTGTGGTGTAGCCGTAAGGGAGAGAGATGTGGGTTCAGTGCATGTGTATCCCTCTCTCTTTGCCATCTATCCCCCAGCCCTCTACTTGAGAGGGAGATATGATTATTAAACCAACCTCCCCACTCACTCCTTTCTCTTATCTCTCTTTTTTCTTTTCTTTTTTTATTCCCCCACTCACTCTCACCTGCTCCTCTTTTTTCTATCTTCTTCAACTGCTCCTTTCTCTTTTTGAAAATTGCCTCCATCACTCCCTTAATCATTGGAATGATATTCTCCAAAGCCCCACTCACGATACACCATTTCTTTTTGTTTTTTTTTTTTTTATCATTATCCCATCCAAAACAAACCATAATCATAATGACCACCCCTTTTTTTTTTTAATCTTTTCTTTTCTATTTTTTTTTATCCTTTTCTTTTTATCAAATATCAAAAATGTATTATTTATACCAAACATCTACAATTATGTGTGAACACACAAAATTATATAAAATTATACAATACTACAAATTTATAAAATAAAAATATTTTAATTTGGCCAAAATGGGAGAGGTTTCGGATTAAAATTTCAATTTGATTTTTCTGGTGAGGGTGGTCAAAATAAAGTGCCCAAGTCTTAAGGCCGATCAAAAATGGGGTGTCTACAGGCCCCTGAACTTTGCAATATTTTCTTTAACCCTTACCTTTAAATTACTTCCTTGTAGCCCCTCAATTTTTTAATTAATCAAAAACATGCGCCAACCGAAAACTCTCAAACCCTAAATTGAACCCAGGAACTCAGGATCCATTTTTAAAACCCTAATAATAATTAAATTAATTTTCTAAGTATATTTTCCACATAGAAATCCTAGGTTTTTGGTTTCAAAACAAGGAAACTTTAACTCAATTAAAAATTCCAGGCCTTAAATAAATTAAGTACTACACTTAATTAAATGTTCAAATTCATAAATTAAAGCCAAAGCCCTCACATTTTAATCAAATTACAAATTGACCCCAAGTTAGTACCATTACATACATATACATATATATACTTGTACATTTCTTAAATATATAACTTTGTACACAAAATATATTCATATTGTACACAAATAATCAAAAGAAATTCCCTCAAATCCACTCCCCAAGGCCAGCTATGCTATGTGTATATATATAGGTGATGTCCTTTTGGGGACAAATTGTTTGATTTATGGAAGAAAATTTGACCTAGGGTACAAATAAGATTATATATTGATATATATACATTGTACTTGCAACCAATTCAACTTTGATTAAACCTAAGCCTAACTAGAACATGTTTAAAGGTGTAATTAAGGCTCTAATCATCATACATTCCATTTCATCCTAACTAAATCCAAGACTATTTAATTGAATTGTAACTAAGGACATTTTGGGCTTTTCAACATTCTTTTTTTTATTATTATAAATATACCAATTCTCTCTACACTTTTGAGCACAAAACACACTCATACACTTACATATTTGGTTGTGAGAGAGAGAGAGAGAGAGAGAGAGAGTGAGCTTTGGTGGTAAAGGAGAAAAATAGAAGAACCTTTGTGAAAACTCTTTAACTAAACAACAAGTAAGCCACATCAGCATCTCTTTCTTTATTTCCTTTTTCAAATACATGTTATTAGAGATTTAAAATCATATTTTCAGATGTGTTGTAATGGTGTTCATGTGCTCAAAGTTGATGAATTGGGCTCTAATCCTTCTTTTACTCATATTTCTTCTTAATAGATGCAAAACTATCTTTCTCTTCTCATATCTCACATTATTTCTAACGGCATACCATCACTCTAAAATTCTAAGTTATTGATACATTAGTTAGTATGCTTTCATCACAAAATAAGTGAAAATTTTCCCTTACTTGGCCTCTTTTCTCACGAATCTTCTTATTTTGAGTATTTCGTATGAAAAACCAGTTTTACAGCCAACTTTCAAAAATTCTATAAAAATGTAGAAAAATATCACGGACCTCATTTGCATGTTAAAAACTTCCTTAAAGAGTTACCTTTCAAGAAAAATTGGTTTCATTGAAAAAGAGTGAGCGGTTTGTAAGAAAATCCAATTTTTGTAACGGTCGACGAATCTGGACAGCGCTGGAGTGTTTCTTAAATAATTAAAAATCTAAAAAATCTATTCCATTTCCGAAACATGTTCTGAAAACTAGATAAAATTCTCTATAAACCATAGGAAGGCCAGGTTTGGAAAAAATCTAAAATAGCCCTTTTGATTTCAATCTCTAAGTGGTACTGAATCTATAAATTCTGTTTTGCATTGGTGTTTATGCTCTTGTCTTCATGAATATGCTTATTAATATATGATCATGTCTCGGTATGATATTACATATGTCATGGTTACATACCTTTTATTTTAGTCCTTCGATGATGCTCATACTTATGTAAATTTATTCTTTTGTTATTTGCTCGTGCTAACTAACTTAAAACATTAATCTAACGGAAAAATTAATGGGGTGGCTAATGGGGTTTCGATCACATGAGTATTGTTATAAGATAAAGTTATATTCAAATTGAATTGGTTAGCGGGATGTGTTCCCCTTTGAAAGTTAAAGTCTTGCGCAAGTGGTTGTTCAGAACCCTTAAACAGAGCAGTTGTTTTCGGACCCTAGGTGGTTTGGTGTGAGGAGGGAATGGGCAAGGCCCTATTTTACCGTCTCTTTTGAGGCCCTGCGGTTGACACTACACGGTATATAACCGTTGGTAGGCACCCGAGGTAAGGTCTGCAACAAAGCAGTAAAAAAGGGAGCATGCCAAATAATCCGCGTCCGATTCTTGTGGTTGGTGTGGTTGGGAGGATGAAATCTCTTTGGGGGATTTCTAGACTACTAACAACTAACCTTGTAACCCTTGTTATTTACTTGAATATCATATTTCTTTCCCTATTGTTGTAATTGCTATTGTGTATTGGATTGGGAAAATGGGACAGGGTGTGTATGCGTTTACTGGGCATTCAAAGCTCATGGCGTTTCATGCTAGGTATCGAAAAAACATGCGAGGCCGACAAAGAGCCAAAGACATTTGAAGACTTGTGTCTATTGTAGAGAAAGTTAGCAGCCATTTTGCTTATGAGTCTATTCATGCTTTTATTTTTGGATTGTATAGTAATGGAACTCGTTTTGTAATTTAAGAATTAAAACACTGTAATTATTATTTGCTTTTGTAATTCTTTGCCTATCTCCGCGTTACTTATGAGACATTGTGTTAATACCTTTTAAGATCTGTCAAAAAGATAGCTCACTATCTAAGGTGGTTGGACTTAGAAGGGAGGTTATATTAACTCCTCTGACCTTCTTGTGATTCTACTTGGCTATTAATCAAAGGACTCTTAGTGACGTTACCCTAATCCTTAGAGTAGAAATTGGGGCATCAAAAGAGGTCTTATTTATAGGCAAAGAGAAGCCTTGGGGAACACCCTAGATCATGCTAGGGTTTCCTCATCACTTCCTCTTGTCATCTCTCTCTAAAATTGCACTAAGATTGCTTTCCAAAACAGGTTGTACCATGGCCAAATGTGGGGCCACACAAAGTATGTACGAGCACACAACTCATGCCCGTGTGAACACTGCATGTGTAGACGCACATGTTGCCTTGGTCAGTGTGTCATCTATGCATGCACAAGTGCGGGGTCCCATGTCCTTGGCTTGCTTATAGCTCAAGTAAGCCTGGATTGCCTATCAATTAATGTTTTTGATATAACTAGTCACTAATTTTAAAAAATATCATCAATTAAGATACAACCAAGGTTCATTCTCTCTCTCTAGGGATCAAAAAGTTGAGTTGTGGCTAAAAATGGTTTTAGGGATAGAAACTCTAAACAACCTCAAATGTTGTTAAGATGAAGTAATTACCTGTAACGCCCCGAAATAAATACAATAGTCCATCCACCATATCAATAAATGACAACAACGATAAAGTAATTATCTTCCATTAAATCCAATTGAGTTTACAAAAGGGAAACATATGCGGTATACATTCATAATGACTAGCCCTGAATCTATAGCATATGTTACAAACAAAGGAAAAAGAATGGAAGTTAAACATATAAGAAATGCCCTAAGGGCTTACAGCTTTCCAAGATGATGCTTGGTTATAACAAAAGTGGACTTAAGTCTAATACAATTAAAGCCCTTGGCTTGTACAAAATAATTACAATAAATACATTAAAAAAAGCTCTCACTCCAAGTCCTCCCAAGCTATTGCCTAGGCAAAGGCATATCATTAGCACCTGAAATATTTTTCCCACATAGGGTGAACCAAAGCCCAGTAGAAATAATCCAACACAGTATATGAATCTTGACAAAGCTATAAGGTGAATGCATATGCAATGCTCGTGCCAAAACATTTTTATACCTCTTTCCAAAACTATGCAATACCAAGTATGTATATTGATTCATAAATCATTTCTATTAAAACAGAAAATGGGGTAGTGAATCACACTCTAGGAATTTCAAAACAATACAGCCTTTCCCGAAAATTTCGTCCGGAGGAAATCGTAAGTCGGGACCCATGTAAACGTAAGCTATACAAGCACTACTATTGCCATTTCACAAAAATTTTGTCCGCGGGATCGGCACCCATGTATACACGCAGTTTTCGAGACTTTCACCCAGGACACACAGGCTAACTTGTTTAATTTAATAATAATTCATTTCCCAGATTCAACAATTTTCTCAAAACAGTAACATTTCAATATATATGTGTGGGATAATGCTCAATGCAAATGAATGAGGAAATAGTTTCAATTCTCCTAATTCACATGAAATTTCTACAACAATCATAGATATCCTCCACCGATACCCCCAAATAGATATTTCTAAATAGATACTTTATATTCCATAAAGATAAACTTTCCAACTTTCAAGAGGTGAGTAACAATACATATCCAAATCTACCATCATCATCAGTACCAATCCAATTTCATAATTTCAACATCAATTTCATCATTTATACAAAACCAACATTTGAAGCATTTAGGGCAAAATTCTTACTCCTTTCAAAATCAACCCCAAGTATCCAAAATCAACCATTTCCACCCAACTCAACATTATTTCCAACATCAAAATCATTTCCAAGAACCTATTTGAAAAACCCCTCTTTTGATATTTTGTCCAAAATCCTAGATTTGTTCCAAACCTTCCAAATTCGCAATATGGTTTAGAAATGACAAATAACTAAGCTAGAACTCATAAAAAGTGCAGAAAGTATCCCTACCTCAATCTAGAACACGAGAGAGAGTGAGGAAACCCAAAGATGCCAAAAACCAACTTTATTCCAATTAGAACAAAGTCCACGTCGAGCTCTAACTTTTTAACAAAGGCACACGGGTGAACAGATCAACGGATCTAGGTGTATTTGAGGGAATAGGTGAGTTTTAGAGAGAGTGTGAGAGATATTAGGGTTTTGAAATATTTAAAGAGAGAGAGAGATGAAAAAGTGACTTCAAATGGGCTGTTTATAAACTGATATACGCACAATTCGCTCCAGCGCAAGATGTGTCGCTCGAGCAACCAAACACAATAAATTTTACCGCTTGAGCGCAAGAAGCTTTGCTCGAGCGCAGAATACAAATGCCCAATAGTTTTGCAAACAGAGGTCGTCGCTCGAGCGCAAGAAGCTTCGCTCAAGCGAAAAATACAAACTCTCCGTAAGAAGTATTGGAGGTTCACAAAGACCGCTCGAGCGCAAGAAGCTTCGCTGTGCTCGAGTGAAGGGACAAAAATCTGGGCAACAAAAGTTTTTAAAAAAAAACTACCAACCTATTCCAAACGCAATCCACACATCCCAAAAGCCAAACTCAAGAAGATATAAGGGGAAACAAGGCATGGATAACTATATATGACAATGAAACCGGGATCCAAAACATCAAATAGGTCGAGTCCAAACCAGAAACACTATATTACCATTTTATCATCGGGAGATTTACAAGCACCTAAAGTCTTAGGATTAGTCAAAATGGGATGTCTACAACGTGTTGCTACTCTATTTGGCCACCTGGTATTTTTAGTACCATGAAAAATCCTATGAATAAGACCAATTTCCCAAAGTTAAAGAATAGAATTTCTTGGGATTTGGAGGATATGTTGCCCATTTGCACTGCTACATTCTCCTCTTGAATCACTTGCTCTACCTTCACCCAACCACTCACTCTCTGGTTACCTAAGATTATTGACTCATTAATATAGTTTTGTCTCTCCAAATATTATGATTATTACTGTTCAATTTGGACCCACTACGCAAATTAATTAGGTTGTCAAAATTAAGGGAGATTCTATTTGTATCCAAATAGTAACTCTGTATGCTTAACTAAAATTTTGAAATTTTAGTTCCTATTATACCCTAATATAAATTTACTAATAAGGACAATAAACATTAAATCTTAAAATAGATTTTGTTTTTCTCATGATACACCCTAATTACTTATACGTGTTCTTCATATTCAAGTCTCTTCATCTTCTTCCTCAAGTTTTGTAATGCCCCAAAATAAATAACAATAACCCAACTCATAACATTAATTAAAAATGATCAACAACATCATATCTTTTATTCCGTTCATAATTGTGATCAATACAAAAGATGACATATGCAATATATATTCATAAATCCTAGATTATGAATCTATAGCATATGGCATGGATACATGAATTAAAGTAAAAGTAAAACCAAATAATTATATGCTCTAATGGCTACAACTTTCCAAGTCGATACTTGAGTACAACAAAATGAGTTTAACTCAATACAAGTAAAGCCCGAGGCTTAAACAAAAATAATAACATCAATAAACAAAAATGAAGCCCTTAGCTTCAAGCTACATCCTTGGTGGAGGCATATCATTAGCACCTGCAAGCTATTTTCCACATAGGGTGAGCCAAAACCCAATAGAGATACTCTAACACGGTATATGAATCTTAGTAAAATCATAAGATGAATACACATGCATGTGATTTGTCAAACATTTCTCGTTTTCCATCTCAAAACAATGCAATGCTAGATTATAAATCAACTCATGAAAGTAATCATTTTACAGTAGAAAACAGAGCAGTGGATACAAAACACTAAGAATCTCTAGGCACGTGTCTGCCAATAGGCTATACAAGCACTACCAAAGCCATTTTACCGGTACTAACCGGAAGGATCGACACCTAACCACACAGGTTTCTAGACTTTCACTAGGGATACACAAGCCAACATCATAACCACAAACACACCCCCTAACCAAAGTCACCAAGGTATTTATCCATTTTTCTCAAAATCAATACATTTACAATGTTTAATAAGAAATGATGCCCAATGCACAATGTATGAGAAATTAGTTTCAATTTAACCTAATCCTCTTACAATGTCTACAAGAATTAAGACTCTCTTCTACCAATAGCCCAAAACAGATATTTCTATACAACAGATAGTTTCCAATCAAAAGATATAATTTCATCATTTTTTATAGGAGTGATATTACATATCCAACTCCACCATCATCATCAACATAAGCATTGTTCCAATCTTACAAACCCAACATCATTTTCCATTTCCTTTCACAGATCCAAATATTTCAAATTGTTGAACAAAAACCCCCTTTACTTACAAAATCAATTTTAAGAAAGGATATCCACCATTTTAACATATCTCAACCATAAACACATCTCCACAACCATTTTCAAGAACCCATTTGGAAAACCCCTCTTTTGATTTCAAAATCAAACCCTAGATTTTCCCAAGAATCCCCAAATCACTAGCCCATTAAAAAGAGCAAATAACTAAGCTAAAAATCATATTAAAGGTCAAAGAAATCTCTACCTCAAGGAAGAAGACGAGAAAACAAAGGTAGAACTTGGTGGAGCCAGAAACAATAACTCCTCTGATTAGAACGAAGCCCTCGACGTGCTCAATCTTTTACTTCAAGACTAGGGTGAGGAAACTAATGGATTGAGAGTATTTGGAGCTAGAAGTAAGAGCTAGAGAGAGTGTATGAAGGTTTTAGGGTTTTGAAATGTTTAGAGAGAGATGAAAAAGTTATTCAAAATGGCCTTTTCTCAGACTGATGTACATGCAGACCACTCGATCGACTAAAACATCATTCGAGCGTCGGACACAATAAGTGACACCGCTCGAACAACCAAAACCACCGTTCGAGCGCACAATGACCCCCTCCCAGAAGTTCAAACCTATAAAAGACCGCTCGAGCGCTCACTCAAGTGCAAAAAGGACCGCTCAAGCGAAGATATCACACTTTTAGTAGTTTTGCAGACTGTAAAAGACCACTCAAGCGTACAAAAGACCGCTTGAGTGAACAGGCAAAAATCTAAACAGCAACTCATTGAAAAACGAACTTCCCAACCTGTTTCAAACACAACCAAAACTCCTAATAGCCAAACTCAACAAGCAACAAGATGGAAATGAGATGAACAACAGTTAAGGACATGGATTCTCGGATTCAATCCAAAACTCCAATCCATCCCACCAAAACTCACCATTATCATCAATATCATTGTTTCTTATTGTGTTGTTACTTGTAAATAGAAGAAAGTTTGAACAAAATCAAACGATGGACGAGAATAATAATTAAAAATATTTTTTGAAACAATCTATCAAAGAGAAGGTAAGTATTCACATAAATATCAAAGTACAATTCTTGATTTTTTTGTTTTTTTTACGTAAAAACACATTCAACATTTTTTGGTGTTTCAAGTTGTTTTGGCCTAACAAAAGAACTTTGTTCGGCATACCAAGGCTAAACGGCTTCAGTAAAGATCAGAAATTGAATCAATCATTGCAATTCTGAAAAGCCTTCAACTGATTATCCTAAACAACAAAACATGTAATCAACAAAAAAAAATGAAGAATTTACCTATTTATAGGGATGAAACAATGTCCTTCTTCTTCATCCTCTTTAGTATTTGCTAATGACGAGAGTCAGAGAGTACCATAGCTAAGAAGAGAGGAAAAGAGGGATGTAGTGTCGTCGCTGAGAAGAGAGGGAAGGAATCTTTTTTGAATTGATTTGTTTATTATTTGAGTGTACCACAAATTATGATTTTATCTTGAAGGGTAATTTGTGGGAAAAAAATATATATATAAGGCATATTGAGAATAAATAGTAACTCTAAATAATTTAATAGAGAGTACTAAGAAATTGGACGTACAAAATGATTTTTTGACTGAGAATAGTATCCCCTAAAATTAGGTTATCAATATGTTACTATATAGAGAGATGAGCAGAGAGAACATTGGTATGTATTTTTTTTTTTTCTTTTTACTATTTTTTTTTTCTCTTAGAATGTCTTAGGATTGTAGTACCATGATGCACAAAGCTAAAAAATAAAATAAAATAAATATGCGTCCTATATATATATAAAACTCTATTTGGTTTGGTTTTCAGAACTTGTGTTCTAAATTTTTTTTAATTAAAAATTAGTTTGATAAAAATAATTATTAAAAAAAACACATTTTAAAATTTTAAAAAATTATTTTTCAACTGAAAAATTGAAAACCATGTAAAAATAATAATTTTTTAAATTTTTTGTTTTCTTCACCAAACTTTTTTTCAAATTTTTTTAGATTTTTTTTTTTTTTTTTTTTTTTTTTTTTTTTTTTGAAACTCAAGCAAACAAATTGAATAAGATGCCTTAATACAGATTCATTGATTCTTTAAATAGATAGAAGAAAAAAAAATGTTGATATTTCAAAATTAATATATTCTTTTTGTAATTTTTTGCCCGCAACTTTGCAACTTATGGTTATAGTAAATGTTAAAAGGTCTAAGAATACAAAAGTTCATCACAGTATCTGACACAACCATTGTAACACTTGGGTCGTTTAATCGATTGGAAGGTGTAATCCCTTTATTTTTATTTTGGGAGTCTTTGGAGTTGTCATATTTTGGTTTTGGAGGAGTACAATTTGATTTAATCTTGTTGGGATTGTTCGTTCACGCTTGTTTATGTTGAAAAGTTCTTTGGAAACTTGGAAAATTTGTTCTGGGGTCGACACCAGCCTTGGAAGTGTCAACACCATCTCACTGTTGTGTTCCTAGATCGCTACTGAAATTTAGTGTTGACACCAACTCTTGGTAGTATCAACACTTGCCTTTTCTTGTTAGCCTTTAGGGTCAACACCAGTTTGAGAGGTGTCGACCCTTGTCTATTGCAGAATCTGGGGTTTGCTTGCTGAAATTTAGTGTCAACACCAGTCTGGGAGGTATCGACACCTTGTTCTCTGCACACATTAGTGTCTTAGCTTTCTTCTTGAAGGGTCGACACCTTTATCTGAAGGGTCAACCCCTACGTGTTTATTTTCAGAATTTTGGGTCCAAATGGGCCCAACTTTTGGGGGGTTTTGGACTTATTCTTTTCATTGACCTTAGCGTTATTTTCTACTACTATAAATAGATCCAACCCACTTCTCTCATTATTTTTCCTCTCCTTTTTCCTCTCAAGCCGTGAGTCTCTCTTCTTTCTCTCTAAGTTCAACCTTTCCCGCTTGGATCCTTAGATCTATTTCTCTAAAAGCATCTTTTCACCTAGGTCCTTTGAGGAAGATTGTAGATCTTGTCAAGGGCATTCTATTGATCTGAGTAGTTTGTGGCTTCGTCGACTTTGGGTTTTCCGAGTTTTCTTCATCACAAATTGAGGTAGGGATACTTTTACCCTAGTATTTCTTTGTTTTGAAAAGATTCATGGTGTGGTTGTAACTTATGAGCTAATTTGAAGATATTGTTAGATTAATCCCATGTTTTATATAAATAAATCATTTTACTTGACTTTTGCTTGAAATTTCTTTACTCTCTCTTTTCAAAACATGTATATAAATGTTGTTAAAACCCATATCTATGATGAAGGAGACAAAATCCCAAATTTGGTAAAACCTTAAATTCTCAATTTGAATAGAAAACACCAAATTGAATGGAGTTCTCTTTACTTCATGAAATGTTGTAAATAATAAAGGGATAAAAGATGTGGATGTTGATATGGCAAAGGAAGTGTGGTTTGGATGTTATTTTCTTTGAATGTTGTATTGTATTCCATTCTTTGGTAACGTTGGACGCTTGTGGATGGAACAAAATGTGATTGAATTGTTAATTGTGCATGAGTCCGGGTAAGAGTCGGTTTTGGGGAAATGTGTTGTTGTGTTGGTACCCGCGCGGGGAGTTTAAAAAACTGCTCAAATGCCTTGTCTAGGCTTATCGCTGGACGAATATGGGAAAAATATTTTTGGGTGTCCACATAGTCCTGCCGTATAATAGCCAACAAAAGTGAAAAAAACGGATGATTTTCTTTGGGTGTCCACTCCCTGCCGTATAATAACCGACAAATGTGTGGTCGATTTTTAAAACAAAAGCAAAGGGTGTCTTGAATTGGACTCTTACAGATGGACTCATGGCTTGCTTTCTATGGTGGTGAATGTTTAATTGTTATGCTTGATGACATGAATAGTAATTGTCACTGTTTGGTTATTAAGAATCTATATGATTGTTAAAGATTACATGTGAAGATAAATTTCTTTATAAAGTTTTGCCACAAGGATACCATAATCTTATTCAAAAGATTAAATACTTGGTTAAATGTATTCCTACTGAGCATATAGCTCAACCCTATCTTATTTTTCAGGAGTTAACGAAGTACCACCTCACTGATGAATTGAAGCAAGCAATAGCTTTTTTGGAAGAAAGTTGATTCATGGGTGTTTTGTTATTTCGAATATGGGATTTCTGTAACAGGACTATCAAAAATTGTTTTGTTGTATGGTATGCCCTAGGGGCTTATATTTTGTAACACTATCTAATTCATTGAACTGGGATACGAATCCCAGGTATTATGGGAATGTACATGAGGAATTGTAATCTCTTAACTCTTTGTTCAATGAGAAAGATGACTTTTTGGGTATATTATTGTGTCTGTCTCGGCATGTTCTTGTAAGAATTTCAAGGCGTTACAACCATTCAGATGAGATGGGTTCCTTTTTTTTTTTAATCTCATATTGATAACCTAATTTAATAACTTAATTAATTGATAATTATTTATTTATGTGAAGCTTACTTTATTTTATTTATATATATATATATATTTTTTTTTTTTTTTTTTTTTGCTATGAACGTTAGGCTTCTTAATAATCACTTATTTAAATCGATATGAATTTGTTCTCTTTCAATATCAGTAATACAATACAATTTGATAACTTAATTAATTGAATTACGTTAAGGTTAAGTTTTTTTTTTTTTTTTTTTTTTTTTTTTTTTTGTCTTTTAAATAAAAACAGCCTCCATAGTGAAGTAGGCGGCCACGCGGGATTTTGGTAAATTTTCAAGTAACTGAGAACGCTTCCAAAACGCATTGTTAATATGGATGTAGAACTGCAAATAACTGGATTTGGGGCGGCTGTTGTGTGGAGTGCACAGTAATCACTGTTGTGCAGTTAAATTGGTTTATTTCGGGGACCATTTTGATTATCCAAACCGTTCACATTTTAGAATACATCAAGTAGAACATACTTGCAAAAAATCAAGTTAATCGGATATCGTTTACCCTTTCATCCACTCACATTTGTATTCATTTTAATACTTTAAATCACAATTATTATTTATTTTTGTAAATACAAATGTGAGTAGATGAATGGGTAAATGATATCCGATTAACTTGATTATTTGTAGGTATGTTCTACTTGATTTATTCTAAAATGTGAACAATTTGGATTATCAAAATGGACTCCCAAAATGGGCCCATTTAGTTGCACAATAGTGCACAGCAGCCACTCCAAATTCCAAATAACTTACCAACAGGATTGAAACTTCCTTAACTGGAAATTATCATTTGTTCTAGAGTTAAAAATACGAGGGTGGCTCAATTTCTAGAGTTTAACCGCATTTAGATCTAGGCTTAATGTGCATAACCCAACTAGCGTACGACCAAGGAACAAAAAAGAAATGTTTTGTAGAATTTTCAAATCAATTTTTGAAATAAAAATTTTTTTAAAAAATTGTTTTGTTCACAATTTTTTTAAATTATTTTCTCTCTCCTTTTTCCTTTCTCCTTCTCTCACATCCTGCACATCAATCAATCACTCTTTCTCTTTCATCTCTCCTTCTCTCACATATATCAATCAATCAAAGGCAAATTACACCAAAGGTCATTATAGTTCTCCTAAGTTTCATTTTGGTCCCTCCTATTTCAATTTGAACATATTTGCCGTTCAAGTTTTGTTTTTGTGTCAAATAAAGATAATTATGGATGGGAGTTAAGTTTTTGGATGGAAAATTGTCACATGCATTGCACATGACCATCTTTTAGGGGCAAAAAAGAAAATATATATTAGCCTATTGAGTTCATATATTCACTTTGAGTCACTTATTGAGTTGACTGACTCACCTTACTTACCTACCAATTCCATATCACCAGATTCATCACTTCGCATGGCAACACACAACCAGTACGTGTTCCTCCTTCCATTTCCTTCACTCGTAACTTCACTTTCCCCTCTCTTTCTTTCTTTCTTAGATCAAATTATCATCCATCAATTCATTTTCATCTTGCTCAAACCACCTTTTCTATCCTCCCTACGCAGACCATTCCACAACCTCTCTCTGCACATATCAATCACCCTACCCACCTCCTTACACAAACCACCCCTTTTCAAGTCAACATATTACGCTGAAATTATTGAGGTTATGAGATTGAGTTGTATATGTGTGTGTATATATATATATATGTATGTATGTATATGAAACAGAAAGGGAAAGATTCTAATAGCTCTCTTGTTATTTTAACTGAGACCCTACAATCAACCACCAAAATCCAATTTTTAAAGCTCTTATAAACTATTTCTACATCTAATTGCGTAAAACACAACATTCCAACCCACAAATTCAATTCAATTTACATGTATATGTGTGTGTGCGCGCGCGCGCGTGTGTGTGTGAATATATATGAAACAAAAGTAAAATAATTGCACAAAACCCATCAATCCTCCACCCCACGAATTGAGCACGTGTGTCTGATGTATATATAAAAATTTCACCACAAGTTATTGCAGTGGATTCAATGGTCTACTTCATTGAAGAGGCAGATTTCGATGGGAGGATTTAAAGTTGGATTTAGGGTAGTGAGGGTGGCAGGGTAGAGAGAGTTTGATGGTGATGCTCTGATGGTGGTTCAAGGGTGATGGGAGGTGAATTTTGGGGTGGTAGAGTGGCACAATTGTTTGCTAGTTTAAGGTAACTTTGATGAGCTGGTTGTGTGGCAAAGGAGGTGTTTTAGTGGTGGTTGGTGGCTATGCATAGGGTGGTAATGTTCGGAGGTGGTGGTTGGTGGTTATGGGTGGTGATGGTGGAAGAAAGAAAGAAGATGAATTATAAAGAGGGAAGGATAAAAAGAAAAATACTATTTTGCCCTTAAAAGATGATCATGTGCAATGCACATGACCATTCTCCATCAAAAAACTTAAATCCCATTCACAATTGTCCTTATTTGACACAAAAACAAAATTTAGAGGTCAAATGTATTCAAATTAAAACATTAGGGACAAAAATGAAACTACACATTTATTCAACTACAAAAAAATAAATAAATAATTTACAAATCATTCCAAACTACAATACTCTAAATTTATAAAAACTATTTTCAAAAATATAACTAAACAAGTTTTTAAATTTTGTCAACTCTTTTCAAAAAATTATCTTTCAAAATTAATTCTCAAAACTAAACCAAAGGCAGTGAAATTCCTTTCCTTTGAAACTCTTTAGAATGTTTCAGCTTTCTAGGAAATCAAAACCAAATATTAATGAAATACTAAAAGTCTAATATTTTCATCAGATTATAGTGTTTTGGTGAAAGGAAAATGCCTTGTAGCTCGGAAAGGGATGGGCTCTAATGGACCGAATTGGTGTTTACCGGACAACCAGGTGAAACATTTGTCTACCGCGGTTGTCATCTTATTGACTGTGGCAGTCAGCCTTCTCGCCAGACAACCAGCCAGACGACGAGCAAGATGAATTTCGAGCTATTCAAGCCAAGCTCAAATTCAAGCTACGCAGCAGTGTTGTTAGTGAAAATACTGCAATATTGTATTTTTCCACACCTATTAGGGATATCAAACAATGGTCATTTCTATTTGTCTCTTTTTGTTAAAAGAAATATTTGAAAAAAACAATCTTAAATTTATTTAAAATTTTGAGGAACTAGAAAAGAGAAGAGAAAAGATTTGAGAGGAGAAAATTAAACAAGCATAATTAACTTATTCTCTTTTTTTGTTACTGTAAAATACTTTTTTTATTTATTTATAAAGACTGGAAACGGAGTCTTTATCCCCTTTGTTCATCCATACTACTAGTACAATTTTTTATTTTGGTTAATGTTTTTTCTTAAAATAGTGAACTCTTTCTGTATTTTGGTTAATGTTTTTTCTTAAAATAGTGAACTCTTTGCCTAACAAGGCCCTTTGTGTATAAGCTTCTAATTATAGAGAATATGTTTAATTGTTTAATTATTGAGAATATGTCAACATTTATAAACGTTTTAATTTTATTCCAAACATTTTTATACATTTCCAAATTCTCTTGTCATTTCTTGTATGTTTCCGAAACGTTTTCGTTTCCAATCTAATCGAAACAGAATACCAAATTGAAATTTTGATCCTTACTACAACAAATCTAATTACCAAAAGACCTAATATTGATCATTATATAGTGACACTACATAATGCAACAACTACAATGTGTTACATATGTGCCTTGAAACTTTAACACACTTCCCAGCAACACTCTTCAACCGGAACATACAGTCAAAGGCAGAAACCAGATCAAGCTAACGGAGAGAAAAGATTGGTACTAACCGTTGGAGTTTAAAGCCCAGAAAATTGTGCTTGATCAATACATGGATAGATAAGACATGAATCTGGCTTTCACACAGCCAACAACGGCCAAGGTCGAATGTGAAAATAGGTAGCAGAAGCCAGATATGCACAAACTAAAGAGATGTATATTTTGAACCAGCCAGATGAGAAAAAGGTTAAGAACATACATACGCTGGTCAAGCCAATAACGCCCAGAAAGTTCATCAAACACTTTGCAATAGACAGATCATTTTCTATTCCTTCATGAGGGAAATGGCCTTGTGAATAGAAATCAAAAAGCAACCGGTCTTTGAGAGAGAATGTATCGATCAGCCACGAACCAGTCTTGTCTTCAGATGCCGGGATGTCATTGATAGGGATACGACGAACATGAATATGAACTTCAGAAGGGTTCACTCCAAAGACGTTGTCCAAGAACGATGGGCAACGATGCTTGTACCCAATGGTTATGTCATACACTGGTAAATAAAAGACAAACTAGAGGATTAAAACACGTTGGAAATATTCTTTCAAAAAAATAACACCACCGATGATAAGTATGCAAAAATCCAAAATTATGGATTTCATATGGAGGGGGAAAAAATATACATACTAACAAAAAATTCAAATACAAAGTATAGATTGCAATATCAATTTTCTACCGACATATAAAAAGCAAAAATAAGAAGAAAACAGTTACAAATAACTAATTTTTTTTTATCCATATTGAAAAAGATAGCAGTCATAAAAACAATTTATTTACTAAAGTGAGGTATCTTGAATTGTGCTTAACGCTCTTTCATGTCATTAAAAGCATCTATGATGGAATCAACTTTAAAATCTTACATAATTTCTTCCTCAATGAACATGATCAAATCACTAGCTAATACCTTGTTTTATTATCTAAAAATAGGGCTTGTTATCAATGGTAGTTATAAAAATATATATATATTATTAATTTTATTATATTGTCTAATTTTATTTTTTTTAATTTTATACTTTGATCCAATGTTTTATAGATATAGAGGAGCAACCACTTAAATTTTATAAAAAATTAAGAAAGGCCGACCACTTAAAATTTGTAAAAAAAAAAAAAATACTTAGCGGGCGAACCTCTATAATTTGGAGATAATTCTAATTAATACTATTATAATAGCGGAGGTTTTGAAATTGTAGGGAGGATCGCCCCCTCTTACCCCTCCTCTAGGTTCATCCTTGTATGGAGGTGTTGTAAAGCAATATTAATAATATTAATGCATGCCTCTAGGGCTGCAAATAAACTGAATTGCTTGCGAGCTCAGCTCAGCTCGACTCGACTTGATTGGTTACGTATATAAACGAGCTTGACCTAGATTTTTGGTTCATTTAATAAACAAGTCAAGCTCGAATTAGAATAAGCTCAACTAGTATGGCTTTGTGAGTTCATTATTTTTTTAAGTCGTAGGATAAATATATTATTACATATTAAATAATGCAAACCGTGTTATATATACATATTGTAATATAGAATAATATTTAACGAGTCGACCAAGCTTGATTATGGAGCTGAACTTTTTTTCTTCATTATTGAGTTTCGAGCCAAGCAGACTTCGAACTTGATTTTTGAGCTCCATAAACAAATGAGCCAAGCTCAAGTACTACAAAGCTCGGCTCAATTCAACTCGTTTGCATCCGTACATGCCACCATCATCTTCAAACAGAATGGGAGAATATCAAACCTCTTAAGTGGTAACTGGATATATAGTACTGAAATAAACAAAGACCGTAAATAATATATGTCAGAAACAGTAAGAAAAGGAGCATAAAACAACCTGCATCCAAAGAATCCTTCAATTCCTCCAAGCATGTAAAAAAACCCTTTGTTTTTGGAAGCAGGACGTTCTTAAGGATTGGTAATCCGTTTTCAGCAGCATGTTTTTGACTTCGAATGCACTTTTGTTCACTGCATTAAAATGAAAAGAAACTTACGAATATGAAAAGAGAAAGAAAGCATTGATTCCACCATAAAATTTTAATTGCTATATAGAAATACATGTTATGCTTTGTCAGCATAAAGGATATATAGTGCCACATTATATGTCCTTAAAATCCAAAACCTAAAGCCATTGATGTGGCTTTTAACATCACTAAATTCCAAAAGTATCAGTAATCACTAAATTTTGGAATATAATAATAAATCAACTTGATCATATCAAAAACAGAGACGCGGAGATACTCATAAAACCAAAAAGGATGTAGGAAATTACGTGAAATCTGTGCCTTCGGGGAAAACAGCAAGCCAAAGAGGATCTCGATTATCCTTAAAAGTTGAAAGCATTTGGTGCATTTTCAATCCATCAACCTCCCACCGCCTTTCTACTGGAATGAACTCCATAATATGAAATGCCCAACCAAATACGGGTAATTTCATCAAACTGCTCTTAAGAATATACTTTATGTATCCAAGCCGTCCCTTACGTAATGCAAGGTCCCACAAGTACATCCAATCAACCTCGGTTCTATGGTTCGCAATAAGCAAAACGCGTTCCCTTGCAGGAACACTTTCTCCGGAGAAAACCACCTCAGTTTTATTGATCTTTTCAAAGAGAAAAGGCCACAAAGCTAACCAGGCATCGAAGAAAAATGATGTTATTTTCCTGCTGTAGTGTATGCTGAAAAATCGGAAGATGACGGCAGTCACAAAGCCAATGTACACTAACATCATAAACGCTGTTAGAAGTAACACAAGTAAACATATTACACCCCTTAATGCTCGTATTGGAGTTAATGCACGATTCTTGGGTCGATCACTTGAATTGAGAGAACTGTGAACTTCCATCTGCGAATTTGCATCTGCTTCCATTTGCTTTCAGGTCCTCAACACTGTGATATCTAATAAAAATATTAGATATCACCAAAAATTCAATGAAGATATTCCAAACGGTAATCAGGTCTGACAGAGCTGTTAGTTCTGAATTGTATACAAGGAGATGAAGAAACTCTTCATATCTCTGGGAAAAAACATTAAAATAAAAATAAAAAAAGGAATGTCATTACAAGACTTAATAATATCATATAAGCCATGCTAATGACAGCCCTGTCATTAAGATAGATATAATGCCAAAACAGTTGGAATCCCAGTACACCTTTCACATACTCATATACATTTACACATAAAATTGAGGCTAATGACCACCATTTGGCATTCATTAGCATTTTAGATATCATATTGATAATCGTATACGAAGAAGCTAGCATGGTAAGCCCACTACTTTGTGGTTAACACAGAACTATAGGTGGGACTATAGGTGGGACTCTTCATAAACCTAGTGAAGCCTGTGCACAAACTATAGGTGGGACTCTCCAGATGATTAACACAGAACAGCTATAAAAGAAATAGCAATTACAAAATCAGTGCTTTAACAACAAAAGCACTTTCACTCACAAGTAACAACAAAATCAGAGCATTTTCGATTCGGATACAAAACCAGTTGCAATCTTGCAGAAACCCACTCTGCACTTAAATCATTAAAATTAATCACAAACTGCACAGATGCAACCTCTCATTAATGTGCATTAATAACATGTGTAAAATTCGTAGTTTTGATATATAAGTTTACATTGTGAGAATACACAACTCCTACATCTCGTGTTGGAAATGAGGGGTTAAAAATAATATCCTATTAAATCACAAAAATTAATTAAAATAAGATAGATTAATTTTTTAACAACAAAGAGATTAA
This sequence comes from Camellia japonica, assembly GCA_030407325.1. Lineage (NCBI taxonomy): Eukaryota > Viridiplantae > Streptophyta > Magnoliopsida > Ericales > Theaceae > Camellia > Camellia japonica. Next base: position 83,378,157 of record JAPPVO010000016.1, on the reverse strand, counting down.
ACAAAACACAGTTGCAAGAACTTATGGATAGAGACAGACGTGTATTCACTATTCTTGAGGGCATATGACACCCCTCTGAGTACAAGCCCCAATGCAATATGTTATGATGGCTTACTCTCCAGGATTCGACTGTTGCTTCTCTGCAAGCATGCACTCACAAATGCAGAGATTTCAGGAACAATTCGTTGATCGTCCCAAATATCAAATAAAATAATATATACATGAAAAAACATATTTCATGACCTTTTGAAATAGATGATGAGAGGATAGTATATGAAGTTAGTCGGATGAAAGAGAGCATGAGAAATCAATAAGACTGTCCAAATATTAGAATTGTAGGAGGTTAGATGACAAAAGCAATATAGATAGCAAAATCGACTAGCTGTAACATTTCCAACCAAGAACCACAATCAATTAAGACATAAGTTACATACCATTTTTGAGACTCAAAACGTTTGAATGATATAATTATAATTATGGCACTTCAATGCTCACCAAATATATGGCTTGTTAAAACGAATGGCGAGAGAAAATCATAAAATCATATGTTACAAAGAGCACTAGTTAAGAAATAAATTTGTGTTTTTCAAATCATACCAACATGCTGAACACCACAAACATTTGGGAACTTGAACATTTCATAAGTCGAGACACCCTTTTATCATATTTTATCCATAGATTAGGAAATTTTCATACATAATATAAATATAAGGGTAAATTATACCGGTACTTCCTATACTTTTGTTTTTGTGTCATTTTAGTTCGTACACTTTCAATTAGCTCAATTCTAATCGTTAATTTTAGATTTTGTATCAATTTGGTCCAATTGATAATGACATTAGGGTTTTTTTACAGAAATTGATCACTAAATTGATTAAGATTAACTCAGTAAATTGATAAAATATATAAATTTGCTCTAAAAAGCATGACACATGTCACTCATATGCAGATTTTCCATAAAAAAAATAAAAAATAAAAAATTCAAACAATTGTAATCAATAGGATCAAATTGAGACAAATTAAAAGATATAAGATCAAAATTGAGTTAATTAAAATTATAAAAACAAAAATGACAAAAGTATAGAGATTACTGATATAATTTACTCATACAAAGAAAGAGAGAATGATAACTCGTTGCCAACAATATGGGGTTTTGCTTCTGATGGCAACATACTATTGGGTGGTGGTTCCGTCTATCGGATCAAATTAATATGTTTTTGTTCTAAGGTATATCAAAGGTTCAGCATTAAATTCATATTTGGTCGACCAATCCTTCTAATTCACGTCTTTGTTGAAAGAATTTCTATTGTAATTACAGAATCCATAAAAACTATTCAATAGAGACCTTAAAAACATAATCAATGTGGTTTTAATAACATTAGTTACAAACCATTTTTTAGACTAAAAAGGTTGAACGATATAAATCATAAAACTTAGGCATTTCAATGCTCACCTAATATACAGCTTGCTTAAACGGATAATGAGAGAAAATCAAAAAAATCATATATTTAAAAAATAAAAATAAAAATAAAAAAACAAACAAATTTGTATTTTTAAATGAATTGAACATTTCATAAACACAAAACAAAACAAAACAAAATAGAACAAAACCAAATCATCTTTGATATTATAATCAATCGACATATGTGCGTACCAGTATAAAAAAATAATATATATTTTGACATCTGATGGATTTGCAGAGATGGTGACCTAATGGATACAATGTACGGATTATATAAATGAACAGTGATGTAGAGCATTGAATCAATAGAGAGAAGCAGTGAAATTAAGCATCAATGGAGGATCAGAGGAACAACACAAACCATAGCTGATCGATTGATCTGAAAATCAGAACGAGAGAGAGAGAGAGAGAGAGAGAGAGAGAGGGGTACTGAACAAGCAAGGAATATGCAAAACTTTTACTAGAATGATGAAGAAAGGAATATGAAAATAAACCTTTTTGCTTGAATGGAGATGGAGGGAGGGTCTGAAGTTTTGGTTGATGAGGCGATGATCAAGCCATTGCAACGGTCGAAAATGTGGAGCTGATGAGTAATGGAAAGTGTATAATAGTGATGATGATCATGAAGGAGCGTGTTTTCATTTCCAGTGTCAGATTGCAGAGCATTCGGTGGGCTGTTTTTGCTTTTTTAAATGTGAAAATGATTGAAATTACGAAAATTTCGCCCTGCTCTGTTGCGAGTGAGTCAGTGGTACTGCTAGTACCAACCGACATCCGAGCGGAGCCAGTCCGGTTACCTTTTCATACAGTTCCTTCGTTTTGGGCTTAAAACAACTGGTTCAGCTTTTTGGGCAAAAACATATGTCAATAATACTAGCACCAAACCCAGGTTAGTGGCATTGTGGCGAAGGTTTAGAGTTTAAGTTTCAAGGTCATAAGTTTAATTTTGTCTCTTTTGAGCCAATCTTCTAGGCGAAGCACAGTTGGTCAATATTCTCCCGCTGTGCGAGTCCTGACTTAAGCGAAACTTGTCTTGGGAGATCGGGAGTAAGTTCTCAGGTTATAGTCTCCTCGCTCGGAACAGCTAACAGGACACCATGGTGATCCCTGCAAGGGGCGCTTTAGACCTGCAGGAGGGTAGGGAGAATTTTTCTGTAACAAAAAAAATAAATAATAATAATAATAATAATAATAATAATAATAATAATACTAGGACCTCAAAGTTTTACTAAATTTTTTTTATCTAATGACATTTATGAGCTTGGGTCAAATGAGACATTTGGTAAAATTTTTAAAATATCTAATATTATTCAAAATATATAATTTTTAAATAAATTATTGTCCTATTTTAAATAAATTAGTTAAAAGTTAATTTTTTTATTTTTTTTATTTTTTAGTTACATTACTTCCTTTTTTATTTTTTTTACATTTTTTTAAAAATAAATATTTAAAAATTAACTTTTAACTTACTTTTTAAAATAGATCTAAAATATGATAGCAACATGATTGAATCAAGACGAAATTTCTTTTTAAAATAGATCTAAAATATGATAGCAACGTGATTGAATCAAGACGAAATTTCTATGAAATGTCCCCCCCCCCCCCCCCCAAAAGGTGCTTTGTCTTTACTTTGTCTTATTAGATTTTTTAACCTTTACTTTGTTTTTTTATTTTTTTATTTTTTTATTCCTCCCAGTGCTTTGTCTTTAAGGTCTGGGAAACAGGTTAATTTAATAATTTTTTAGTTATTTAGTTAAAATATGAGTTAAAAAAAATTAGTATGTTTGGAATAACTTTTTGACTTTTTACGAAAAAATATATAAAAAATAGAGAGAAAAGAGAATTTTTAATTTTTTGATATAAATTGTTGACTTTTTAATTTTTTAATGACTTTTTAATTTTTTAACTAAAAAAATCACTTACCAAACGAGACTTTATTAGATTTTTTAACCTTTACTTTGTTTCTTTATTTTTTTACTCAATATTTTGCTTCGTAAATGTTTTTGGGCTTGTTTGGTTTGTTTTTGGGAGAGTTGTTTTTGAAAAAAAATTTGAGAGAGTTGTTTTAAAAAAAAATTTGGTTTGTTTGGTTGTATATTTTGAGAGAGAAATTTTTTGTGTGAGTTTGGAATGATTTGATATTTTAGAAAAATTGAGTAGATGTGTGTGAGAGAAAAAGTGATTGAGAAGGAGAGAGAAGAGAGAAAAAGTGATTGATTGATGTGTAGGAGAGAGAAAGTGATTTTGAAATTTTTTTTAAGAAAAACTCAAACCAAACAATTTTTGGAAAAATTTTTTCTAAAATTCGTCTCCGAAACTCAAACCAAACAAGTCCTTTATTTTTAAAGGAACTTATCAATCATACCAATCAGTCCTATCAACTGAGTAAAATTTGGAAAGATTAGCTTTAGCTTTTTAGTTTTTTTAACATTACTTCTCTACTTTTTTTTACATAAAAAAAAATTAAAAAATTAATTTTTTATCATCTTCTTAAAATACCACTGGACTTATTTATTTACAAGTCTTGATTGATAAATTTATCACTATAAATTTATTCATAAAAATAAAAAAATTCAATAAAATTTAATAATTAATAAGTCCCAAAAATAAAATGTATTGATAACCTTTTCTTTGGCTCTCTAATTTGCTTTTTTTTAAATAAAAATAAAAACTTTTGTTTTTAAAAATTTTTTTTTTTTTCCCTTCACTTATAGTCTTAAATTGGGCATTCAAATCATAAATTCAATTTTAAATATTTTGAAGCAATAGCCTTAAACTGTATCATCTACCTATCTGACTACGTTATTTATGTGGTCACTAATAAATACACACCTCATCATCTTATTTATTCACATATCACTTATTTATTTACTTAATTTATATATCTATCAACATTACCACTCTCAGCAGTTATTGTTGTCGCCAACTTTCAAAGCCATTTTTTTTATTATTTTTTCAGCACCAGCAATGGTCCAATAGTAATGGGATAAAAATAAAAAATATATATTGAATTAACGTGCATCATCCTGTAATGTCACCTGACGTAATATTATATATATATATCTATATAATAAAGCAGAACGGATTTTAAAAATATGTAAAATGTATCAGAGATACATTTCATTTTAAGAGCTCAGATCAATTGTGATACACATCAATGGTTGAGATTTTGCTTCAATTCCCGCCCAAAGACTCAATGCTCTCTCCCACCTACCTACGTCTCCTCCCCCATTCCATCTTTATCTCTTCTCTGTTGCACGTCTCCTCTCATTCCCTCCTTATCTCTATCTCCCTCTTTGTTCCTCTTTTTTATCTTTCGCAGAGACACTACCTCTCTCCTTCTCTCTCACCCGATCTCTGCCTCTCCCCCCACCCTCTCACTCGCTGCCTCTCCCCCTCTCCCTCCTTTCGCAGAGACGCTACCTCTCTCCTTCTCTCTCACCCAATCTCTGTCTTTCCCCCTCTCCCCCCCACCCTCCCGCTCACTGCCTCTCCCCCTCCACTCGATCTCTGCCTCTCCCCATCTCCCCAATTGGGGTTCAGAAAGGTATCGCGGTTCTTAATCGGAGCTACTTCAGAGCTACACCAAACCTGAGGCTTCTATCTGTGCAAGGTAATATTTTTGTCTCTATTCCCCTCTTTCAATTGATCTACTGTTAATTTCTGGTTGATCTGTTAATTTCTGAGTTCTGAGTTCTGAGGTCGTTTATCAGATCCCTATTTTTCTACTATTTTCTGTCACTTTCTCACGATTTCTTGGGTTGTCTACTGTTAATGTCTAAGTTCTGAGTTCGTTTATTAGATCCGTATTTTTCTACTATTTTCTGTCACTTTCTCTCGATTTCTTGGGTTGTTCTGCGTTCTCTCTATCGGGCTGTGAACAGGTTATTTTAGGGTTGTGAATAGGTTATTCAAATGTTGGTTTCAGGTTATTCAAACAATCTGCTCTATTTTTATTTTGTCTCTATGGTTTAAATTGATGTTCTTTGTGGCTGTCTGTTCAAACCCCAAAATAGAAGATTAATCCCAACTTCTGAGTTGAATGTTTATATTAATTTTCTGAATATTATGACAACCAAAACTATTCTTTTAACATAAACAGAGTGATACACAGAGTGATTAATCTTCAGAATTATTTTGGGATTAATTTTCTGAATGTTTATATAAACAAACCACAAAGAAATAGGTTATGTTATGTTATGATAAACAGAGTGATAAACAAGATTAATCTTTAGAATTATGTAAAAATATTATGTTATGTTAAAGGAATACTTCTTAGTTGAATGTTTTGGTGGTCATAGGTTATGTTAAAGGAATAGTTTTGGTGGATATAGCAACTATGGTTTAAAAATAAATGCCAATTGGTTATTAATGTGTTATTTTTTTGTCTAATCTCTATTTAACTGAGTATAGTTTCCTTCTCTTCGGCTTCACTTCCATTTGTATCATATAAATTTTGTGTGTTTCAAATAAAGACACTTGCCAACATACAAATATTCATAAACTTAATTTTCAATTTCTTTTCAGATTTTCCCTCTGCTGATCTCCAGCCCTGTTCTTCTTCTTCCATACTCTCGCTCCCGAAACTGCTGCTCTCCAAGTAAGATCACTCTTTTCATTTTATGTGGTGACTATGTACTAGATTTTAATTGTTTATAGATTGTATACATTTTATTTGGATATAGATTGTATAGATTTTTTTATAGATTCTATATATTTTTTACAAAGAATTTGGATATAGATTGTATAGATTTTATTTGGATATACATTGTATAGATTTTTTTATTTATATATAGATTTTTTACAAAGAATCTGCATTGTATACATTTTTTATATATATTATCTTTGTGAGTATATTTTTTACAAGATCATGTTTTTTTGATCGGCTATTAACAAGATCATGTTGGCTGCTATGATATACCTAATGGGTTCTTCCATATTTGATTGTCCCAATATTGCATTAGTTTTGTTACTCATATTGAAATTTAACTCATTCTGATTTCTTTTTATTTCTTCCTTTGATGTATGCATATTCATTCTTTAGTTTATGAATTGTATATTCTAACATTCGATGAAGTTTTAAGGAATAAGGGCCAGCTAATAGTCTAACATGTTCAATGAGTTTTATTTATATTATGTCTGGTGTTAATTAACAGAAAATTACAAGCCATATGAAGAGAAGGAATGGTATTTCTTTACACCAAGAGATCGAAAGTATAAGAATGGGAAGCGGCCAAATCGAGCTGCAGGTGATGGATACTGGAAGGTTACCGATACTAATAAGACTGTGAGATTTATGGGTGCCGATGTTGGCTTTAGAACCGCATTAGTATTCTACAAAGGAATACCTCCCAAAGGCGAAAAAACCAACTAGATTATGCATGAATATCGATTACCAAACAATCATCCTAAGGCTCCAACTGTTGGAAATGAAATGAGGGCAGGTTACCTGATATGGGTTTGTAGAGTCGTAACTTAAGTTGGTAAGATACATGACCTGTGAAATTTTGACAGTACCATATGAAATTGATGTTTGTGGTGGTGACCATTGTTTTTTACTGGGGTTAGAGAAATATTAATTTTAGATAAATTGTTTATTTTTGACTATTGTATCAATAAAAGTTAATTTTACGTTGTTTACAATTTATTGCTGCTTCTCTGTTAGATTTGTGATTTTAATTTGTTTAGTTAAGCAATATTGGTAATTGGTAAGTTGTGGTGAGTTCCATTTATTTAGGATTTATTTATTTACACCGTGCCTTCAGACATGGGCATACGCTAGTATATATATATTATTACATATTGTATCAGCAATTTTTTTGATTTTCTAAAAATTATTATTATATGATATCACATCATTTATAAAATTATAAATTTATCATATTATCCTTACATATTATTAATGTATTTTTGTCAAAAATCATACAAAAAAGAATATTTTGGTAATTTCACCTGTATTTCTCACTTTACAAATAGATTTTTGCTCAAATAAGCTAACTTTTGATATTTTGAAAATAAGCCAAAAGGTTGCTGTTTTATTTCTTCCCAAATATTAATTTGCCCCAATTCCTCTATCCTTAGATTTTTTTTAAAAACACCTACCAATCAATCCTATTAACTACACTTCCTAATTAATAAATTTATCACTATAAATTTATTTATAAAAATAAGAAAGATTCAATAGGATTTAATGAATAATAAATACCTATTGATAACATTTTCTTTGGTTCTTTAATTTGCTTTATTTAAAATAAAAAATAAAAATAAAAATAAAAACTTGGATTAATTACCTAAAAGTCCTATTCACATATTTGGTAGTAGCTTAGGTCTTGTCTAAAAGTTTTTGAACCAATAAGTCCTATTTATAAGTAAGAAGATATTTTTGCCCTTCAATCCAAACAGTTATATATATATATATATATAACAACATTGACGTTATTTACTAAAAGCAAAATCAAATCAGTTATGAGAAGTGGATAAGATACAATTTCGAAGGATCTCAAAGGATTTCTCGGTTTGATTCACTATTATACATACATTGATTTCGGCGTTTGACAGATTTGTATTTGAGTATTTTGAGTTGAAATCTATTTCAAGGTTCAGAACAAAGCATATTAAATCAACTAAAGAGATGGGCCTGGAGATTAGGTTTGTAGGTAAGAACTGAGAGATTCTCAATTCCAAAACTGAGAATGTTCTCAATTTAAAATTGAGAATGATTTCAGTTTGCAAAAATATTCAGTAAAATTGAGAAAATTTTCAATTTTTTTTAGTGTTAAAACTGAGAATATTATCATTTTTTTCAGTTTTAAACTGATATTATTCTCAATTTTAAAACTATAAAAAATTGTGGAATTTCTTAGTTTTGCACAACCATTGAAAATCGCATGGTGAAAATGAATTACTCATTTCATAGAAGAAGTGGTCAACGGCATTGACGAAGAAGGCGTCGCTGGCGTTGATGACAGTGATACCACGGCGGCAGTAGGCGGCAAGGTCGACGTGGTCGAAGCCGACGCTGGAGCCGACGACGCACTGGACAGAGAGGAAGCAATCGAGAATATCGGAAGTAAGAGAGGAGGAACCGAGGCAGGGGAGGAACCGTACTGATGTGACCAGAGACTGGGTCTGTGGAAAGAAGAATGAGGGGTCTAACAAGTCGAAGAGACGGAATCGGGTTTGGAGCGATGATTTGAAGGATAGTTCGAAAGTTGGGATTCGATGGATCAGAACCAAAAGAAGATTGTCTGGAGGTCTGCTTTGTTCTTCGGAAGCCATTGAAATGGTCCTTGGGAGAGACTATGAAAGAGAGTAAAAAATTATGATTTGACCACTTCAAATGTATTTGGGCTTCATTTTTTATATGAGAGAGAGAGAGAGAGTCTGAAACTACAAAAAAAAAGAGAAAACAAATGAGAGAGAAGGGGATGTTTGGTTGTTGTTGTTATTGGGGAGTGGGTGTAAAAAAGAGAGAGAGAGAGAGAGAGAGCGAATGAAGACAGTAATGGATGTTTGGCAAAGATGGAGGTCTTGAAAGGGTAAATTGGTCTATTAAAAATTAATGGGACTTGAAGGAGCAAATAATTTTATCTAGGACTTAATGGATTATAAGTTCACAAATTGAAACATGTATGTAAATGCCCCTAAAAACTTTGGTTTTTTTTTCCCCCTCACTTATAGTCTTAAATTGGGCATTCGAATCATAAATTCAATTTTAAAATTTTTTAAGCAATAGCCTCAAACTCTGTTGTCCACTTATCTGACCACATTATTTCTGTGTTTACCTATCTATCCACACTTTATCATTTTTTTTGTTCACCTGTCATTTATCTATTTATTTAATTTATCTATCTATCTATCTATATTACCACTCTCAGCCATCATTATTTTGCGAACTTTCAAAGCCATTTTTTTTTATATATTTTTTTAGCACAGCAATGGTCCAATAGCCATGGAATAAAAATAAAAAATATATATATTGAACTAACATGCAGCATCATGTAATGCCACCTGACATAATATTATATGTGTTTGTGTGTGTGTTATTACATAATCTAGACTCATCCAACCACACCCATTCCTAGATAGTTTATTAACACACCCATGTCTGTTGTGTGAATAAAGGATATATTTTGATATTCAATTATAGAATTCACCAATTTAAATAAGATCAATACATATAAGACTCATAATTTTAGAACTATAAAATATAATGAATTGATTATACACATAAATTAATGAAATATTATATATGGTTCACATTCTGTTAGTGTATAAATAAATTTATTCTTTTCAATCCCACCATCAAAATGTTGGAATATTGGGTTTTTATAGGCTTATTTTGGGCCAACTTTAAGCCCAATTTTGAGTGGGCCCCAAACGTCTTTTAGGATGGGTCCGAAGAGATAACGTGTTTCTTGCCACATGGCAAGTTACACGGTGAAGACGTCGTTTTCGGGTCGTCGAATGGACATTTAAAGAATTAAATGTGGGTTTTCTTGTAAGGCTTGTCCCACATTGAAACTTGAAGAAAACTTATATGTATATATAAGTTCAATGTGACAACACTTGGGTTGGGCCCCAAGGGGCACCCCAAGTTTGTAGAAGGGAGGAGTTATAGACAAAGGAACCTTGGCTCAAACCACCACACAAGCACGCCGCCAGCCATGTAGCCAAGCCGTACCGTGCGCGGGTGTAGGTTGTAGGTCGGGTCGGTTCTAACATTAATTTTTTGGACAAAATTTATTTGAATTTTTTCAAAAATTCTTACAGAAAATTATTTGTATTTCAAATTAAATTTGAATTCAAATTTTTTGTCCAAAAATTGTACCTCCGAATTCCACTAAATTCCCAACTGTTAATAGGGTTTTAAACTTTCGGACAGATTCAAAACTGTCTAAACAGTTTTCTTCAAATCTGTTACACCCAGACAGATACATTTTTTGCTCAGAACAGATTTAAATCTGCCCAGGCAGATTTGAACAGATTCAACCTGAGGTTCAACAAGTTCAAATGTTCAAACAGATCAAGAAAACTGCCCAGCAGTTTTTGGCAGTTTTATAACTGTAGCAGTTAGCATATCTGTTCAAAATTCTAATCTGTATCTGTTGGGCAGATTCATACTTGTTCGGATTTTTTAGACAACCACAATTTGCCTATAAATACCAGCCATTTTAGCAGTCTTTGGAGATCTAAAATTCTTGATTTTCCTTCTAGTTTTGCTCTCTTGCATGATATAATCTTCATATTATTTTAGGAAAAAATTCAGAGAGTAAGAACATAGGTTTTTATTCGCCGAACAAATTGTTTGGAGTGTTACTATAATTTGTGAAGATCATTGTATCCTGAGAGATAGACGTCATTTGTCCGTAAGCACTGTAACGGGGTGAATCTGTCTTAAGGACAGAGTGTCACACACTCGACTTGATCTTTTAATTTTTCTTTCGGTTTGGTAAAATAAATTCTATAAGGTATTTATTTTATTTTGTTTGATTTGGTTTCAAATTATTTATTTTACACAGAAGATTGTTTCAACAATCTTAAGACAGATTCGAATTATTCTATTTACACAGAATTTTTCGTTTGTTTCCTTTCTTCTTTCTTCTTCTTACAGAAATTATTTTCTGGGATTTTACAAAATAATATTCTGGTTGGAAAACAAATAGTAGTAATATCCTGTTTGACAGATAGTAGTAATATACTGTCTATTTTCTTTGACAACTAGTAGTAATATACTGGTGTCATTAACAATTCAGAATATTTATTTGTGGAATTTTGTCAGAAATTAATTTTGGTTTTCAAAAATTATTTCGGAGTGTTCATTAATTAAAATTCTGTTTCAGTATTTTAATTATTAAAGTGTTACAAAAATTTAATTTTCTATGTGGAATTAATTTGGTTAAATAAAATTTTATTTTATTTTCAAATTAATTGAAAATAAAAGTTACAATTTTTGTTTCTTTTAGTTTACATAATTTAATTCTGTGGTTTTGGTTTAAATTTTATGTGTAGTATAAAATTCTAATTCTAATTTTGTTTTATAATTTAGAATTCATGGTTATTGAAACTGGTCAAACTAATGTTCAAACCAGTACTGGTATAGTGGCTACAATTATGCCAACCCCTCCTTATGTTGAGACTGTGTCAGTGAATCATGGTAAAAAGCCCGAGAAGTTCTTAGGAACTATTTTTTGCTAAGACAAAGGAAGATCAAGTAAGAAGGTTGCTAAAGCTAATATGACCGAAATGGATAAAATTTCTAATGGTGTAGATATCATAAATCTTTCTGCAGTTGTTTCCGAGGCAAACCTTGTCAGAAATCCTAAAGAATGATGAGTGGACACTGGTGCTCCTCGCTATATCTGTGCTGACAAAAAGATGTTCACATCTTATTCAGTGGTGGACAATGATGAACAACTTTTTATGAGCAACTCTTCGACTTCTAAAGTTGAAAAACAAGAAAAGATTGTACTTAAGATGGCATCTGCAAAGGAACTCACTCTCAAGAATGTGCTGCATATACCAACCGTTTGCAAAAATCTTGTTTCTGGATCTTTGTTGAGTAAAAATGGGTTTAGGCTAGTTTTTGAAAGTGACAAATTTGTACTTACCAAAAACGGGATGTATGTAGGAAGAGGTTACATGTCTGATGGCCTTTTCAAAATGAATGTAATGACTATTGTACCATCTGTTATTAATAAAAATACATCTTCTTTTTACTTGCTTGAGTCTTCAAATTTATGGCATGGTAGACTTGGACATGTTAATTATGGATCTTTACGTAGATTAATTAATATGGAATGTTTATCTAAATTTGACATTGATTCAAATCATAAATGTGAAATTTGCGTTGAGGCAAAATTATCCAAAACTCTTTTTCATTCAATTGAAAAAAGTACGAAACCACTTGAATTAATTTATAGTGACATTTGTGATTTTAAATCAATTCAAACTAGAGGTGGGAAAAACTATTTTATCACTTTTATAGATGACTATACTAGATATAGTTATGTTTATTTAATTCGAACCAAGGATGAAGCTTTGGAAACTTTCATTCAATATAAGAATGAAGTTAAAAATCAACTTGGTAAGAAAATCAAAAAAACTAAGAAATGATAGAAGTGGTAAATATGAATCACCTTTTGGTGAATTTTGTAAAGAACATGGAATAATTCATCAAACCACCGCTCCTTACTCACCTCAGTAAAATGGAATTGCTGAAAGGAAAAATAGGACTTTAAAAGAAATGATGAATGACATGTTAATAAGTTCTGGATTACTTCAGAACTTGTGGGGGAAAGCAATACTTTCTGTTAATTATATACTTAATAAAGTATCCTGAAAGAAAGTGAATCAAACACCTTATGAATTGTATCATGGGAGAGTACCATCTTACAAATACTTAAGAGTGTGGGGGGTGTTTGGCTAAAGTGGCTATTCCTAGTCCTAAAAAAACTAAGATAGGTCCTAAAACCGTTGATTGCATTTTCATTGGTTATGCCAAGAATAGTAGTGCATATCGATTTTTGATTCATAAATCAGAACATTCCGAAATGCATGTAAATACTATTATTGAATCTCGAAATGCATCTTTCTTTGAACATGTGTTTCCGAATAAGACTGGACAAGAGACTAGTAATAAGAAAAGATCTTTTGATACTATTACTAGTAATGATCAAGAACAAGAGCAAGAGATAGATCAAATTGATAAAGAGGAACCTAGGCGTAGTAAACGTGCTAGAACCTCAAAATCTTTTGGTCCAGATTTTCTAACATTTTTTTTTAGAAAATGAGCCTTTAACTTTTAAAGAGGCAATGTCCAGTCCTGAGACTCCTTTATGGAAAGAAGCTGTAAATAGTGAAATTGAATCCATGTTGCAAAATCACACTTGGGAATTAGTGGACTTACCACCAGGTTGTAAACCTCTTGGATACAAGTGGATTTAAAAAAAAAAAAAAAAATGAAACGGATGGATCAATTGACAAATACAAGGCAAGACTTGTGGTCAAAGGTTTTAGACAAAAAGAAGGTCTTGATTACTTTGACACATACTCACCGGTTACTAAAATAACATCCATTAGAATGCTAATTGCCATTACTTCTCTATACAATCTAGAAATTCATCAAATGGATATGAAAACCACTTTCTTAAATGGTGAGTTAGATGAAGAAATTTACATGGAACAACCAGAAGGATTTTCTATTCTAGGGAAAAAAAAAAGAAAGTATGTAAATTAGTTAAATCATTATATGGTTTAAAATAAGCGCCAAAGCAATGGTATGAGAAATTTGACAAGGCAATGGTGTCAAATGGATTTAAAATTAATGAGTGTGACAAATGTGTTTATATTAAAAACACAGACAAAATTTATGTCATTGTATGCCTTTATGTGGATGATATGCTCATCATAGGTAGTAATAATGACATGATTAAAACTACCAAGAAAATGTTGAATAAACATTTTGACATGAAAGATACGGGCATTGCTGATGTAATTCTTGGTATAAAAATTACCAAAACATCAGAAAGATATGCTTTGTCACATTCTCATTACATTGAGAAAATACTCAACAAATTCAGCAAAAATGATGATCATCTTGCTAGAACACCTGTGGATGTTAATTTGTTTTTTTCTAAGAATGCACAGGAAAGTATTTCTCAATTAGAGTATGCCCAAATTATTGGAAGCTTAATGTACTTGATGAACTGCACTCGCCCGGATATAGCTTATGCAATAAGTAAATTAAGTAAATATACAAGTAACCCAGGAGTAGAACACTGGAAAGCAATTATAAGGATTCTAAGATATCTCCGATTTACTAGTAACATTGGGCTGAATTATACTAGATATCCAGCAGTACTTAAAGGTTACGGTGATGCAAACTGGATATCGAATACTAGAGACTCAAAATCCACCAGTGGGTATGTTTTTACTCTTGGTGGGGCAGCTGTATCTTGGAAATCTTCCAAACATAATTGCATAGCTAGGTCTACTATGGAATCAAAATTCATAGCTTTAGATAAAGTTGGGGAAGAAGCAGAATGGCTTCGCCACTTCCTTGAAGATATTCCAATATGGCCAAAACCGGTGCCTGCTATATGCATATATTGTGATAGTCAATCAGCAATTGGTAGAGCACAGAGTCATATGTATAACGGTAAGTTACGACACATTCGTCGTCGACATAACACCGTGAAACAACTACTCTCTAATAGAATTATTTCCATTGAATATGTGAAGTCTAAAGACAATATAGCGAATCCACTAACCAAAGGGTTAGCAAGATAGTTGGTTGAGAATTCATCGAGAGGAATGGGACTTAAGCCTATTAAATAAGAGTTACCACAACGGCAACCCAACCTAGTTGGCTGGAGATCCCAAGATCTAGGTTCAAAGGGACAACCTAGTTGTGTATGACTCAGAAGGATCACTGAGGAGTCCATCTCCTACCCATTTCTATGATAAAATAGTAATGTCTGTAGCGTTTTAGGTTAAGTAATACTTTTAATGATTCTTATATCTAGGTAAACCTAGTAGAGTATAGCAGGATGCTCTTCATAAGAATCACCTATGTGAGTGTGAACCGGGCAGGTTCTATGAGATTTGTAAAGGGCTACAATTCTCTAGAGCACTCATGAAAGACCAGGTTGTTCAGGGCCAAAATGAACACAATAATAAGAACTAAACTGTGTCTGGTGATATATTGTGTGAGTTCTATTGTCTTGGTTTACACAAATGGTTGAATAGTTCAAAACATCATGTTCACTGGTTAGCTAGTAAATCCGATAGTGTTTCACAATGGAAGGTTCAAAGCCAAAAGTTACCTATCATTTGCAGAATATTTCCAATTTTTGTACTCTCTGTAATTAGATCATGTTGTTGCATTTTCTCTCTGTCAAATTCCATTTATGTGGGAGATTGTTGGAATATTGGTTTTTTGTAGGCTTATTTTGGGCCAACTTTGAGCCCAATTTTGAGTGGGTCCCAAACGTCTTTTGGGATGGGTCTGAAGAGGTGACATGTTTCTTGCCACATGGCAAGTTACGCGATGAAGACGGTTCGTCAAAACCATTTATGAGTGAATAAAAACTTGACGTCATTTTCAGGTTCATAGAATGGACATTTAAAGAATTAAATGTGGGTTTCCGTGTAAGGCTTGTCCCTTGTTGAAACTTGAAAAGAACTTATATGTGTATATAAGTTCAAGGTGACAACACTTGGGTTGGGCCCCAAGGGGCACCCCAAGTTTGTAGAAGGGATGAGTTATAGGCAAAGGAACCTTGGCTCAAACCATCACACACGTGCGCGCGCGCCGTTGCCGCCATCCGTCCAACCGAGCAAAGCCGTGCCGAGCGCGGGTGTGGGTTGTGGGTCAGATCGGTTCTAACATTAATTTTTTGGGCAAAATTTATTTGAATTTTTCCAAAAATTCTTGTAGGAAATTATTTGTATTTCAAATTAAATTTGAATTCAAATTTTTTGTCCAAAAATTGTGCCTCCGAATTCCACTAAATTCCCAACTATTAACAGGGTTTTAAACTGCCAGATAGATTCAAAACTGTCTAAACAGTTTTCTTCAAATCTGTTACACTAGGACAGATACATTTTTTGCTCAGAACAGATTTAAATCTGCCCAGGTAGATTTGAACAGATTCAACCTGAGGTTCAACAAGTTCAAATGTTCAAACAGATCAAGAAAACTGCCCAGCAGTTTTGGGCAATTTTATAACTGCAGCAGTTAGCATATCTGTTCAAAATTATAATCTGTATCTGTTGGGCAGATTCATACATATTCAAATTTTCTGGACAGCCACAATTTGCCTATAAATACCAGCCATTTTAACAGTCTTTGGAGATCTGAAATTCTTGATTTTCCTTCTAGTTTTGCTCTCTTACATGATATAATCTTCATATTGTTTTAAGAAAAAATTCAGAGAGTAAGAATACAGGTTTTTGTTCGCCGAACAAATTGTTTGGAGTGCTACTACAATTTGTGAAGATCATTGTATCCTGGGAGATAGATGTCATTTGTCCGTAAGCACCTTAGTAGGGCGAATCTATCTTAAGAACAAAATATCACACACTCGACTTGATCTTTTAATTTTTCTTTCGGTTTGGTAAAATAAATTCTGTAAGGTATTTATTTTATTTTGTTTAATTTGGTTTCAAATTATTTATTTTACACAGAAGATTATTCCAACGCAAAACACTCATTTTATACCTATCCCTAGGCCCACCCTCTACTGCCCCTCCACAACAGATGCACATGGGTCTATTTTGTTCACAGTTTAAATTAAATTTAGAATCAATTTAATCATAAAAATTTAAATTTTAAATTCATATTAAACAAATTATACATAAGAACCAAACCAATAAAACCAATGCAATCTAATGTAATTCGAGTTAAAACTATGATTCTATTATACTAAATAAAGTTAAATAAATAATATAAATATGTCTTTAACTTCTTAACATAACAAACAAAAGATAAAAATATTATTTAATACAAGTCAATAACCGTGAATAGAATAGTAATGTCGAACTTGAACTTGAGCTTAGACACAATCAATACAATTAAATTTAGTAACACGACCAATAAAATAAAATCGTAACACAACAACTAAATAAGAACTGGGTTTCTTTCAAATTAAAATTTGTACTTGAGAAAACTTGAGGGGCCTGTGAGACCTATCACGGGCTCTGTTTCGATAATCCAAATAATTTATTTTGTAGAGTTCTCTATGTATATCATCCACACAAAAATTAAATTGATTCGATAATAATAGTCTTGTCATTTAATAATGTTTGTTTCCAAGAAAATAGATGGATTATTTTTAACAATTTATTTGTCATCTATTTGTTTTAAAAATAAATGTGTTAAAATGATAAGGTTACGAATATAAGTTGACCAAATTCTTATGATATATATTGAGAACTCTACAAAATAAACAATTTAAATTATTAAAACAGAAATCATGGTAACCCCACGATCCCTCAACCCTACAATAAAACCAACTATTGGGAAGTCCAATTCAAGTTTGTACTATTTGGTGAAACTAGTACTGGATAAAGGAAGTGTTTCAAAATGAATATCATGATATTAGGTGCAATCAAGTTGTCGTTACCAAATCCTCCCCTAAAAGTTTGGATCATAACCAGTCAGTAATCACTTGAATACTTTCGGCCTCATACAAACATACGGAATAATTATAATAATGGGGTCATAAACGGAAGCATACAACAAATGAAAAAGTTCGTTGAGCTGTGATGATATGAGCAAAATTATAAAGCTTACACTATAACACATTCATGCATTTACATGCCCATGCAAAAATTTAAGTACCATAAGAAATTTTATACATATCGTTTACATATCCCAAGACCATAACAGCAAAAACAAAATAAAGTCAAAGCATGATGTGAGTCAAAGGAAAAACTCTATCTTGGAGGCATGACTCAATAGGTTCACAAAATAACTCCTGAAGCTGATTCTAAATATGGGCTCCATGCTGCAGATCACCTACATGTACATATATAATATTAGGGTGAGTGAAACTCAATGAGTAATAATACAGTAAAGCAGTGTAAATAAATGAGGATAAGGTTCTCACAATATCCATAATCATAATACGGAACAGTCTCAGGCCCAATATAACACGGAACGGCCTTGGGCCCATCATATAAACAGAACGGCCTTAGGCTCATTACATAAATAGAACGGCCTTAGGCCCATCATTATCAAAACGACCTCAGGCCCACTTAAGATACAGAATGGCCTCAGGCCTACATATTAACAGTTGTTCAAAACGACCTCAAGTCCAATCACATATTATCATGTTATTAACAAAACGGCCTCAGGCTCACATATAATACAGAACGGCCTCGGCCACAGAACGGCCTCAAGCCCAAACATATCATAACATAAACGAAACGACCTTAGGTCCATATTGCACATGTCATATAACATTTTCGAACTTCATTCATTTCGATCAAAATACAATGTTGGCACAAATCACAAATCATGGCTCAAAGTAATCAATTAAGAACATATCTTTACAATACTATTACTCACAGTGCATTTGATCTTGCAGCGTTTCCTCCAACACACGACCTACACAAACATGTCACACACAGATTCGATAAATAATTCATTCATTTCATACACTTTTCTTTTCGTGATTCACAATCTTTTTCAATGGTTTCCAATCATCATTTTTATACACCGGAGGATTTACATAAGGTCAAGAATGCATTCAAAAGGTCAGAGAGGTCAACACAAGATAGCAGGATTTTCACCTCTGTTAGCCACTCAACCGCTCGAGCAATCATGCTCTGTTCGTATGGAAATGTGAGCCGCTCAAGCTAGCATAAAACAATCCCCAAGTCTGGTCCCTGTTCCGCTTGTGCGGAACCCTCAACTGCTCGTGCGGGTACAACACACATCTCTGGTTCGAGCCATGGGCCGCTCCTGCGGAGCCCGTAGGCCCTCGAGCAGTCGGGCACACACAAACAGTCCAAAAATGGCACAATAATGCAAACCTTCCAAATTCATTTCCAATCCCAAACTAATGCAAAACTAACTCAAAAACAAGATATACTAACATGATTCAAGGGTAATTACAGCTCAAACACATCAATCTTGCCTCACCATTGAATTCATGGTCTCATCTATTTCATACATTCATAATTTACATTATCAAGCTCAAAACACATATGAACATAGTGAATCTTTCAACAAAAATTGGTTGTATAAACCATCTAGAGTTTTTTTCATGCATAAATCACAAGATTGAGCTCAAATCACACAAAGTTGAAGAGATTTCTTGATTTTATTTCAAATCATTACACAAACAAAAACCCTAATTCAAAATTCTCAATTTCCTCTTGATTTCAAGCAAAAGATGAGATATATACAAAGATTCCAAGTAGATTATCATACCTTAGTTCAAATCTAGGGTTTGCCTCTTGAATCTCTTCCAAAATCCTAGCTTCTTCTCTTCCTCTCTCTCTAACTCACTCTCTAGCAAGTCTCTCAACAATGAAGAACTCAAAAGCTAGAGATGTATATAAATTAGGCTAATTAAAACATTACGAATCGTAATTTTACAAAACTTCACTGTAGGCTTTCAAAATCATACTAAACGTAGATATGAAGTCTGTTTTGGTTTCTGACGCCTCTAAGGCTTTCAATTTCAGTTCAAAGTTGTAATTACAACAGATATTCTTACATTCAACAGATATAATTCCAAAATCACATCATTCACATACTTAAACTTGCAAATTCATATCAAACACATAATCACATGCATAATTAAGCATAGTACGGGTTGGATTATCACACAAGTCCATAATATTTACTAGTACTACATTATTTATTAGTGCTACATCATTCAAGACAAGTTTGTAATACTTGGTAAAACTAGTACTACATCTTTTTATAAATAAGATATATAATATTTATATCTTTTTTTTGCTAGTTTGGCTCCCATACATAAAAAAATTCATTTATGAATTTTTTACTTTTATATAAAGTTATAAAATTTTACAAATTTAATGTCACATATTTATTGATTTTATGAAACTAATAAAATTAGCTAGTTTTCTCTCATCTCACTCACTCTCTCTCTCTCTCTCTCTCTCTCTATGAAAAAAAAATAGAAAAGCATTTAGCTAATAGGTCACTCTTGCTAGCAAATACATAAATAATCATTTTTAGCCTCAAAAGTTGTATAGAAATACAAAATACAAATAGTATTTTAAATATACAACTATATTTTTTTTTAAAATAACTAATAAAATAAACGTGAACAAAAATAGTAACCAAACAATCAAATCAAAGTTTAATATATACTTTGTGGAGTACAATTACCAATAAAAAATGCTATACTTTCTAATAGCATTTGTAACATCTCAGAGAAATTGGGTTAAATGTTGTACCTTCTAATAGCATCTGTAACATCTTAGAGAAAATGGGTTCACAGGAATCACTACTCGAGTGGTGATTTGAGTCATCTAGTATTTCGATCCATAGACCTGAGATTCTAGGAGTTGGTTTTTCTTGCTCGAGCAATGGAGTTATAGCTCGAGCAATCTTCGCTCTGACAACACTCAAGCGTAGGAATGAATGCTCGAGCAGTCTGTTTGGGATCAACCACTTAAAAATTAACTTTCACTTTTTCTTTTTCTCACTTTTTCTTTTTCTCTTCTCTTTCTCTCTCTCTCTCTTTCTCTTCCTCTTCTGAAAAACCCTAGCCTCAAACCTTTGATTTCACTCATTTTTACAAAGAATCCACCATATATCTTGCATTAAAGGTGAAGAACAAGTGAAGATCAATACTTTGATCGTTTGGATTGCATTTTCTCGAAGTTCTCTTCGGGTCTTCACCTTCTTACTCTCATTCTTTAGATAGGGGTACTTTTACCTTAGTATATCTATGATTTGAGGTGTGTATGTAGTGTTTTCTTAGCTATATTAATGTATGAGATAATCCACTTGATTTATTTGGATTATGGATATTAAAATGAGATTTTTTTCTCAATTTTTTAAGGAGTTTTTGAATGATTAATGAAAGTAAAGGTGTGTGACGAGATTATTTAGTTTTGAAATGCAAGGAAAGGAAAAACCCTAAATTTTTACAAAACCCTGATTTTAGTTTTACTTTAAAGGAGGATTCTAGTTCAATTGGCCAATGTATAATGAAATTGAGTGGCTAAATTATTTGAATATGAATGTTGCTCAAATTAGTGAGCTTGCTGAGATTTAATTACTTAATTGAGGAGTAGATGTTGTTGAATTTATGGAATAAGATTTCCTTTAGAATATGAAATGTATTGCTTATTTCTCATAAAGATAAATTGAAATATTTGCAAATTTATGCATCTCATGACACTCATGTTTTCTACTTCATGTTGATACACTTTATTGGATATTGTGGAAATGTTGAAAGGGGGTAAATAACGTATGAGTCCGTGTAGTAAAATTGGGTTTTGGAAAAGAGTTGTATATTGTATTGGCACCCACACGAGAGTCTAGGTGCCCAATTGCATTGTCTTAAGTTTATTGCGCGGACGAATGTGGGGAAATATTTTTGGGTGTCCACCGGTCCTACTATATTACGAGCTGGCCAACGTGGAAGGAAATTGTATTTTAGGTGCCCATCTCCCTGCCAGGCGACAAATATAAGGATATTTTCAATATATAAAAATCCATATATGTATGGTTTGACTTTTACTTAGGATTTCATTATGTATTTACTACCCCACTGTGAATGTTGACATTTTTGAATGATGACGGTGCATTGAACATTATTTTGTCAAAAGAAGAAAATAAAGATTTTATCATAGCATGTACATAGCATGATCATATCCATTTCAAATGTTTGGTGGTGTTTGGGAAGGAACATCCCAAATTTTTTATCTCATAAAAACCACTAAAAGACAAAAGTTTTGCAAAACCAAAAAAAACACATCCAAACAAAATATCACATCCAACCCCATAATCATTTCACTTTTTCTCTCACAAACATCACATCCAACCACATAAAAACTTAACTATCTTCCCAAACACTAAAATTTTTTTATCTCATAAAAACCTACATCTACTAAAATCTATATAAAAACTCACTTCCCAAACACCTACTTTATATACTCTGTTAAATGTACTTCTACTAGGCAATTTTTCTCATTCATGCCATAACAAATTTTCAGGACTTAATAGTGTACCCCGCCGCAAATAAGACGGTGGAGATTTTTGATTGGAGCACGAGGGCTCGTTTGATGTTGTTTTGTTACAAATCCAAGGCTAATGTGTTTTGAGACTAATGTCCACCTTTTGTGTAATCAGAGCACTTGCCTTGAAATTTGGACGTCATTAAGGCATTTTTTTTTTTACATCTCTAACTTCTTAAACTATGAACATATGATTATCTGTGATGGGCATGGCCGAGGAAGGCCCAACTCGCAGTTGTCTTAAGCTCCCCAAACAATCACGTGGATAAAGCCTAACAGCAGGCTTAGTGAAGAGCATAAGAAGTCGGTCCTGGTCCAGGCCTAAGAAAGGGGGGCGAGACGGCCATAACCGACAGCAAGTAGATGGAAAGCTTTCGGCCAATGGAATAGCATGAATGGACAAGGAAATGATTAATAAGGGATATGAGGAATCCAAGGCGGAACACGATGGGTTAACTCTCTCTCTCTCTCTCTTTTTCTCCAACTTTCTTTAAGTTGTTACCCAGATCACATTCATTCTAACGGGATCGCTAGAGGGTCTATGGGAAAAAACCACCCCTCATTTTGGCTAGTCCTAACTAATATTGAATCTAATAAACCATGTTAAATAAAATAGAACAAATCAACTAATTAACTGGCAACTTCAGAATTACCCAGGAGATTACCCTTTCTGAAGTTGTTTGTTCTGTTCTTAAGGAATTTAGCCGGCTATGAGCAATAATGACTGGCCGAGCAGAATATAGGCCATTTGAACCTCTTATTTGAGCAGAATCTCGATTTACACAAGGATTCCAGAACATGAGCCATGTACACTTTTAAAGGGGTATTCATCCATTCTCCCTCTTCCACTACAACAAATATATACAATAGATATTTTGCTAAAAATTAATGAATCAAAAGGATTAAAACAAGAACAAATTCAAGCTCAAGAAAATGATAGGAGTATACATCTTCTCTTTGTGAATAAAGTCAAATTAATACTCAAATACATGCTATTAAGTGGAGAGCGTAGATTAATGCATATCATTTCTTTGTGGAAGCTTTGTTTTCAAAACAAGGGATTCATCAAAGCCATTGCAAACTCGTCATCTAGTCATAGAACAAGGATGTTTCTACCCTTTCTTATGTTCACAAATGATTGAGAAAGGATATTTCAATACTTTTTGACCCAAAATATCTTGTTTTCACTTCCAAAAACAGACAAAAAGAAAGAGAACACAACTCTTTCAACATCAAATCCCAAGAATCACTCAAGTAATCCTATGAAACGACTATTCTACTCATTATCTTTGAGTATAGGTTGAAACACATGAATTAATACACTTAGGCCTCGTTTGGGAACCCTCCCTTTTAGCCAAAAAGTCAAAAAGTTACTAAATTAGCCAAAAAGCCAACAACCCATACTAAAAAGTCAAAGATTCTCTTTTCTCTCTACTTTTTGCACATCTTTTTATAAAAAGCCAAAAAGTCATTCCAAACATACTAGTTTTTTTTAGCTCATATTTTAGCCAAATAGCCAAAAAGTTACTAAATTAGCCTGTTCCCAAATGGGGCCTTAAGAGATAGGATATGTGAAGAGGAAGAGTGTAACAACAAGAAAAACTACTTTATTTATTAAACTTGTAAATAGATGGCTAATAGCTACTCCTAAACACATCCACAAGGGTCCAAAATTTATAAGAACTAGATGTTAGAGCTAAGGAAATCAAGAAATAAAGGAAAAGCTATTAACTCAATGTATGGGTGGCTAAATCTACTCTTTCCACATCCATGAGGACTTGTTACATTTCTACAACAGTTACATAGTGAAAACAAAGCTTGAATTATGGGAGAAAGAAGGTTAAAGGTGTGAAAATATCACCTCTTAAAGAGGATAGGTTCTTTTGATTCACAAACCCATTTTTAATTCTCTCAAGTCACTTTAGATGTGGTGTTTAATGTCCAAGAGTCTTAGCAAGAAGCTTAGGATCAAGCTTCAATGGAGCTTTAGTGTTTAAATTTAATGGGTGATAGGTAGGAGGTGAGGTCAAGAGAGAGAGAGAGGTCAAGAGGCTCTTATGAGCCTTGGGCAAAATTTCAACCCTTTAGAATGAGCTGTCGAGCTCTATTTATAGAGCTCAAGGTGTAAATATCTAAGATATTTGTGAAAAGTGTACTGAACAAACTGAAATTCCCAAAAATGCTCTGTACCCAAAACTTTTAGCCGGTAATTCCCTTTGGTGTCCGGCAGCATGTATTTTTGACCGGTCAACATATGGTGTCTGGACAGTCAAAGAATACACCATCAGATCAACCAGGTAAAGTTAGCCTGGACTGAGAGGAAAAATAGGTGTTTTAGAGGATTTCACACCTTCCATTCATTCTAGCTATGTCCTTTGCTTAGTTTGTTTTAAATAATACAACGCTTTGATTTTAAAAATACGAGCCTCAGAACACTGTAGTAATGTTTGAAATTGCACCACTAAACTCATTTTGAAAGAGGATTCGATTTTGGTTGAAAAACATTTTGTCCGAAATAGGCATTTGTATAGTTTAAAGCTTGACCCTTAGGTTTCTTCTTGTAAAACTTGTAAGATTAAGACATCTTGTCTTCATCACTGGGAACTCAAAAGAGAACGCCCAAGTATTATGGCTAGTCAAAAATGGGATATTATAGGTGTATACTATAGAATTTCCCACTATGGATAGATAATATAGATAGATAAATATATATTTCGTTTTGTGTATCTATTGAGAAGTTCAATTCAGGGAATTATGTGTAGTTCCTTTGTAGTCATTTTGGATTTGGTGCATACAACATGGATTTGGTGCATACAACATTTTTAAAAAAAAAAAAAAAAAAAGGTAGCAAAGAAGACTTCTTTTGTGAAACTCTATTGCAACCATTTCCTCTTTTGTTTATTTTTTCTTCCCATTTTCCTTCTCCTTCACCTCGGTTGCCATCAACTCCAATTTCGACAACCCTCACAACCACCCTTGCACAACCACTAGCCCTTGTTCCTAGTCACACAACCATCTTCCTCCTCAGTCCCCTTCTTCTTTTGCGTCGCAATCTAGAAACCCTAGATCTAGGGTTTACACCAAGCCCTCCTTATCTCTACGATGTTGCTTAACTCTTTTACCAGTCTAGCCTATGTTGTAAATACTATGAAACCCTAACCTCCTCGATCATGTGAGAGATTGAGAAAGAGATTACGTGACTCGCACAATTGAGAAAAAAGAAGAAAGTGGAGGAGGAGAAAGGTTGTTGGGGTCATGGTGGTGAGGTGGTTATGGAAAAGAGGGTTACTTGTATGGAATCATTTGACTTAACTATCATCCATGCATTTTGGGATTTGATTTCCTTATCTTCTTACCTTTTATTTTGAGTTTTTGGCTTGGTTGAAGGTGCGTTCGAGCCATTGTGAACAAAATTTTGGGTTAACGATCGATCGTATTTGGAAGCGATTGTTCATTCTTCAATTTTATTTTTGGTCGAATTTAAACAGTATGTGGAGATTGAAGGGCAATTGATCACTCTTGGTGGTGTGATCGATCACTAAGTGTATTTATTTTGGATGGATTTTCAGCAAAATATAGTGACTGATAAGGGATCGACCCGTTTATAAATGATCAATCGCTCTTGGTGGAGCAATCAATCACTTTGACGAGAAAAGTTTAAGTCAGTCTTTTTCCTCTTTTCCTCTCACTTTCCTTTCTTCTCTCTCTCTCTCTTCTCTCTCTCTCTTTAAAAATACACCCAAACTATACAAATCCTTCAACCCCAAATCCTTCAACCCCATTTAAAGTTAGAATCTCACATTGTTTATTTGATCAAAAGTTTAGAACACATCTAGGGCATTGTTTCTATCAGAGACGATCGTCGATGGAACAATTCTGAAATTTTGAGCCTCTTCTATTTGTCTCCCTAATTTGATGTATGGATTTTAATAGTTTTGTATATTTGTTTCATCATGATTATGTGGTACTTTGCTAGTTATGATTATTTGGAGAAATAGAGAATTTTTATGATTTATATGATATAAAACTGGGGCTTGCTCGCCTTTTCTTAAATCCTGAAAATTTATCTTTTCAAGATGATATATCATGTTTGGATTTCAAAGTACTAAATTGAAAAAGCCTTAAATTTTTCCAAAACCCTAGAAATGTTGGGATTGAAGATATGGATTGTGTATTAAGGAATTGATGAGTACCATAGAAATTTTGAATTTGTCTTGGAAATATTGAGATTTTGTTAGTTATGCTCTTGTATTGCCTTGAAGGAATAGTTTTGATAGAAATAATTATTTTTGGCAATCAATGGATGTTTGCATTGTTGTAAAATTGAATTAGAAACTAGGAACATTGAAATCATTTGCAAATCATGCATTGCATTGACATTTTCTTTTCTTTTTTTTACATTTGCTAATTGTACTATCACTTCCTTTGAGAAATTGTCGTTGGGTCTATTTTGAAATAATTGAGTTTAGTTTGATTATCAAAGTAAATAACGTGGTAAAATTCAGGATGTGTAGAAAATATTTGTGAAGAGAATTAAGTTAGCTTGAGATCCCCAATGAAAGTTTGGAAACATGCGTGGAGTAGGTGCCCAATTTCCCTACTAGTTAATAGCTACAAAATGTGGGATGTTTTTGGTAGTTTTTTGATAGGCTAGTTGCAAACACATACCTAGGGATTACCAGTATATTATTTATGATTTAATAATTTCTAAAATTGGAAATTGGTGGAACTTGGATTATTTTTGAAAAACTTGCATGGTTATCCTTACTCATGAAAATGAAAACCTTTTAACATAAAATGGCATCGCATTGCATTAATGATCACAATCATATTAACGTATATATATATACATTGTTAATATTATCTCTGTTGGGCATTAGTACTTATCCCTCGGTGGAAATCATTTTTCAGATATTGTTGGCATGCCTCTACTTCGTTGAAGGCTTGAGATGTTTTTGGAGCACGAAGGCCCGTTTTATTTTGTTTATTTCTATGTAAAGCATTGCCTTATATGTTTGGAGTAGAGACCACTTCTTTTTGTAATAGGGTTCTAATCTCTGAAATATGTAAACTTTTAGGACATTTAATTTGAATATCTACGAAACCTTGTAATAGTTCATTACATACTATAGATTCAGGTTTTAGAGTTATGAATGTGTAATTGCATGTAATCCTTTTTATAAAATCTCAAAAAATACAGTGAAATGAAATACAATGAAAAATATATTTATTTCATTTATGATTGTCATTAAATCATGAGATAATTATTGGCTTCTGCATGTATAATTTAGTTGGATTTTGGAATGAACAATGAATATATAATTAATTCAATCCAACCAGGTTTTATAAAATATGGGGCATTATATGTTTCTTCTTTATCTATTTCTGCTTCTGTTTCTGCTTCTGCTTTTGCTTCTGCTTCTGTTTTTTTTTTTTTTTTTCTCTCTCTCTTTCTTTTTTCTTTTTTTGTGTCATTTTGGTGCACTACAAAATGCACTACAAAACCCCTCGTCCAGATCCTCTACCGTTTTGCTCTCTAAAGTTTATCTGTTGTTTGTCAAAATGGCGTCCTTTTAAATAAAACAACGTCATTTCGCTAAAGGGTATAAAAACACAAAACAGAACAGAGAGCCAAAACGTTACAGTAAGGCAGTAATTCGGCGACCCACTCAGCCACTAGAGCCATCTCCAATGCCCCTCTCTTCTTCTTTCTTCTGTTCTCCCTTTTTCTATCATCTGTCAGCCTCATTCCCATCCTCTTCCTCTTCCTTCTCCTCATCCCTCAAACCCTAGGGTTTTCAGAGGGAGCCCATCATCCTCCACCCCCCTTCAACTCTTCTTATCCATTTTCCATTTCCCCTTCATCTTCTGAACTTGTTTACAATCATTCCCACCCTTTTGCAATTGCCACCTGCAAACCCTTCAGTGTAATTACCACCACAAGCTCATTTCCAATTGATGACAGGGTTTTTCCGGCGTTGATGGTTCTGTGAGGGTAATGTTTCCAGTCTAAAGTTTTGGGAGTGGAAGAAGAAGGAGAAGGGGGTTTGTGAACAATAGGAGAAATGGGGGAAAAGAAAGAAGAGGAAGAGTAGCATGCCCGAGATGGCTTCGCTAGCCAAATTGGTCGCCAGAGTGGACAGGCGTTGCATCATCGGAGTGAGTATGTCATGCGTCCTGTAACTTCGATTTTTTTTTTTTTTTTTATTACCCTTAAGCAAAACAATGTCATTTTATTCATAAGGATGTCGTTTTGAAAAATTTTAAAAATAAAAATAAAAAATAAGGAGAAAAACTCTAACACTATGTCTGGGAACTTAGGAGAGAAAAGAAAAGAAATGATTATTTAAGTTATAAGAGAAAAGAAAAGAAAGAAAAGAAATGATTGTGATTTCTCTCCATTTTGTTTGGATAAGGAAGAAATAAAAGAAAAGAAATAATTGTCATTTCTCTCATTTTTGTTTGGTTAGATTTCATTAAGAGAAAAGAAAAGAAATTATTTTATGTTATATTACCAAAATAATCTTTTTATATTTTCAATCATTTTATTTCTTTTATTTTTATAGGGACAAAATTAGTATTATGAAAATAGTAGTTTTTTTTCTCTCACAATCTCTCCACTTTTGGGAAGATTGAAAATGAGGCTTATAAGAAAAATGAGTCTCTCTCCATTTCTCTCTATTTCTTTCCATTTCTCTCCACTTAAATTATCCAAACAAGTAAAAAAAATACATATCTTTCAATTTCTTTTCTTTTCTCTTTAAATCACTCAATCCAAACATAGGCGAAGGACCCGCATAACACCCTTTATGGTGTGTCCCATATTATAGTAGCTGACATGGAAAAATTTCTATTGCTTCATTCAGCTACATGGAGCCAACGGTAACAGATAATTATAAAATAAAGAGTAAATTACACTAACATGCCTTCTATATCTCTGAAATAACACCAACATTCCCTCCATTTTTTGAAATCACACTGCCCTCCCTTGCTTTAGAAATTTATGTAACACCGTAGTCTTTCCATTAGTCAATTGGTATTTGGCTACACAGAAATTGTTAACATCATCCAAAAAAGATCTTTAAATGCCAATTTTGTCCTTGAAATGCCAACATGCTTTCTTATATCGGAGGTGTTTGGCATCTCGGTTCGGAGGCTATTTTAGCCCTAAACTTGAAAAAAAAGCCAGTAGCCGTTACTGTAGCTGAGGGAGAGAGAGTGTGGCCAGCTACACGTCACTAAATGGGTAAAAAGACTTTTTTACCCTCGTTTCTCATATCCACAGACCGAAAGGACAACTTGAGTCAAAACCTATCATCTCTTTCATCTGTGTATCATCTCTACCTTGGGTGTGAACGAGGGTTGGAGAGAAGAGTGAGGTTTCTCTCTGCGGCGGCTCTCACTCCGGCGGAACTTGGACGTAAAAACCCACCAGCACGCTGTTTCACGCGCCGATCGTCGAAGACCTGCGACAGGTAGGGTTTACTGACCCTATTTCTGTGCTTGTTGTTCGTTTTTGAACTTCATCTTCCTGGTTTTGAGCCCACTATTTCAGATCGCACTATCATTTGCCTGGTATTGCTGGTATTTTGTTTTCTTCCTTCAAAATCTGTTGTGCATATACAACAGATTGCTTCGTTAATGACTTTTATTTAATTGCTTCCGACGAACAGATTGATTCCAACGAACTGGAACTGAAATTGAAATTTTTGTATTTAAATTTTTTGCTATGATGCTTCTCAGCAAACATGATTGCTGCCTTAATTTTTTTTTCTTTCTTGTTCTTGGTCAACAAATAAAATTTAATTAGACGTGTTTGTTCCGTTGGTTGCTTCTCTTACTGGCAAACATCACAACTCCTATGTTCTGCTGAATTTGTTGAAAAATATCTCTAGAAAATCTGTTCTGCATTACTCTTTTTTTTTTTTCTTTTTTTTTTTTTGTCAATTTGTTTGATTACTCTGTTCTGCTGAAATGAGAGTGGGAAAACAAACACCACCACAAACGTAAATTTGTCCCATGTTACTGAAATGAGTTTGGCAAAACAGAAATGTAAAATATTAGTGTGGCAAAACATAAATCTGTTCTGCAGTACTTTTTGTGGATTAATCTGTTTGGTTGATTAATCTATAAAATATTAATCAGTTGGTAAAGAACAAAGATTGGTACCCTTTTCCTCCCACCCCTTTGACGAATGAGGATCCTCTCCTTGCAGCTTTCGTACTTGCATCCGTCCTTGCAGGCCTTCGGGTCTACTTTTAGGCCCAATTTTGATAATCCGAACCGTTCATATTTTATGATTTATTCAATACATCATACCTGTAAAAAATCAAGTTGATCGGATATCAGAAAGTATGTGTTCGAAAAATTGAACTAAAAACTATTTTTTAAATAATTTAATAAACAGTTTTCTGAACATATGCTTTCTGATATCCGATCAACTTGATTTTTTACAGGTATGATATACTAAATAAATCATAAAATATGAACGGTTCGGATTATTAAAATTGGGCCTAAAAGTAGACCCGAAGGCCTGCAAGGACGGGCGCAAGTACAAGACTGCAAGGAGACAACCTTGGCTCCCCCTTTGACCCCCTTTCTTTCTTTTTTGATTGGTCACTTTTTCTTCTTTTTTTTTCTTCTCCTCCTCCAATCACCATCCGTCACGTCACGTGTGTCTAGAGTGGTGGGAGTTGAAGTTTGAGGGGCCTAAATCACTGCTGGTTTGTAAAATATTAGTGTGCCAAAACAGAAATTTGTGTGGTTGATTAATCTGTTCTACCAAAACATAAATCTGAGTGTGGCAAAACAAAAATTTGTTGTGCAGTATTTTTTTTTTTTTAATTTATTTTTTTGTGTTTTTTTTTTCTATTTTATAGTTTTTAAATAATTATTTTTTCAAAGTTATATAAATTATTCCTGTCTTTTATTACTATTATTATTAGAAAAATAAAAAGAACTTCATTTATACAACCATAAAAAAAATTGAACAAGTCTGTTTTCAATAATTAATAAGTGTTTCTATTTGAAGTTATATAAATTATAAGTGTTTCTATTTGAAGTTATATAAATTATTCCTGTTTTCAATTATGGGGCTTGAGTCTAAAATGTTAGCTAATGTTTTCAATAATTGGATGTTTCTCATGATTTTTAATTGTCACAGATTTCTTGTCTGACCTAACTTTAAAGTTTTAGCACACACGTTATCAAGAGTAAATGTTTATATTTGTTCTAATTTTTTTATTTTTCTGTAAATTTATTAATAGATGCTATAAAAATAAAAGGTACACTTAATTTTAGTCTCAGGAATTTGGAAATTGGGTACGAACATAAGGTTTGACATAATTTGCACAAATATTTATTGTTTATAATAAAACTCTCTTTGGAAAAAATGGCCACTAACTTAAAGTACTTGAAATTGATCCAATTTGTCCTCAAACAAAAAATAAATAAATTTAGACTTTATTGTAAATTTATTGCCTTTGTTGTCTCTGGTATTGTTCACTGTTTGAAAATAGTGGATGGCTTCCTCTTTTTCCACTGCCACGTCGACATGGCCACGACGCATGTGTGCTTGTGGCTATGGCCATTGTTTTGTGAAGGTCTCAAGATCTCACAAAAATTCAGGTCGTGCATATTATGTTTGCCCCCGGCCCGTGGTGAGTTGTAACAAATAATTTTTTCTCACTCCATATGTTTGCAAACTGTAATTTCCATAACTAATAAGTGTTACATTTCTTACTCATCAGCAATGTGTTAATTGGATTGGTTGGTGTGACGAATCAGGAAGACGGAGTCCCGACCATGACTCATCAACAACCAATGTCATGCAGTTACGGGCTGATGTCCTACACATTATTAACACTTTGCATGTAATGAAAACAGTGATTTGTGTGTTGTGCATTAAATACTAGTTTGTTGGACGTACGTTAACTTGCTGCAGCAAATATAGATAAATATTATATTGTGGATGCGGGATATCCAAACAAGAAGGGGTATTTGGCACCATTCAAAGGGTCCCGGTATCACTAAGCACAATTTCGGGATCATGGACGACCCGATAATCCAAGAGAATTGTTTAATGAGGCGCACGCATCTTTGAGGAGCGTGGTGGATAGGACTTTTGGAGTGTGGAAATCGCGCTGGAAGTTCCTTAAAGACATGCCGGACTATGATTTTGCGTTGATGCAGGTGCCATTGGTTGGTGCTTCAATGGCGTTACACAATTTTATCCGCAGACACGAGATTGCTAGTAACGCCAACAACGCACATGTCAGATGTTGTTCAGTTTCGGATGACATGTCCGTCACGGAAGGAGGGGAAAATATGGATGATGGCCGCATGGTTGGGGATACGGATGTGGATATGACCAGAGTTCTCGTTCACATCTGCGACCATTTGTTTCATATACAGAATCAAGGACTATTGTGAAATGCTTGTTCTGTATATGGAAGTTGTTGTATGGTGTCATATGGTTTAACGTACGTACGATGCCTTTTAGTTATGGATGCACGGTCATTGCAAAAATGGAACAAATCAAAACGGACTTAACTATGTGAACTGAAAATTGGTCGATTGTCTTATGTTATTATAATTTGTAATCAGTAATTTGTAATTTGTATTTTAATTTCTAATTCATGTAGGGACAATGGAAACGTGTTGCAACTTTTTTTTTTTTTTAATCGTCCACACATTTTATCATTTACTATTTACATCTAGATTGCCTCTGTAATTTTTTTTAAAAATTAAAAGTTGGTAGAAGTGAAGGACAAAGTTGAATAATAAATTGTATATTTTGTAATAATTATATTTATTTCTTCAATTGTAACAATTATAAAATTAAAAGAAAGGTAAAATAATAAATAAAAATGTAAACTTATATTATTTATTTCTATATAAAATAATTATTCAGTTTCCAGAAGCAAAATATATAATAAAATTTAATTAAAACAAAGCAAAAGTTATGCCATTTGTATAATTAAAATGAGACTAATTGTATAATTATTTTGTATAAAAATTATAAAATATAAAATGAGAGTAATTGTATAATATATTATAAAATATAAAATATTAAAATATAAAATATAATAATTGTAATAATTATATTTTTTGTATAATTAATGAATTTGAAAGAAAGGTAAAAAAATTTATAATATTTATTTCTTTAATTTTTAAAATGAGCCTAATATTTTGGAATAATAAACTTCGAATAACAAAATTAATATTTTGGTAAAGAGGAGGAAGTAGCAAGTTTTGAGTATTTATTTCTATAGTGAGATTTGTTGGTATTAATATTTGTTGATTTATTAATTAATAAATCAAAATTTATTATAAAAATGTCCATTGATTACATGAACTTAATTAATTTGTTAGTTTCAATCAGTTGCATAGGAAACTCAGGTCTGACAGACGGTGGTCCCTTTTGGTTGCTACGTGGAAATCTGTCCCGTTTTTGGTGAATTACGGGAAGGGCAGTTTGGTAAATTTATATTCTATCATCATTTCAAACACATTTTTTAATACAATAATTTAAATAAAAATTCATCGCATCTTTCCAAACACAAATTAAAATAACTTATTAAAACAATCAAAAAATCAAAAGAAATTTAAAATAACCACTTCCCAAACACGCATATTATCAACCCAAAGCTCTACCGCGATTCAACATCACCTTCCACCCACCTCTACCATCTCATAGTCCATCACTCCCCACACAATCAGAACCATGTCAATAAATAAAGATAGTGAGAGGGAGAAAAATTAAACCCCTTCTGTTCCTACACATTTAGACTTATGAATTGAATACTATCATATCATACAAAATAAATAAATAAACATATGAGATAATATACAAACACTTTATTCAATAAGATCAAATGAGTATAGTTTTACAGAAGGGAAGAAACAACAGAAAATACCATATAATACAAAAATTAAAAGTAACATTGAAAACAAAGGCGATAAATTTTATAAATCAAATTGAAAATCCACAAAAAAAAAAAAAAAAAAAAAAAGCATGCAAAAAAACCATGTAAAATAGAAAATACTATAGAAAAGTTTCTTAGTAACTGTAAGTGTATAAAATTAGGTAAAAAATTATGTGTAACATTATTATAAAAAATAAAGGGCTTTTTGCTTTAAAAAAATTGAAAAAGAAAAATTCCAAAACGTTTACAAAACGTTTATTTATCCTTTTCTAGGGGTTTTCTTGAATTCTCTAAAACATTTCATCCTAACCATAGAAAGAGTTTCCCCATTAAACTATGTTCCTGTAGAGAGGTTCGAGGTTAGGAAAATGATTAGAGAGACAAAACTATGTTAATGGTCCAAAAATGGTGGAATGACTGGAGAAAGAGCAGCAGCAACTGTCTGGGAGGTTGGAGAGCGAGCACTTTGGTGAGGTGAAGCAATTAGCTCAAGAAGAAGATAATGGCTGTGCACAAATGGGCAGCATCTCTCCCAAATCCCCAAAAATTCCTCTCTTTGGGCCTTGGGAAATGGGTTCTATTTATAAGCTTTTACTTGGTACCAAGAGAACACCAAGTGGCCAAATAGAAAGAAGACAAGTGTCCCTAAGGATCACATAGAATATTCTACCTTGAGCCACCAGGCTGAAGGTGCCACGTGTCCCTCTGTATGTACTATGTACTATTTGTTTGCCTCTGCAACTACCTTTTGAGCCTTAGCAGGTGCGACGGGAGTGTTTGGCGCTGCAACTTCCTTTTGAGCCTCAACAAGTGCAATTGCGGCGAGAGTGTTTACTGCTGCACTCGCCTTCTCAGCCCAAATCTTAACAAGTGCACTTGCAGCGGTAAACTTTGCTGTTGCACTTGCCTTCTCAATTCTATTTAGCCAGTACATGCATTCTCAGGACTCCATTAGCCTGCTATCGGCTATGTTCATGTTCATGTCAGCGAAGTCTCCACCCTTAACTACCTAACCACAAACTCCCCAGCTTCCCAAGGCGAAGGCCACAGCCAAGTCTGTTATTAGCCATATTGCGCCTTAAGACCAAGCCCAACGGGACTTCCTTAGTCCTGCCTATGCAACTAAGACAAGTCCATGACCTGGGTAAATGGAAAGGGAGTCCCTTACACTCGGGCTACGTCACTCCCATCTTCGCGGTGTTGCCGCGGTATACTGGTTTACCTTTAGGCCTGCTATCAACTCCAACCAGTAAATCTTGGGGCCTGCTATCAGTGCCAAGTTAATGAACTTTGGGACCTACTATCATCCTAGGCTAGTAATGCCTTGGGGCCTATTATCAACGCCAAGTATTAGCTTCTTCTTGTAGGGGGAAACATCTCTCAAAGGCTACTATCACCTTGACAGGACGTTCCCTCCGTACGTTAGTTGCGGTGGCTGTAGTTGCGGAGGTAGTCATTTCCCGCGGCAAGTTCAAATGGCAGAACCAACAATATTAGAGATGGCGGCGCCGACAAAATGCCTCTGCAACTTAGGTACTGCAAGTACTGCCTTCGTAACTTAGTTGCTTCGGTTTTCTCCTTCCCTCAGCAACTCCATGTGGTTGCGGTACCGACAATACTTGGGATAGCGACAGTACTAACAATACTTGGAATGGCGGCGCTGAAACAAAGCGTAGACATCCTATTTTTGATCGACCTTAAGACTCAGACGTCATCGATTGAGCGCTCGATGATTTTGCATGTTTGTGCTCGTTTCGAGTTCCCAGAGCCTTCGACTGAACGCCTTGTCTCGGGACCTCTTAACTTTCTTCTCTTGGCCTGGTTTTTGGACCATGCCTTGCTTCCTTTGCCTAGAGGAAGACAAAGGCCTGTAGGCCACTTTTTGTAGCCGTAGGCTACATTTCCCTCTCATAGGCCACTTGTAGTGGCCCGTAGACTAGTTTTCGGGGCTTCTGGCTGAGTGCCTCGCCTTGCGGACTCTTGTCTTGCTTTCTTTTTGGTTTGTTTTTTAACCAAACCTTGTTATCATTTGCTTGGAGGGTGGAACAGGGGTGTAGACCAGTTTTTCCCCCTGTAGACCACTTTTGGTGGTCGGCCAGCTAGGGTGGGTGGTCTGTGGACCACCTAAGGTGGTCGGCAGCCTGCCACCACCTTCTACTCTCTCTGCAGACCCTCTTCCTCCTTTGCCGACCAATTTTATTCCCTATAGACCACTTTTAGTGATCGGTCAACTAGTGGGAGTGGTCGATTGACCACCTTAACTGGTTGGTGGCCTTTCTGCATTTTCTACAGATATTTTCCTTACCAGATGTGCCAGCTGTTGGGCACAGAAGGCATCCTCCATACACATGTATGGAGGGATTGCTTCAAGCCTCTAGCTTGTCTAACAAGCTTGAGGCATGAAATTCTATATAAGGGAGCCTCTTCCCTCTTGTTCAAGGTTCAGAAAATTTGCTTAGGGCTAAACATATCCTTCTCTCTCTATATCTCTCTTTCTCTATATTTGTGCTATTTTATGCCTTAAAGTGAGTTTTGTTCACACTTTTGCACTAAACACCTAGTGAAACACCTTCACTCTTGAGCTGAGGTTCTTGGAGGTTGTATTTGAGTGGTTTTGGCTTGGTTTTTGCCTTTGAAGTTGCTGTTTTGAAGTTGTGCTTCAAGGGTGGTCTACAGCCCCATTTTCTGGTCAGCAGCCCACCAGAAGGTCCCCATGTTGGAACAGAAGCAATTTGGAAGTCAGTGCACTTTTCAAAGATCAAATCAGATGCAAGCAGAGACAATTCTGGGCATAGTAATGGATTTTCGAGCGAGGCAACCAAGCATGCATGCACCCCTCGCCCCAAGGACCTCTTTTAACTGCTTTAGCTGCTTTACTTAGTTAGCTAATTCGTCGGTTTTGTACTTAATTAGTTAATGTGCTTAATTAATCGATTTGCTTTGTAATAATTAGTTAACTATGAATAGTTAATTAGTTTTGTGTTGTGTAATAATTAGTCTAATTAGATTATTAGATTAGTTAGCTAGCTTAGCTTAGATGTAGCTTAGCTTATTTATTCGGACCCTCCGTCGAAAGGGCAAATATTGTAATAAGCGTGCATGTGTGTTTGTATGTCTTCCAAACCCATTTCTTTCTCCCTTTTACTTATCAGCTTTCGATGGTTAGTTTAGGGCATGTTTCAATTAGCATACTTATGCTTTGCATGTGTGCATCATTCATTCGTATTGCATGCACCGGGCTCAGCGCATCATGCAAACTGCATTGTATTTCAATACTTACTTGAATACATGTTATCAAGTGTTGCATTCATATGCCATTCTAGCTAGCCGAGCCTATTTTAGTTGCATTTTTGCATGTGTTGCATTAGGCATTGTTGACATAGCTAGGATCATGCATTGATTACTAACTAGCTTCTGTTTTGGCTCGGAGTACACTATGAGTGTTTATGCTTTAACATCCTTGCATGTGTGTAAGTGACTACCATGATAGTATGCTTGCCATGAGGCTAACTGCTTAAGTGTTTAAATTGTCTAAATGCCTGTGGGTGAAGGCTTGATTGCCTGAATTGGGACAACTCGATGATTGTGAGTTTTAAGCCCACTTGAAGTGGCAAAATCATGTTTTTTTTCTAAGCCCACTTAAGGGTGGCAAATCTGCGCTTTAGCCTACTTGCAAGTAGCACTTTCAAACCACTTTAAAAAAAAAAACATGAGTTGTTTTGTTCCAATCCGCATGGTTGAATCTATACTTGTATGCTGTGCGCATCACATAGTAAGTTAGCTAATAAACTGGAATAAGAACACATGTGTTTTCAAAATAACGTATCATGTTTAGTAGAGGCCGATCTTTGATCGGACGAGCAGGGGGTGCTCATTTCATGACCATCCCCCTCATACCCAAGTTCTCGAGCCGAGACAACTTTGGTGATGACGGACACGTGGCCTTAGGCACGAGTCAGGGTTTCCTAAATTTTCCAAAACAAAATATTTAGGTGGTGACTTTGAAATCTTGCAAAGCAGTCCATGTTTGGCGCTTTTTGATTAAAATTGATTTTCTAAAACGATTTGCCGGATTTGGACTCTTTAGTGATTTATCAATCTTACATTGCACTTTGTGAGATTAGATTCAGAATAATGACAAGAGTCTGAACTGTAGTAGCTAGAACCCAATTTACGCCCTCGCGCGCGGAACGGAGTTTAGGGCGGTCTACACAAAGTGCCTCTGCAACTTGGCCGTCGCAAGTGTCGCCTCTGCAACTTAGTTGCTTCGGCTTTCTCTTTCCCTCAGCAACTTCAGATGGTGGCGAAACCGACAATATTACAAATGGCGGCGCTGAGACAAAGTGTCTCAACAACTTGACCACTGCAAGTGTCACCTTTACAACTTAGTTGCTTTGGTTTTCTCTTTCCCTCAGCAACTTCAAATGGCGGCGAAACCGACAATATTGGGAATGGCAACGCTGAGGTAAAGTACCTCAGCAACTTGATCACTACAAGTGTCTTCTCTGCAACTTAGTTGCGCCGGTTTTCTCCTTCCCTCAGCAACTTCAGGTTGCCTCTGCAACTTCACTTAGACATCTTCCTTCATGGAGTCTGTTCGGATCTTTGGTGGGTCGGACCTGCTTTGGCCCACTGTTGGCTCACTTTCCTTGGGCTTTGGCCCTTGTTCCTTTAGTCATTCTTGGTTGCCTAAAAGGGGCGACCTCCGCAATTAGGCCCATTCTTAATTTTAGGTTTAATTTATGACCCTCTATACTTCCAAAGTAATGAGTTACAAAAAGAAGTTCAAAATGTTGAATTTAAAAGGTTTTGTAAATATACCACACGCTGAGCAATTGTATCAGTTAGATGTTGATGAAGGACATCTATTAAGAAAAATCCAACAGTGAGCTCTCTTATGATGCAAAATAAGAATTGCAACAATTTCCTCAAATGAAGCCATTTAGTATATCCAAGCAGTGAGATAGAATGAGAAAAATGATGTTGGATAATATAAAAAGTGTCACTATTAGCACCTACTTAATTTTTTTGGCCCCTTAATTCTCATTTTTTTTTATTTATTACAATTATACCATAAAGTAAAATTACATTAAAGGATAAACCCATCCTAAACCCACGTATTCATCTTCAATGAAAAACATTTGAAACTACCTAATCAGTTAATATTTTGTTCGGTGATTTCAAATGTATTCGGTGTTCCAAATCAGTTAACATTGAAAAGAATCATATTATAGACTCCGAGTTTCTACATTTGTAGTTGTTTTCACCATTCGTTGATACTTATAGAGTAATGGAGAATGATGACAACAACTCGAATGACGTTGGCATTGCATTGGTAAGTTTATCTATCTTGTATTTACGATTCTCAATAGTTTTCAATTCGGTATTAGTTTGTCGATTGTTAAGGTTCTGTTCAATAATACAGTGCTGAACAGAAACATTTAGTTCAGTAATACAATGCTGAACATAAACATTTTGTTTGGCACTAGAATGCTAAATGTTTCCATTTTTTAGGGTTTTTCCCTTAATTTTCCTCAAAAATCCCCTGTATTGATGGTTTTTTTTCCTGAAATAAGCACACACAAAAATATATATATATGTGATGGGAAGTTAGAAGTTACCTAAGAGAAGAAAAAAGAGACCGTCGAAGAGATTTCCGACGAGATTTCCAACTAAGATACCGTTGTTCAGGGTGACAAGAAGAAAGAGATCATTGTTTATGAGAATGAGAAGATAGGGATAGTCGATTCATCTCTCAATCGTTTGTTATTCTCAATAGTTCATCGTTTATTGAGAGAAGAAGAAGAGAGGGTGTGCAAAATTAGATGGGTGTATACTTGGATGTAATAATATTATAAATATGAGTAAAGTTGGTATTAAGTGAAGCAATGATGCTACATGCACCAATTAGTGTACTAACTAATGTACCAACACAAATTATGACATTATTATTGACTCCACTCATTATACAAATTACAAAATCATCAATTGACATACTAGTTAGTACACTAATTGATGCATATAGCATTATTCTAAGTGAACTGTTTAAAGAAATTTTATTAAAATTTAGGATTTAAGATGGGAGTTCAAAGAAATGGAAGTCTAAAGAAATTAGATAGATACTAATAGTAGTCTTCTAATATAAAATTATATGAATATAAAAGTAATTTTACGCTATCATTTAACTCTATTATCTGGCAGGAGAGATTAGTGTGATTTCAAAAAAATAAGGATAAACTACACTGACACTCCCTGAGATTTATGTTTATTACAGTTCACCCCCTCACATTTGGAAAATTACACTGAACCCCTTGTTAATTTAATTTTATGTATGATGATCATTACGGTGAGGGGGGAAACTGTTATGAAACTTTAAACCTCATGTGATAATTTGTAATGAAATTTTAAACCTCAGAAAGACAGATGTAATTTCCAAAATATGAGAGAAAAACTATAATAAACATAAATTTCAGAGGTTGTCAATCTAATTTACCCAAAAAATAAAGCAGGTGTCAATGTTATTTCAAATATATAGAGGGAGTGTTAGTATAACTTACCCTAAAATAAAATAAAATAAAATAAAAATATCTTATTCCTGGATAAACCAACTACCGGTACCAGTATCGTTAACAGAGAGAGGGGGAGAGGGAGTCAGAAATCTCCAATGGATACTCTGACTCTGAACCTATCGACTACAACTTCAAAACCTTACCAACAACTCCAAACCCTTCTAGTAAAATCTCCAATTTCCCTCTGCAATTCCCAAAGTTATTGTCTCTGTTACAAGAGAAGCCTGTCATCTACAATAATCACTTGTAAGTTCAAAACCACCAAACAAAATAGGGAGAGCAAGAGCAAGAGCGAGAGCAAGAGCAAGAGCGTTGCCAAGAAGATTGTGGTCTCTGACGTCCCGCCTCCGCTGTCTGAGGACGGTGGTGCGGCCAGAAATGGAGGAGCGCCGCCGAGTCCTGACCGGAATAATACTGCCGGAGGATTGACATTGAAGTTGTTGAAGAAGTTGCAAAGAAGGGTTTTGGGGGTTTTGTCTAATTTGCCCTTGGCTATTGGAGAAATGGCCTCAATTGCTGCTTTAATGGCCCTGGGTATGCCGGCTTCTCTCCCTGTAATTCTCTTTATGTATATGTTTGTGTGTTAATATAAGTATATCTTTCTAAACTATTTTTGTGGATAATTATGTAAATATGTGTTTGAGCTTGTGCATAGCTGCGTCCTACTATTGTTTTTACGTTTTTGCTATTGCTAGATTGTGAATTGGCTGAACGAACTAAATTATTTGAGCTTGACTAGTGTTTAGTTTGTTAAAAACTCATCCGAAATTTATTCGACATGTAACCAAGCAAATTTGAACATATTTTGAAACTCGTTATTTTTCTTAGTTCAACTCGACTTCAGCCCAATAAACTTATATTAGTTATAAAAAAATTAAATCGGCTTGATTAAAACTCATTTGACATCGGCTCTTACGATAAACAAGTTTAAGTTTAAACTTAAACATATTCTGAAACTCATTGAGTTTTCAGGTCAAATTTGAACAATCTATTACATGACTCAATTCAACTCGTTTACAACCTAAGCTGAAGTGCAATTTATTCATTTTTTAAGATCATATACATACACCCACTAGTTACTTCATTACACATTAGTTTGTCTGACAAATAAAAAGTTGGTTTTATGGCATCTACTATCTTCATTTGCATTCATTCCTAATCTATCATGCTTAGGGTTTGCATTGAGGATATATAAACACGTTCACATATTTCTAAGAGTAAGCTTTTTGGGACAATTAGTGTCTAACAAATATTGAATCTTACTGTCTACTTGATAATTATATTACTTGCACGTGTTTGGTCCATTTATGTTGGAGAATTTGGCCACGTATGAGTGGACATGTTGAGGATATAATTAAACTTATGGTGGAAATCTTGGCCACTTTTAAAGGCCGTGTTGAAAATATAGATGTTCAAGTTAGTTATCACTTGCAAGCGTTGAGGATGTAAATTAATTACACTTTAGCATCTCCAAGGGACTCTTTAAACGAGGCTTGGTAGCGATTATAGCTAGCATCAGCATATTTTAGTCACTTCAACGGGCTAATTATTGCGATAGCTATTTTAACAAAATTCTTCAAGGTTAGCTACATTTGACGAACCTTGGGAGACTCTTTAGACAGTTTGTGTGTATAGTTAGATAAAATAAAGAGTGGTGCTGGAGTACATAGATAAAAAAAGAATTAGGCAAAATAAAAAATATACCTTTTTTTTAAAAATATTTTATCTAATGAAAAATGAGGAGTATGGTTGGAATTGCTCTAACAACTTCAAATTTTTAGATGAGATGGTTGTTAACAATTGGGATCCATGATAGCTTCAATCAGATTTGTTTCCAAACTACATGTATCAGCATCAAGTTTTCTAGATTAGGTTTGAAACAAATGTAAATTTCATGAATAAGTAAATGATTCAAGTTCATGGATTTTAAGTTGTGAAGGTTTAGTGAGTTCAAATAGCTGGAATCAGTAGTACAATTTTCGGCTTTGCAACTTAGAAGTCATATTGAATTGGCAAACAAGGCTTGACTGATCAATCCATCTTTTTGAGTGTTTTGGAAATGCAAGTGAAAGAGAAATTGTTTAGGCTTAATCACTTCAGCTTACATAGAAAAATATTGAGGAAATTGTGTAAACTTTAGTTGTTGCTGACTTGCAGCTGTGCTGCTCAGCATAGCGAATCCTTTAGAATTTCCAAAGCCCTAAGACTACAGGAAAGGCGAAACATGAAAGACCAAGAATCACCATTGAGTAACACAAAGAAGAGTTTGGCATCTGTAGAATTTAATGTATAAATTGATGTATTATTGATTGATATATTTTGATGTTTACAATGATTCTATATATAGGAGATGGGTGGAGAGTAGGTGGTAGTAGGTGAAGTGGTAGGTGGAGTAGGTGGAGTAGGTAGGTGGTAGTAGGTGGTAGTGGTAGGTGGAGTAAGTTATAGGTTTTTACATTCAACAGCCCCCCTCAAACTCAAGGGGGTTAGGAACTAACCAACTTGAGTTTGGAGAGAGTAACAAAACAGGAAAAAAAAAATCTGACAAAGAAAATAAAAGTGGATAGGAGACACTGTATGGTCGTGTCAGACCGTTGTAGAAGACCGTATGGTTATGGCAGACCAAGGTAGAAGACAGTTTATGGGGTCATGTCGGACCGTTGTAGAAAACAGTTTACGGGGTCATATCGGACCGTTGTAGAAAACAGTTTACGGGGTCATGTCGGACCGTTGTAGAAAACAATTTACGGGGTCATGTCGGACCGTTGTAGAAAACAGTTTACGGGGTCATGTCGGACCGTTGTAGAAGACACTATACGGCTGTGTCGAACCGTTGTAGCTGAGAACCGAAATCAATGTCGGAACAGTTTACCGAGTCTTGTCGGACCCATATAGGAGCTAACCGGAATCAATGTCGGGACAGTTTACAGAGTCTTGTCGGACCCATATAGGAGCTAACCGGAATCAATGTCGGGACAGTTTACAGAGTCTTGTCGGATCCATATAGAAGCTAACCGGAATCAAAGTCGGGACAGTTTACAGAGTCTTGTCGGACCCATATAGGAGCTAACCGGAATCAATGTCGGGACAGTTTACAGAGTCTTGTCGGACCCATATAGAAGCTAACCGGAATCAAAGTCGGGACAGTTTACAGAGTCTTGTCGGACCCTCAAAAGTCGCACCCTCAAAAGGCGTGCCATCAAAAGGTGTGCCCGACAGCCATCAAAAGTCGAGCCATCAAAAGGCGCGCCGATTTGTCGTCTGGCGTTGAGAGGCGCGTGATACGTGTGTCTGCCTTGCCTATTTAAACCAAGGCGAGGCTACCGCTGATGCATAACAAACCAGCTGAAAACCTCTGAAAAAATACTCGTCGTTCTCTGAGAGCTGTTATCTCTGAAACACTCTACAACCAACCCTGAATATGGCCTCTTCTTCCCGTTCAGCTACCCAGAACATAGCCTCTTCGTCCCGTGGTCTCACTCTCTTTCCCGACCTCAACGAGGCCACTAGAGAGATAGCCGGGGCAGTTGCCCTTGAACCTCAACCAAGTGCCCCTGGACCAAGCGCCCCTGGTTTTACGCCGTTGAACTTCCCAATGTTGTCAGTTGAGCAGATAATGGCTGCTCAATCTGATATTGAGGCCAATTATTATACTCTGAAGTCATGTGTTGAGACAATGACGGCGGTCAACAACCTGTCGCATCGGCTTCAGAGTAGAACAAATGAGGTGCAGCAGGTAAAAGCCCAACTGGCTCTGCTCCAGAGCATGTATACGGATGCCGAGCAGAGATATGCGTGCTGAAGGCAGAAAACAAGGAACTGAAGCGGAAGGCCACCGTGATGCTCAGATTTGGAGGTCCGCCATATGTGACAGTTGAGGAGCAACGGGAAGTGAACGTGCTCGGCGGCGTGGGAAACACGGAGGCAGCACCGGCAAGGGACGCCCAAGACAAAGGCAAAAAGAAGAGAACAGCTGAAGAGGCGAAAAAATAAGGCCGGTTTTTGTTGTGGTTGATTTGTTTTTTTGTGAGTTTTTTTTTTTTTGGTGTAAAATCGGGATTGATCCCTGGGATAAATAAAATGAGTTTTGTTG
The DNA here is from genome assembly GCA_030407325.1 of Camellia japonica. Classification (NCBI taxonomy): domain Eukaryota; kingdom Viridiplantae; phylum Streptophyta; class Magnoliopsida; order Ericales; family Theaceae; genus Camellia; species Camellia japonica. The sequence goes on along the minus strand of JAPPVO010000016.1, from coordinate 83,333,376 downwards.
TGCAAATGCGGATGGCATGAAGGTACAAGACTAAGCAAAAAAATCAATTGGAATGAATGAAAGCCTTTTTTTTTTTTTAGTTGGGCGGTGGAAAGAAAAATAAAATAAAAAAGGTTCGGGCAGTGGAAAATAAAGAATGGAAAATATAGTGATGGTGTTGGGCGGTGGAAGCCTTTTGGAATGAAATAATTGATTAAAATGTTTTGGGTTTGCAAGGCACAGGAAAAAATTGATTAAAAAAAAAAATAAAGAAGTGGAGGATGGTTAGAATATTATTATTGATGTAAGTGGGTTCAAAAGTGGTGGACAATTATTTAAAAAAATGTGGGTTGGAAAGTGAAAAAATGAGAAGGAGAGCCGGGTACATGATAATAATAATAATAATAAAATGAATAATCATAAAATAAAACCAATCTCTGTTTTTGAGTTTTGCAATTGAAGAGAGTGAGTGGAGGTGTTGGTTTGTGTGAGAAGCAGTGGGCACGATACCCTGTCTGTTGTGGGCAAGAACACTTGATCCAGATGCCTCAGAAACCTGATCAGCTTGACTAGAAGGTTGAGAAACCAGTTGTGTAGAGTCTTCTCCCATAGTTAAAAGAGAAGTCGGCCCAGCTACTGTGACCGGAGGAACTGGTTCACCCTCACCTCTGTGAGTTTGAGAGCCTGCCCGACTTGAAACGGACTCTGCACGCGTTGCACAGCGTCTTCGGCCCAACGGTCCGGTTCGCCACTGCGGTGTCTTCTCCGACGCGCAGTGCGTACATCGACGCGCCACCTCCGCCTGAGAACTTTCCGACGAAGACGAACTCGACGAGCTCTCTCTTTTCTTAGTAAACGCCTTTGATTCTGCGATCTTCGGAGTTTCAGATTCAGGCGAGGAAGGCCATCGTTTGTTGATTGAAGATGCTCTGAATCGTTTGCTTCGTGATCGGCCGTGAGGATTGTCGCGGCGGTCAAGCACAGCGAAGATCTGGTCGGAGACTCGCGCCTGGGCAAGGATGAGACGATTTGAGAGAGGGTGGTGTGATCGCCTAGTGCGACGGTGTAGTGGACTGGGCTGTGCTTGTAGACCTCCGGCTTGATCGCCAACGTGGACATCGTCGTCGCCGTCGATGACTTCGACATTGTAGAGAGAGATCGTTGCAGACAAGAGAAGAACCGTTGGTGAAAACCCATTTGAGGCCTCGCCATTGACAGAGAGGAACAGAGGTGTTCCATGAAGATAAGAGTAGGTTCTCTTATTTCAATGTTTGGTGAAATAATCACCAGAGAGTGCACAGTGAAGATATGTGTAGAAAACAAGCGGAATAGGTTGAGATCCGGCGGGCGGCCAAGGCGAGGTTGCCGCCCACCGGTGAAGCTAAAATATTAGGTTCTAAACCTGCTCTGATACCATGTAGAATTTAATGTATAAATTGATGTATTATTGATTGATATATTTTGATGTTTACAATGATTCTATATATAGGAGATGGGTGGAGAGTAGGTGGTAGTAGGTGAAGTGGTAGGTGGAGTAGGTGGAGTAGGTAGGTGGTAGTAGGTGGTAGTGGTAGGTGGAGTAAGTTATAGGTTTTTACATTCAACAGCATCTAATTCTTATTTACAGGATTCCTAGTGTTTGTTTCATTTCTTTCTGTAGGAAATTAATGTATAGATATTATTGATTGATATCAATATACATTTTTGTGTGTATTGCATTTATACAATGGAGAGAATGATCTCTCTTTTATAGGGAGAATGAGTTACAAATTGAGGAATTAAATTAACCTAAAATGGAGCACTAAACAACTTAATGGAGCATTAGGGTAAATGGAGCACTTGCTTCTTGTGGAGCACTAATGGAGTGGAGTAGGTAGGTGGTAGTAGGTGGTAGTGGTAGGTGGAGTAAGTTATAGGTTTTTACATTCAACAGCCCCCCTCAAACTCAAGGGGGTTAGGAACTAACCAACTTGAGTTTGGAGAGAGTAACAAAACAGGAAAAATAAAATGACAAATAAAAGTAGATAGGAGACACTATATGGTCGTGTCAGACCGTTGTAGAAGACAGTTTATGGGGTCATGTCGGACCGTTGTAGAAGATAGTTTATGGGGTCATATCGGACCGATGTAGAAAACAGTTTACTGGGTCATGTCGGACCGTTGTAGAAAACAGTTTACGGGGTCATGTCGGACCGTTGTAGAAAACAGTTTACTGGGTCATGTCGGACCGTTGTAGAAAAACAGTTTACTGGGTCATGTCGGACCGTTGAAGAAAACAGTTTACTGGGTCATGTCGGACCGTTGAAGAAAACAGTTTACGGGGTCATGTCGGACCGTTGTAGAAAACAGTTTACTGGGTCATGTCGGACCGTTGTAGAAGACACTATAAACAGTTTACTGGGTCATGTCGGACCGTTGTAGAAAACAGTTTACTGGGTCATGTCGGACCGTTGTAGAAAACAGTTTACTGGGTCATGTCGGACCGTTGTAGAAGAGAACCGAAATCAATGTCGGAACAGTTTACCGAGTCTTGTCGGACCCATATAGAAGCTAACCGGAATCAATGTCGGGACAGTTTACCGAGTCTTGTCGGACCCATATAGGAGCTAACCGGAATCAATGTCGGGACAGTTTACAGAGTCTTGTCGGACCCTTAAAAGTTGCACCCTCAAAAGGCGTGCCCAATCTTATCAAAAGGCGTGCCATCAAAAGGTGTGCCCGACAGCCATCAAAAGTCGAGCCATTAAAAGGCGCGCCATCAAAAGGCGTGCCATCAAAAGGTGTGCCCGACATCCATCAAAAGTCGAGCCATCAAAAGGCGTGCCATTTTGTCGTCTTACTGACGAGCGGGGCGCGATACGCGTGGCTGTAGTGGCTATTTAACGAAGACAGAGGCTGAGGCTTAGACAGAACAAAACACTTGCTGAAAACCGCTGAAGAGAGAGATACTCTGTAACACTTCTGAGAGATACTCTGTAACACGCTGTTGCTTAGAAAATGGCCTCTTCTTCCCGTTCAGCTACCCAGAACATAGCCTCGTCGTCCCGTGGTCTTACTCTCTTTCCCGACCTCAACGAGGCCACAACCCAGAATATGGCCCTTGAACCTCAACCAAGCGCCCTTGGACCAAGCCCCCCTGGTTTTGCACCGTTGAACTATCCGATGGTGGCAGTTGAGCAGATAATGGCTGCTCAATCTGATATTGAGGCCAATTATTATACATTAAGGTCATGTGTTGAGACCATGACTGCGGTCAACAACCTGTCGCACCGGCTTCAGAGTAGAACAACTGAGGTGCAGCAGGTAAAAGCCCAACTGGCTCTGCTCCAGCGCATGTATACGGATGCCCGAGCAGAGATCTGTGTGCTCAAGGCAGAAAACAAGGAACTGAAGCGGAAGGCCACCGTGATGCTCAGATTTGGAGGACCGCCATATGTGACGGTTGAGGAGCAACGGGAAGTGAACGTGCTCGGCGGCGTGGGAAACACGGAGGCAGCACCGGCAAGGGAGACCCAAGACAAAGGCAAAAAGAAGAGAACAGCTGAAGAGGCGAAGAAGTGAGGCCGGTTGTGTGTGGTGGTTATGGGTTGTGGTTTTTTTTTTTTTTTTTTTTTTTTTGTGTGTGTGTGTGTGTGTGTAAAATGGTGATCGGGTTTGATCCCCGCATGAATAAAATAAGGTTGGTTACATTACTGCAAGTGCTTTCTCTTTTTGGATGACCCAGATTTCTTTTTCTGAGTATTCCAATTCTTGGAGAAGAAATCAAAGCCAAATGTCCCCAAATCGCTGAGCCGGAGAGAATATGTAGTCTCCTTGTACTCGGCCCATGTGAAGGGTCTATAGAGACATGGTCTGAACTGGGTGACCAACTCTGGCGGGGTGGTGATCCTACATTAATATTATGAATCATACTGTGACAGTGAACAAGTAAAGCTTTAGTACAACAGCTAGAGCCAACTGCAACAGAAAGATCCCAGTCACAATCAAGAACCACCTTTCACCCGCTGACACGATGTGATTTCGAAGATTCAGTGCCACAAAAGATGCTGACATGAACCCCGCTATGCCAGCAACTATCCATCTGAATAGTTCTAAGGGAACAATAGATAGACACAAAGCTGGAATGAAGACAAACAGGGAGTACCCATAGAGGCAGAACAGCTGAACAAGGCCAGAAGGAGCAGAGAAGTATTTGAGGATTAGATACAAGCAAAGAGGAACAATAGTGACATAACCATAGAACAAACCAGCAGACCAAGTCACCAAATTTATGTCATAGTGCCATTCTTCTTTTTTCTGTATCTTCTGTGCCACATAGGTAACAAATGTGCCGATTGCAGCTGCTACAAATATTAAGGTGGTGCAGATCCAGAATGGTCCATACAAATCTGGGTTGTCAGCAGTTTTCTCAGAAAAGCTTCTCTAAATGGAATGATTGAATCCTTGATCCTCTCCAAGATGTCTGCTGTGTCAACATCGAAGTACTGCCTGTAATAAGCAATTGTGAATGCTTGAAACCAACCACTTGACTGTGCTTCACCAGAACCAGCTACAGGTTTTGAGAAGGGGAGGTTATGCAACTGGCACATGAACTCTGTGAAGAACTCCAAGCCCTTGGTAAACCTGGGGAAGCTGCCAAAATTGCCTTGGAGTACTGTGGAGATGTTAATGGTGGGATCAATTTATTAGTCAGTGTAAGGGATGGGGAAGAGGCTCTGAGGATTGCTTGTATGCACAGGAGAGAAGATTTAATTTCAGAAGTGAAGAATGCATCTCTTGAATGTGCCAACATACTAATTGGTGAATATGAGGAAGGGTTGGAGAAAGTAGGCAAGTATTTAGCCCGCTACTTGGCAGTTCGACAGCGGAGATTATTGCTTGCAGCAAAGCTCCAGTCAGAGGAGCGATCAATGAATGAATTTGATGATGATATGGCTGCAGAAACTAGTAGCAGTTGCAGTGGAATGAGTGCATACACCAAAAAGGACGAGAAAGGGCTCTGCTGCTTCCATCAGCTCAACTACTTCTACCAAGGCAAGGGACACGAGGCGCCAGCGGAATAAAGGGAAAATCCGTGCTGGCAGCCCTGGTGAGGAGATGGCTTTGGTAGAGCATTTGAAGGGGATGTCTCTGACCACTGGAGCAAAGTGGGAGCTTAAAGCTTTGTTGGTTTCCCTTGTGATGCTCGGCAAGGAAGACATTGCAAGGCGATTGCAGCGCATTGGAGAAAACTTTCAACTGTCTCAAATGGCAGCAAGAAATGTGGCAGCGGAGTAGGTTGAGGTCCGGCGGGCGGCCAAGGCGAGGTTGCCGCCCGCCGGTGAAGCGAAAAATACTAGGTGCTAAACCCGCTCTGATACCATGTAGGAAATTAATGTATAGATATTATTGATTGATATCAATATACATTTTTGTGTGTATTGCATTTATACAATGGAGAGAATGATCTCTCTTTTATAGGGAGAATGAGTTACAAATGGAGGAATTAAATTAACCTAAAATGGAGCACTAAACAACTTAATGGAGCATTAGGGTAAATGGAGCACTTGCTTCTTGTGGAGCACTAATGGAGTGGAGTAGGTAGGTGGTAGTAGGTGGTAGTGGTAGGTGGAGTAAGTTATAGGTTTTTACATTCAACACTTTCTTATTTACAGTAGAGTATAGTTGATGCAAAGTAGAATCATAATTTCTTTGGTTTGCTCATGGTTGCCTCACTACTCAAATTTTGTATATTGTATAGTAGATTCCTTTCCTACATACTGTAGGAGCTTAGTCCTCCAAAATGAAGCCAATTTGTTTGTACTGTTGGGTAGTGTGGATCCTAAACAATAACTCCTCAACCCAGTAAGGGTATTTTTGATATTTCACAGTTTTGCCATGTTTTTCGAATACTCTGTATTTATAGTTGAAATGCCACATCTCTTTGTATTGTATTGTAACTCAATTCAGATCATATAACAACTGCAGTGACCATGGACCAAGGTTTTAAAATGCGGTTGCGGTCACCGTAACGGTGGCGGTGGCGCGGTTGCGGTTGCGGTTGCGGGGTGTGATGGTCGTAGCGTAACGGTTGCGGTAACCAAAACCGTGAATATTTTTATTTTTCACACAATTTGAAGAAAAACATACCCGGGCATATTTTTTTTCCATAATCATATTTATTGGGTTATAAATAAATATTGATCAATTTTTGTAAATTTTTAGTATGATCCAATATATTTCATATTTTTAAATCACTATAAACTGAGTTTTTTATATTTTATTTTAATAATTAATGATTTTATATGTCATAAATCCATATTACGCTTGTAGCAAATTTTTTTTTTTATTGGAGTTAGATATATAAAATTATTTTTTTCATTAATATACTTGTGGAAGTATATGCAAATTTTAATTTGAATAGTTTTAAAAAATAAATTATACATTTCAAAAAATCAATAACATGTTCTTCATCTTCCGTCTTCTCTCTCTCTCTTACTCCTCCATCTTCCTCTTCTCTCTCTATCCCTCTTCCCCATTTTTAGTTTTTTTTTTTTTGTTTAAAACAACAGTTTGGAACCATTACGTAACGGTGCGTAACAAGCCGTTACGACCGTTATGGCAGCCGTTATGACCGACACACCTGTAAATCTCAATCACACCGCAAAAGTGGCCGTAACGGGTGACGGTAACCACCACAACCGTTACGTAACGGCGTTACGTAACGGTTGCGGCCGCTTTTTAAAACCTTGCCGTGGACGTAGCCCTTTTTGGGGTGAACCACGTAAATTTTTGTCTCCTTGTGTGCTGGTTTTAGATTCGTGTTTATTCTTGTTTGTGTTTTGTATCTCATGGATCGTAATTAGGTGTATTAATTCCTAGCACGTACTTTATGCAACTTCATTCTAGAACTGTTGAGTTTGACACACTAGTGAACCCAAAAATTATACAGTAAAGACTTTGTATTTATATTATGAATAAAGCACTTACAAAAGCTGTCACAATATAACAAGTACACAAGCAACGTACAAAAGACCAGACCACACACACACACTTGACACAATTTCTTATACACTCACGTGACACACTAACACACTTGCACTCACTTTTCACTTTTGCTGGAAACTCACAGCACTCATAAACCTTACATCACACACTTTCACTCTCACTTCTTGTCTCACTCGTGCATACGTACATAAGGATGACCAATTGCTACATATAGAGATGCTATCCACCGACATACAAAGTCGGTTTGTTACCGACTCACTCACTAGAAGCTTCTTGTATCTTCATTATATATATAAATATATAATTTTTATGTAAAGACTTCTAGAAAGAGGAGGAACAATCTAGAGAGGGAAACTAATAGAATATTCTGGAGAGAGAGAGACGGGGGGAGGGAGAAGAGTTAGTGATGACTCTCAACACTCCCCCTTACTAACTCTCATTTTTAGATTATATAACAATGCCACGTTGTTTCAAAAACTCTTCGTGAAGATATATGCAATTTGGTCCTCCACCTTGAAGAGCTTCATCTTTTTCTTTCCCAGTAATAACCTCTTTCTTAGGAAATGATGATACACTGCCACACACTTTATTCTTCCATGAAACACCAGGACCTTCACCAATTGTAGGATTCTCATCCTCCAATTTAGGTCCTAAGTTCCAAGTCTGATTCTGCTTTGGTGAAATGATCATTTCTGTTGTCGTCTTCTTCAAATTGAAACCTTTTGCTATCTCCTCAAATGTTATAGCTCCTTTATACTATCTTTCGTAGCAAAGGTTGCATCAATGCACCTTAGATTGGGTTGACATTGCCTTGCGGATGTTGGTTGTTGCAATTTTCTTACTTCTTCAACTTATTCTTTTGTTTGCTCCCCTAGTTTCTCTAGTGAGTGACCTTCTGAATTTTTTAGTGTCAAAGATTGATAATTTGCTACAAGAGTCAATTCATCTGTGATAGAGTATGCATCCACTTCTGTGATCACTAGATTGGATTGCTCTTGTACTTCTCATCAAACTCTATCTCCTCTTCTGAGTTTGCTTTAGTGATCACGAACATTGTAGGAGATGCTTCAAAATCCCATTCTTTTTCAAATTCTGTCACTTCTTCTGAGTACCCTGGTTCTGCGGCCTCGAATATTGCACACGAAGCTTGGAAATCCCATTCTTCTTCACTCTCATCTTGGTACTCGTTGGATGTTACCATATTACCCTCGATCAAGCTTCTCTTTACATGACAATCGTTTGCATAGTGGTTGGCTAATCTTGCCGTAGTTGAAGCACTTTATGTTGCATCGTTCGCTCAATCTTCTCTTTCCATGACAATCTTTTGCGTAGTGGCTGGCTAATCTTGCCGCAGTTGAAGCATTCTATGTTGCATCGTCCAAATCCAATAAGTCTTCGATCATTTTCATTGCTATCATGCCGAACTCCCTCTCGTTGGTAACTTCGATTATCCTGCGATTGTTGTTCATCTTCTTCTTTCTTTGGTCTTGTAGAATTTTGCCACCTTCTTCCGTCTCTTCTTTTGGTGCTGAATAACAACTTTTCTTCACTTTCATTCTTCAATGTGAGTGCAGCCATTTGCTTTGCTAGAGTTTATTGATTCGCTAATAGAGTTTACAGCTCGACCAGTGATGGTTAAGTGGACCATCCTCTAATTGCGGCCAAAAGCCCACCATACTCGGGTTGTAAACCTCGAGTAATAATGCGGCTCATTCTAGACTCGCTAATATTTTACTCAGGATCAAATTGTGAAATTTCATTGCAAAGAGTCTTTATCTTGAGAAAATATTGGCTGATTGTCATTGATCCTTGTGTAACTGTCGCAAGCTCGTTTTGTAAATACTGGAGTCATGCATCGTTCGTCTTTGAAAATAACACAGCAAACGTGTCCTAAACTGCTTTAGAAGTGGTAAAATCTCAAACATACTCTAATTACTCTTTCTGAACAGTTGTCCTTAATACGAACATTGCTTTTCCTACCTTGATCCGCCACTTTCTCAAGGCCTCTGCATTTTCTTCGCCCAGTGGAGTAGTATCCTTTCCATCAACAATTTCCCGCAAATCCTGTCCTTGATGATATGCCGCTATGCACATTCACCAATAGTCATAATTATAATAATTTAATTTTTCCATACCTCCCATGATGCTTCCGAAATTCGCCATTGCAACTGTATTCGTAAACTTCAACAATCTCCCATATCAATCGCAATCTTTCCTCATACGACCAAGCTCTGATACCAAATTGTTGAGTTTGACACACTAGTGAACCCAAAAATTGTAGAATAAAGACTTTGTATTTATATTATGAATAAAGCACTCATACAAAAGCTCTCATAATATTACAAGTACACAAGCAACACACAAAAGACATGACTACACACTTGACACAATTTCTTATACACTCAATAACACCTAGGGTTGAGCATAAAAATAAAAAAAATTGTAAACTGGTTTGGTCCAGACCAAACCGCACGGTTTGGTTTGGTTTTCTCAATGCACGGTTCGGTTCTGGTTTTGAAATAGGCAAACCGTACTTCACGGTTCGGTCTGTGGCTTTATAGCCACGAATCTAGTTGGAACTGAACCGGACCGTTTAGATTATGTATATAATTTGTTACCGAATGTAAATACTAAAATATTTTATTAGTAACAAAAGTATATAAATTATAACTCTCTACTTTTTTAAGTATATTTTTGTATAGTGATAGAACTAGTTTCAAACAATCATGTAAACAATTCTTAGGTTGTGAATAATATTGTAGGAAATTAATGTATTGATTTTATTGATTGATTGTATTCAATATCTTAATTTTACAAGACCAAATGACACTCCTTATATAGGAGATATTACAAACATCATCATAACCCATTAAACCCATTATATACCACTTACATATTATATATTTCCACTATCTACCACTATATATTTCCACTATCTACCACTATCATATTATACACATTATATATGTCCACTACATTGCCACTATCAGATTATATATATTAACAGCCCCCCTCAAACTCAAGGAGGATAGAGACTAGCCAACTTGAGTTTGGAGAGAGTAACAAAACAGGAAAATAAACTGAAAATAAAAAAGTAGATAGGAGACACTGTATGGTCGTGTCAGACCGTTGTAGAAGACCGTATGGTTATGGCAGACCGATGTAGAAGACAGTTTATGGGGTCATGTCGGACCGTTGTAGAATAGTTTATGGGGTCATATCGGACCGATGTAGAAAACAGTTTACGGGGTCATGTCGGACCGTTGTAGAAAACAGTTTACGGGGTCATGTCGGACCGTTGTAGAAAACAGTTTACTGGGTCATGTCGGACCGTTGTAAAAAACAGTTTACAGGGTCATGTCGGACCGTTGTAGAAGACACTATATGCTGTGTCGAACCGTTGTAGCAGATAACCGAAATCAATGTCGGAACAGTTTACCGAGTCTTGTCGGACCCATATAGGAGCTAACCGGAATCAATGTCGGGACAGTTTACCGAGTCTTGTCGGACCCATATAGAAGCTAACCGGAATCAATGTCGGGACAGTTTACAGAGTCTTGTCGGACCCATATAGAAGCTAACCGGAATCAAAGTCGGGACAGTTTACAGAGTCTTGTCGGACCTATAAAAATCGCACCCTCAAAAGGCGTGCCCAATCTTATCAAAAAGCGTGCCATCAAAAGGCGTGCCATCAAAAAACGTGCCATAAAAAGATGTGCCCGACAGCCATCAAAAGGCAAGCCATCAAAAGGCGCGCCATCAAAAGATGTGCCCGACAGCCATCAAAAGGCGAGCCATCAAAAGGCGCGCCGATTTGTCGTCTGGCGTTGGGAGGCGCGTGATACGCGTGTCTGCCTTGCCTATTTAAACCAAGGCGAGGCAGCCGCTGATGCAGAACAAACCAGCTGAAAGCTCTTCGTTCTCTCTGTAACACTTCTGAGAGAGATACTCTGTAACACGCTGTTGCTCTGAAAATGGCTTCTTCTTCCCGCCCCGTTACCCAGAACATAGCCTCTTCGTCTCGTGGTCTTACTCTCTTTCCCGACCTCAACGAGGACACAACTCAGAATATAGCCCTTGAACCTCAACCAAGCCCCCCTGGTTTTGCGCCTTTGAACTTTCCGATGCTGTCTGTGGAGCAAAGAATGGCTGCACAATCGGATATTGAGGCGAATTATTACACATTGAAGTCATGTGTTGAGACAATGACGGCGGTCAACAACCTGTCGCACCGGCTTCAGAGTAGAACAAATGAGGTGCAGCAGGTAAAAGCCCAACTGGCTCTGCTCCAGAGCATGTATACGGATGCCCGAGCAGAGATATGTATGCTGAAGGCAGAAAATAAGGAACTGAAGCGGAAGACCACCGTAATGCTCAGATTTGGAGGTCCGCCATATGTGACGGTTGAGGAGCAACGGGAAGTGAACGTGCTCGCGGCGTGGGAAACACGGAGGCAGCACCGGCAAGGGACGCCCAAGACAAAGGCAAAAAGAAGAGGACAGCTGAAGAGGCGAAAAAATGAGGCGGGTTGATGTGGTGGTTGTAGGTTGGAGATTGTTTGGTTTTTTTTTTTTTTTTTTTTTGGATGTAAAATGGTGATCGGGTTTGATCCCGACAGAAATAAAAAAAAAGAGGTTGTGATATGTGGAATGTTTGTGGTGGTGTTTTGGTGTGTTCAATAATAAATAAAAATAAAATAAAATTAAAAAATAGAGAAAAAAGAGAGAAACTGCAGCTGATGAGAAAGGGTTGCAACTGATGTTGCAGCTACTGTAGCATTAGCTGCTCTGTCTGTTCTGAGCTGCAGTTGGCTGGCCGTGGGCAAACTGATGGGGCTGAGACCTCATCGTCCTCTGATGCAGCTGCAAATAATTTAGAAAGAAATGTTTCATCTCAACTTGGGAATGGACCTTCTCAGGATGCACTTGCCTATGGTTGGAAGGATTCTGAGAATGACTCTCATAGTAATAGTACAGCTTCTGTTAGAGCTGATCATTCTCAGATTAGTCCCCAGATGGCGCCTTCCTGGTTTAATCAATTTGGAACATTTAAAAATGGGCAGATGTTGCCAATGTTTGATGCACGGAAAAATGCCACTGTAAAGACTATGGAACAACTGTTCACACTTGCAAAGTCTGCTGATAGTTTTTGTGCACTGAATTCATTGGACCAAGTTAATGCTCTGCTGATTCAAATCAGATGGGTAATGTCTGGCAAAGGTCAACACGGTTGAGCATTTCTCCTCTGCCTGTCATTAGCCCAGGATGTGCTGGATCGAAGTTTGGTTGTTGCGAGGCCAAAGAAACGGAAAAATGCTACAGCAGAGCTTCTTCTTGGCATAAAGAAGTGATACAGGGTTCTCAAAGGCTTCTGACTATAAGCATGGCAGAAGCTGACTGGGCCAAAGCAGCAAACCGGCTAATGGACAAGGTGGAAGATGAAGCTGAAATGATTGAAGATGGACTACCCATGCTCAGACATAAAAGACGTCTTATCTTGACAACACAGCTAATGCAGCAATTATTTCATCCTCCCCGCAGCAATTATTTCATCCTCCCCCTGCCGCTGTTCTTTCTGCAGATGCCAGTTCAAACTATGAGACTGTGGCTTACCTGATAGCTAGACTAGCATTAGGGGATGGATGGAGGGTCAGCCCCGATGGTGCTCCTTCAAACACTGAAATCTACTGTTGCTGTTGTCTCTGTGTGCTTAGAATATAATCGATATATTCCTAATAGCAGAGAAGGAAAATCCTGCAAGCAAGTATGGGGAGAGAGAAGTGAAAGGTAGGTATCATCATCGCCATCGCCGTGGGAATAGGAAGCAATAAGAGTGGCGCTGATAGTGAAAAGCCATTGGACTCTCTCTGCTTTACTCTGCTTCTTTAAATGGAGACGCTAGAGAGTGCTTCCACAATCCGCTGTTGAGTTCAACCTATAACTGCAGACAAGAAAGGAGGAGAGAGAAAATAAAGTCCTTTGGAGAGAGAGAGAAAGGTGGGTCTCCTCTCTTCCCTCAGCAAAATGGCATGAAATTCTTCTACAGCTCAGGTTTAGCTGGCTACAGATCAAAAAACAGAGTAGCAGCTCTCTGCTACTGCAACCACCAAACCTTAAAGCCACATTCTCCCCCACAAACCGTTTTGGCAGACTAGTACCTAGAGAGAAAAGAGAGAGAGAAAAATGCAAAACTCTCATATGCGAGAATGCTGCTAACTGCAGCATTGGAGCTTCCACCAGTTGAATGAGGGCCTTGAGTTTGCAGGTATGGAGCAGAGAATTTGATGCTGCGATCAACAGCCAAGATCTTGGTGTCGCTGCCGACGTAGGTGAGCTGGTTATCGTGAGGTCTAGGGTGTTGAAGAATCGACCATGAAAGAAGAAATTAGGGAAATTTTGGGTTTGCCCGGCGGGTGGCCAAGGCGAGGTTGCCACCCGCCGGTGAAGCGAAATTACTAGGTTCTTAACTAGGCTCTGATACCATGTAGGAAATTAATGTATTGATTTTATTGATTGATTGTATTCAATATCTTAATTTTACAAGACCAAATGACACTCCTTATATAGGAGATATTACAAACATCGTCATAACCATTAAACCCATTATATACCACTTACATATTATTATTTCCACTATCTACCACTATATATTTCCACTATCTACCACTATCATATTATACACATTATATATGTCCACTACATTGCCACTATCAGATTATATATATTAACAAATATTTTGTGATCATATTGTGAATAATGATAATATTTTTAAAATATGCAGTTCCAAACTGAACCAAACCGTAGTTTAGTGGTTCGGTTCGAATTGGTTCCAAGATTTTCATGGATTGGTTTGGTTCCAAATTTGATGGAACCATAGGTAATGAATTGGTCTTAATTTACGGCTAAACCGAACCAATCCGAACCATGCTCACACCTAATAACACCCACGTGACACACTGACACACTTGCACTGTAACGCCCCCAAAATACATACACTCAAACTCATACAACGAAGGGATGAAGAAGTTGAATTGAAGGAAATAGTAGAATCAAATTTAAGGACGACAAGATCAATTAGATAAATGATTCGTTCTTCGAATATATTCATTTGACATAGAGCATGATTCTACAAACACACATGCAACCTATATTCATAGTTCGACGTGACATGAATATATGGCATGTGCACAAGTTCACCAAAAATCACAAAATAAACATAATTGCCTTAAGGCTTACACAAGAGGGCATCCCCTCTATCAAATAAAATGCTCAGCTAATTACAATGTAATTACATCAATAGCCTAAAGCCTTTACACAAAACAACAAAAAAGAGCATTCTAGCTCATCAATCTGCAATATCAACCTTGTGGTGGTGGCACCCATCCGAACTTGAAAAATTGTAAACCACTAGGGATGAATCAAAGTCCAGTAGATAATTCTATACTTAAGAAATATGCCCACAATTAGAAATTAGAATATGATCATGATGCATGTGATATAATATATATATATAATTTCAAAGCTTTATCATTTAGAAGATATATTTGCATATAATGCTATAATAGGAGATAATCAAATTATTTTCATAACCCGAGTTAAGAGTTGTAAGACATCACAGTAATGAATCCCTAGGCTAGTATTTGCCAATGGTCCTAAAATACATAGACCACCAATAACACTCCCACTTTACTAGTTATTAGCCGGAAGGAAAGCGGTACCTACTCCCGCGCAGGTTTTAGGTCTTTCAACGCTGGCACTCTCGCCAGCTTAACTCACCAAACTATACTACCCGGATTTATTACTCAACAATTATCAAAACACAATATACAATAGTTCAAATCTCAATCATGCAATCCTCCACCGATTGCCAACAACAAGAAATATCTCTACTATTCAAATTCTCAAAATGTAAACGATTTCAAATTCGAAATATCTTTACTATTCAAATTCTCAAAATGTAAATGACTTCAAATTCAATTTATTCATATCCACACTTCCAAAAATGGGTTTAATCATCAGTTTTCGTCATCATATTTATGTGTAGAGAATCCAATTCCAATTTTCCAAAATTATCCAATATGAATTAGGGTTCATGCCAAAATGGGGTTTTTCCTCTAAACATGATCCTCACAAGCATTACATTATCCAAATTGAAATTTAAAGAATTATATCGGCATAAGAAATCCCAATTTCATGTCAAGCGCAACCCCTCATGCAAAACATGCTATAATCTTTTCATATTTCATAAGGAAGATACCACATATTCACATTAGAGTTCATATTTAGGAAAAGCAAGAAAATCCCTATCTCAATGAAGAGAAGGAAAACCCTAGGATCCCCAAAGTTGCCCAAACTTGGATTTTCTTGGATGAGGATGAAGCTCTAGCCTTGCTTTACAACTTTAATAAATGAACTTTGATGAAATTCCTCCTCTTGGTAGGTGAAATCAAGGATTGAATTTGAATTTTAGAGAGGGAATGTAGAGAGAAGGGAGAGAAATGAAATATATATATATAGAGAGAGAGAGAAAGGGAAAAGTGAAGAGAGAGAGAGAGAGAGAGTCTCTCAAATTTGAGGAAAAAGGGCTAAACAATCTGTGCTGAACACACACTCCCGCACATGCGGAGCCTCTAGTTGCACGTGCGAATCTGTTCAGCGAATATTGCTCTCTTGCATAATCCACTCGTGCAGAACAAATATTCTGCACATGCAGATTGACCCAGACAGCTTTTATAGGATACAAGTGTATCTCCCTCTTCTGGAGTTGGAATTTGATTAATTTTGTGTCTAAATTGAAGCACCAGAAGTAAGCTTTCCAACAGTTCCGGCCTCACATTAAGATTCAAAGTGTGGAGAGAGAAAAGAGCAAAAGAGTGAACACTACTCAAAAACAATTATCGAATTTGAAATTTTTGTTCCAATCATGTTAACTCATCAATCAAGGCTCTAAACATCTAGAAGGAGGTCCCAATTATAATAATTAAAATGTCAAATGTAAACCCATCAATTCCAAAAGTCCAAAAACAATACAAGTACAAGGTAATGGGTACCAATTAATATAAACAAGTCGAGTTTAAGACCCGGGACACTACATGTACTACTTTTCACTTTTGCTGGAACTTCACAGCATTCATAAGCCTTACATCACACATTGTCACTCTCACCTCTTGTCTTGCTCATGCATGCATACATTAGGATGACCCGTCCCTATATATAGAGATGCTATCCACTGACATACAAAGTCGGCTTGTTACTGACTCACCCACTCACTAGAAGCTTCTTGTATCTTCATATTATATATATATATATAATTTGTGTAGAGATTTCTAGAAAGAGGAGGAACAATCTAGAGAGAGAGGAGAGTTAGTGATGACTCTCAGCAAGAACAACCCTACTCCTGCAAAAATTCTAAACGCATTCACATATCTTGTTTTTGGATTCTCAGGTCTTCCTCCTTGTCCTGAGGATTCTGTAATCTTCATTATAGTTAGAATTTTCTAACTTAATTCCAGGATCATTATCGTTGAGAGTTGGCCTTTTGTATATTTGACGACTCTACAGGAACTATTATTGAACAAGGCGAGGCTCCGGATTTCTATTTTCAGAAATACCCTGAAGACAATCCTGTCCTTGGATTTTTCACTTGGAGGTGGATTCTCACCCTTGGCTTCGATCATATGTTCTCATCTCCACCGTTCCTTGCAATGTTGGTTCTCCTGGCAGCATCACTCATGGCCTGCACATATACAACACAGATTCCCCTGGTTAAGGTAGCAAGAAGGTCCGCTTTATCTGCAAGCTAATGCCCTTTTGAGCTTCGAGTGATACGGAGAAGCTTTTTGTCAACAGGAACTAAAATTTTAATCTTTATCTGCAGATGGTCTTTCTTACACTCAGCTGAGGTCATCAGCAAGCAAGAATTTGCAGATACTCTGCCAGAGCATCAGTCAAGGATTTGGGTGTCATTTTGATGGGAGCAGGATATGAGGTGTGTGTTTTAACTCTTTTTCCATTATCCTTTTTCCCCTCTCTCTGTCTTCCCCTTTTGATTTGAAGAATAATTGCTGATGAGACCTTTTCAGATTACGTTATCATGTTTGCTGCATTTAATATATTTGTAATAATTCAAGTGTGAAATCTTGTTTATTTCACGGATTAAGCTTTTTGGAATTTCGTAAGACCTACCCAGGATCAGTGAAACATGAAAACAAAGAAGAACAAACAAACAGGAATTATAAATCACACACACACACAAGATTTATGTGGTTCATATTCACTTCAAAATTAGGGCTATGTCCACAGTTGTTGTGGTTTTACTATGATAAGAAACAGTTACAAGTGAGATACATAGTTAGCCACCCCCTCAACTACATATACACATACATATAATTAGGGCTACAGGTCACAAGTGTGAATTTACCAAAATACCCTTACTCCAAAATACATATATTTGGATCCATAGCTGAGTGTTTAGTGTTCAGTACTTATCAGGATCCACACTACCCCAACGCTTACATTTACTAACCCTTATGTTATCTCATTTGTTGAACAACATAATACCAACTTGTGAAGAGATGTCCCTGAAGTGTTTGGCAGCACCTTTTTATGTGGTGTAAGACTGCAATTAGGAAAGAAAGTAATTGAAATGGGCTGATTTGTATTTTATGTAAGATTGGGAGAGTATTGATGTAATTCTAAGTCAAAACTTAAAATGAAAACTAGGGATCTGTTGTGAGGTGTCTTCTATTTACTATACGCTCGCCTTTTACGGAGCAGAGGTCCGAAGCCTAAAGCCAAATATTAGGTGGCATATTTTGTTATTTTCAGGTTTTTTTTTTTTTTTTTTTAGTGTTACAAAAGAAGGAGAGTTGCATTGAGGGGTTGAGAATCTTCTTGTAATCCTTATTGAGTATTGTGAATTTGTTCTCTCTCTCATGGGCATAGACATGCTGCCGAATCATGTATATCTTGTGTTATTGTTTTCTTTGTGTGTATTGTTCTATTATTTACTGTTTTATTGTCTGATTGAAATCATGTTTCTGCACCACAGGATGAAATTGAGTCATTTCAATTTCATGTTGGTCTGTTTGATTGCTGGTCTGCTAACCTGTCAGCTCATCGCTTGGTTGAACATTATTACTTAATTTAACAAGTCACTCTCATTTTCTGTAGGTTTTCTTAAAAGGACCATCTTTATATGCCTTCAAGGGGCTGGCTGGTCGGTTTGCTCCAATCGGCGTGCATTTAGCAATGTTGCTAATAATGGCAGGTGGAACTATGAGTGCTGCTGGGAGCTTCAGAGGTTCAGTCACTGTTCCTCAGGGCCTAAACTTTGTTGTGGGAGACGTGATGGGACCAAGTGGGTTTCTCTCTAATCCATTGGAAACCTTTGATACTGAAGTTCACGTCAACAGATTCTACATGGACTACTACGACAGTGGAGAGGTAAGAAGACATTAACATGAGAAATACTATCTCGCTTACCTTTTGGATCAAATCATTCTTTGAATTCTGTTGTTCAATGTGAAAACTGTGGGTCTCAAGGATTGTTAGATATGAGATGCTTCTTCTGCTCTTGATTGCTTCAATGTGCTAAAGATTTATTTTTTGTTCCGCTCACTTGTATTATAGGTTCGCCAGTTTCACACTGACCTCTCGCTATTTGACCTTGAGGGGAAAGAGGTGATGAGGAAAACAATAAGCGTGAATGACCCACTGAGGTTTGGTGGGATCACCATATACCAGACAGATTGGAGTCTTTCAACTCTGCAAATACTGAAGGATGGTGAAGGGCCTTTCAATTTGGCTATGGCACCTCTCAAACTCAACGGGGACAAGAAGCTTTTCGGGACCTTCCTACCGGTTGGAAATTCTGGTTCTCCGAATGTCAAGGGAATGTACGCATATCTTTTAGTACAGTGTCATCTTTTTAAATGGTTACTTATATATAATCATCTTTTGAAATAAAATTTTTCCAAGTTTTATGGTTACTTATTCTTCTTTTTCCTATATGATTTTGGCAGGTAGAACTAGAGTTTTGCCACTTGAGGAGACAGTAAAATTAATTTATAAGTTTATTTTACTGCCACACTTGCCTCTACCAATGCTGTTGTAGTTCTCAATTTTTTTTCTTTAATATTAAGAAATTAGACGTCTTGCTATTTGAATTTTTATATTAACTCAAAGTTCTAAAAAACAATATAATAAACCTAAAAGAAAAATCTGTTCAAAAAACGAAAATACAAAGAAACCTAAAAGAAAAAATGTATTTGAGCTTTTCTGTTTGATTGTTGGCACTTGTGTTTTTTTTACAGTAGGTGTATTATTGGTTGAAATATAAATTCCTTGCAATTATGTTTCGAACCTAAAATCGGTTCCTGTTGCATAAATGATGTGAAAAATATCTTTATATGTTTGTTGGGGCCACTTTTCAGAATTTTTTTTGGCAATCTGCCTTTCTTGTAAAATTTAACAGTTTTCTTAGCATGTTTCGTTTCCATTTGAAATTTTAGATCAATGCTTGCTCGTGACCTACAATCAATTGTGCTCTATGATCAAGAAGGGAAATTTGCTGGAATTCGACGCCCTAACTCTAAACTTCCAATTGACATTGATGGCACTAAAATTGTTATTTTGGATGCAATCGGTAGTACAGGCCTTGACTTGAAGGTGATGAGAGAGTAATATCAATCGCAAAATATCATTGAATATTTACTGCATTTGTTTATTTTTTTTAGTTTTATTTTATATTTTTTGCTTTTGCTTTTTCAATTTGGTCAAATTAAAGTTTGTTTGGAATCAGACTGACCCAGGTGTGCCGATTGTTTATGCTGGCTTTGGTGCTCTAATGCTCACAACTTGTATCAGTTTTCTGTCTCATTCACAGGTAAAGTTTCTGCTTCCGGGATACTGTTTGGCTGTGGTATGTGTTAAGATACTTAAAAACTATATACTGACCAGGGTTTTAAATATCGACCGATACGTATTGAGATTTTGGACTTGTGAGTACCGATATTCATTGATATATCAGGCGATACTGTTGATTTTTGTATCGCTGATTACCAATATGTATGTCGATTCCATTATTTAAAATCATGATACTGATACTTTGTCTAACTCCAAACTATATCTTCAACTGGATTTTTCTTTCTTTTTTTCTTTTTCCTTTTTTTCCAAAGAAAATAAATAAAATGACATTGTTAGAATAGAACTAAAATCTTGACTAATGAAAAGAAGTTTAAAATGTTGTTATCTAAAAAGCAAGATCACTTTTAAGAAAGTAGTGTGTCTATGTGACCGTGTCAGACACCGATACTCATCAGATATGTCCACCACGTGTTGGACACATGTCCGAATATGTCTTATTACTTTTTTTAAAAAAAAATTAGATCCCAACACACTTAAGACACTTGGGAGATACACATATCAGTCGCTTATACAAGTTCGAATAAAATGATTTAGGATCCAATGACAAAAGAAAAACAATGTAAATTTATAGCTATTGATCTTTCCTCCTTTAAACTTCAGAAATTAGTATTATGTGGTATTTTTTATTATCTTTGAATGAAGTATTTATATAAATGACATATAATAAATACGTAAAACTATATATTTTGAACTTGTCCCTCGCATGTCGTGCTCTGCATTTTAAAAAAAATTATTCTGTCGGCATGTTGTGTGCCCGTGGTTCCTAGGTTGTTGTAAATGCCATTGTGCAAATGATGTGTATGATTTGTCATTTCCTTGTGTTTATCCTTATCTCCCTTTCCTTCTCCGTTCAACTGAAAGATTTGGGCGTTACAAGACGGAACAGCAGTTGTTGTGGGTGGAAAGACAAACCGAGCCAAGGCTGAATTTCCAGATGACATGAACTATTTGCTCGATCAGGTTCCAGAGATAGTCGAATCTTCTTCTACTGGGCAATCCAATAGCTCTAGTGGCTAGCTTAATGGCTTCAAGTGGTATATTAGCTGCAAATTTGACTTCGTGCAAGAACAGGATGTCATTTTAATTTTGTTCGACTCTCACAAGTTCAGACGCATTGAAATGGAAAAAGAAAGAGCAGCACAAGTGGTAAGCTAGCTACTAGTTTGAGATTTGGACGAAGAAAAAGTGCAATTTCGTAAATTTAGAAGATCAGTCAAAATTGTTTTTGCAGATTTTGTATTCATTGGCATTGTGAGCATTTTTTGTGCCATGGCTTCGGGGCCAAGGGACTTTAAACCTCGAGACTGTATGTCAACTTACTCCATTTCTTCTTCTTCTTTTTTGGCCCTTTTTATCCTTGCATTATTTTGTGGTTTCAAATTGTTGTACTGGACAATTGTGTTGAACTTCATACGGCCAAAAAACATCAATGTTTATTGTAACTGATAAAATTTATAATAATTTTACTTTGGTAATGTGAGTTGGTGTTTGTGGTTTCTTTCCAATTGCTGGTCTTTATTCATCAATAATGTTCCTTTCTAGTTGATGAGAAGGTTCATGTTGTTCCTGAAAATTATGAAATACAATTTGTGAGATACAAGTAATTTACCATATTGAATGAAAATCAATAAATAAAAGAATTAAATTTCTGTATTCAGATTTTTTTGGTTAAGAGAAAAACAAGAAAATGTCCTGAGAAATTAATTATACAAACATAAAGACCTTGGCAATTGTCAGCATGTCCTTGTCACTTCTAAATTATTTATACACTTTGTGGGTGTTTGGAAAGCAGCAATTTTTTAGGCTTTTTGACTTTTTGACTATTTTAGTAGGCTATTTTAGTTTGTGTTTGGAAAGTTAGGTTAAATTTTTTGGTTGGTTATTGTATTGAAAAATGTGTTTGAAATAATGTTTGAGATTGAAATGACAAATTTGCTCCTAATCTTATTTTTCCCAAAATTGATCTACAAGGGCAAAATAGTCATTTAACTGCTTGTGAGATGGCAATGGTAGCCTCAGCCTGCACTGTGTTGGTCACAGTGTAGGCTGTCCATGCAATGACAGCCACTGTTTTTTGTTTTTTTTTTAATTTTTTATTTTAAATCAATGGGTCAGTGTACTATTTAAGGCTAAAAGGCTTTTCTTTTTTTTTTTTTTTTTATGTGTTTGAGGCTATTGTAGGCTAAAATATGGTTTCCAAACAAGGCCTTTATATTAGCCACCATTCATGAGCTTTGCGTGCAGCATCCCACTAGTATTTTTAAGATTTGAAAGGTTCATTTCATAGGGTAAATTAAGAAGATTACATCATACTCTTGCGTTAATTTTTTTGAAGATAAATATTATGCAATTATTAATATTTGATCAATCTAACATTTCAGAATAATGCATGACCATATAAAATGAATGATTAGAATAGATAGACTGGAATGGGGACAATAGGTCCCTTCTCTAATTCTTGTTTGGAATAGAAAATTTTGGAAATTCACTTTCTCCACACAAATTAATACTCTCACGTCTTAATCAAACTTGTATACTTTGTTAACAAGCATCTCCATTTGTACTGATTCTCCTCTGCCACTATTGTAGAGGATATATGGCTTAATAGTAAGTTCTTTAGTGTGACTAGGGTTTGTAGAACTATGGTTAAGCCCGCTCATGACTTGGCTCGATTGTAAATGAGTTTTCTATTTTATATATTAGTTGTGAGTTATTTTTCTCCGCATAAAAAATAAAATAAAATTATGAAATAGTATTTTGAAATATTATTTTTTAAAATCATTAACATTAGGAAAAATTACCGGTAAATCCCAATTGAAAGAATGTTACTCCATTTAGTCCTGTGTGTTTTTCTTATAAACCATTTGGTCCTAAGGAATATTTCCTTTTGATTTGTTTTGGTGAGGCTTTACCTATTTACCCTTTCAACATCAACTACATCATCCAAACATTAACTACATTAGCAACATTAACTATACCAACATCATCAAAACATCATCAACATTACCACAACATTACCAGACATCATATCAACATCACCAACATCATAAAATATCATCAAACATTATCACACATCACCAACATTGAACATCATCGACATCATCCGAAATGCTCCATTTTTTTGATTTGTTGATGATGTATGATGATGTTGAACATCATCAACTACATCAACTACAACATTGAACATCATCAACTACATCATTTTTTTGATTTGTTGAACAGCATCGACATCATCAATAATTTTGCGAAGCCTCTTCCCAAACAGATCGGTGATGTAATCGGTAATTTTACATCAATAATTTTACATCACCGAACTCAGATGTCTCAGCCCATCTCAGTAGACATTCTTTCCGATGACGACGATGATCAAAACGAACCAAAAAACGATCCCCTCTCAACTCCATTTCCAATTCAATCAAAGAGGCAAAGGACTGAACCACCCTTTTCAAACCCTACAGTTCTCCTCATTGACGACGACCACCCAACCCCTCTCAAGTGGCCCTCATTCGTACCCGAAACCCCAAACAGATCGGAGTTCGGTGATATAATTTTGCTAAGCCTCTTCCCAAACAGATCGAAAAGAATGTCTACTGAGATGGACTGCGATCCGATCTCGGACGCGAACCACGACTTTCTCTCAGTTCGGTGATGTAATCGATCGAAGGTCCGTTTGATCCACACGTCGCAGAGATCAGATCTGTTCCGCAGATCTGTTCCGAATGGTCAGGATCTTGACGGGAGCAACATCACCGTCAACGAGGCCCAGTCGCGCGGAAGCGGTGGTGGCAGAGGCGGCGGGTTCCCCGGTGGTGGTGGTCGTCGTGAGGGAGGATACGGTGGTGGTGGATGTCGCTGATGTTGATGATGGAACGAATGATGTTTGTAGGGTTTGATCATGGCCATGATGTTTGATCATGGCCCTGATGTTCGGTGATGGATGGCCCTTTTATGTAATTTCACATTAATAAATTACCAACGTTGCCCAGCAGTTATACCACGCACGCCTACAATGTATATGTCCTCAATGGTCAATTCCCCTATAATGGGACTGTTTAGTTCATAAGAAAACATTTGGGACTAAACAGTCAGTAAGTTATTAATTTAGGATTTATTGGTGCATGCCCCTTAACATTATTAGTTTACCTTATTCCAAAGGGACAATTGATGCACAATGGTGGCAGGAAAAATTAATTACTCAATAATGAAAAAAATTATAATTTTAATAATTAATATTTAAAATATTTAAAAAAATTTATCCATAAATCCCATATGGGAGAATATTGATTCATTTAGTCTTAAGAGTTTTTATATGAATCCGTTAGTCCTTTTTATTTTGAAAAGTTGTATTTATTTGATTTGGTGCCATTTGAATTTAAGTAAATGTCCTTTTGTGATTCATTTTTGTTTTAGAAAGTTGTATTTATTTGATTTGGTGTTATTTGAATTCAAGTGAATGTCCTTTTGTGATTCATTTTTTTATTTTCTTATTCGTTTTTGGGATAGGAATGGAAAAGTGAGATGTGGAAGATTCTTTTTGGAGAGATTTGTGGCTGAAGTATAGGTTAAAATCTATATTTCTGGTAGTGCGATTTTCTGGTATTACATTAGAGTGTTATATTTGAAAAAAGTATACTAAGGAATTTTTGTATGTTACATTGATTGGAGTGTTATGTTTGAAAAAAAAATATACTAAAGAGTTTTTATAGAATTTTACGTTGTTACGTTTAAGAAAAATACAATAAGGAGTTTTTTAGTGTTATATTAGAGTGTTATGTTTGGAAAAATTACACTAAGGAGTTTTTTAGTATGTTACAGTGGTTGGAATGTTACGTTTGGACAAAGTACACTAATGAATTTTTTTGGAAGTTACGTTGTTACGTTTGAAAAAAATACACTAAAAAGTTTTTTGTGTGTTATATTGGAGTGTTACTTTTTTTTTAGTGTTACATTGAAGTGTTATATTTGGGAAAAATACACTAAGGAGTTTTTATTTTTATTTTTATTTAAGTGTTACATTTAGTAATATTAACATTATGAAAAAATCTACATTTATCCCTCAATACATAGCACACGCGTGTTTAATGTTTGGCCATTTATGTAATTCATACTAGAATGAAATCTTTGGGTCGATAAGAAAAAATGGAGGATCAAGCAGTTCAAAATATCACTATTTAGGATTTATTGATATTTTACCATAATGTTTATCATTATTTTGTAAAATTTTTTTCTAACACCTACGGTGGTCCAAATTCACGAACAATGTTAATATTGCTAATGAAATATCATACTCCTCTCGTCCCAAAATATTAGTCACTCTTGGAAAATTCAAAATTTTTTTTTGTAGTACAATTATTGTTATATATTATTTACTTAGAACAATAATAATTTCCATGTTTTTATTTCACTTCCTTTCTTAGATCCCACATTAGAATCTAAAATAATCTCTATATT
The DNA here is from genome assembly GCA_030407325.1 of Camellia japonica. NCBI lineage: Eukaryota > Viridiplantae > Streptophyta > Magnoliopsida > Ericales > Theaceae > Camellia > Camellia japonica. The sequence continues at coordinate 83,308,033 of JAPPVO010000016.1, read as the reverse complement.
TTCACTTGGAGGGAATTCAATAATTCATTTTCCCTCCATGTACGTAGAATTCAAATTTTTAGCTTGATTCCCATATTGAAATATTGAGCAAATGAGTGTGTGCTCCCATCTACTATAAACAGAAAGACTTTTCATATTCCTTCAAGTTTCCATTAAAAATCTTCCTTTGAAGATATTCACGAAATGGAGCTTCTAGTTATTTTGATATATATATATATATATTAATAAAATATTCAAACAAATAGTTCATACCGTTTGAATAAAAATAGTTAAAGATTTCAAATTAGAATCCTAATCGAAATTCGATTTATGGACGTTGGAGAAGTTCAAACATTTGAATTTAAACATCTATAAGAAAGTATACGTTCCTTCTTTGATTGGTGTCTGTTCGAGTTTTGATTGGTGTCTGTTCGAGTTTCATAAAAGGAACTCTTATTAATAGCTCATAGATATTAGTTTTTTCTTATCTGTTTTTGCTTCTAATTTTCTGGGTTAAGGTTTTGGTATAAAAAACAACTAAGGAATACATGCTTAGTATTGTTTTCTGAGATAAGGCATTGTATCCTAGAGATATGTGGGTAGGTTTGGTTTGTGTTTCTGAAAAAAATTTCAGAAATTTTCTCTACAAACAAATTCCAGAAATTTTCTCTACCAAACAAATTTTCCCAAAAAAATTTCCTAAAACACACAAACCAAACAAGTTTTCCAAACAAATCTCTCTCACACACACATCAAATCAATCACTTTTTCCAAAACTCTCTCTCAAAACAATTTTCCAAAACAAATTTCCCAAAAAACCAAACCAAACATGTTTTCGTACTTTTTATCTCTAAAACACATCTCTCAAACACAAACCAAACATACCAAGAGACCTTTCTGTATAATAAAAGAGAAATTACTATCTTAAAAAAAAGCATATTGGATGTGCCTTTGTTATGTTTTTCTTCTTTCTCTAAATCTAAGTCTTTTTTATACAGAGTTTATTTTTCCTACAATAATTATTACACTTCAAAAATATTAACTTTCCAAAACTACTCTTTGGCAGCTTCGTTTGGAATGTGAGTTGACTTATTGGTTTTTTGACTATTTTAGCCTGGAGCTAAAATAGTCTTATTTGGAACGGACTTTTTGGCTTTTTTTATTTTTATGAGAGAAATTATGTAATAATTATGATTTGAATGTGACAACTTTTAGCTTGGGGTAAGCCTATTTTGTCATTTTTTGTAGCTAAAATAGCCCCAACTCATGCCAAACCTGCATTTCAAACGAGCACATAATTATTACATTTCAAATAATGTTAATGAATTTAAAAGAATGATAAAATAGAAAATTCATGTTATTTTAATCATTAATTTTTGAAAATGGACTAATATTTTGAGACAATGAAAATGAAATAAGAAAGTGATATTTTTGAACAAAAAGAATATATGTCGACATACATGATTAATTGAGGGTATTGATGTTCTTTGCTCTGTAATAAAGGGATAAATAAGGAGATAAATATTAGGAAATCCTTCCAAGGGTGTGTACTATATGCATCATATTATAATTGATGTAATTTTATATAAAATTTCATAATATCAATCATAAAATATGTAACTTCATCACAAATTAGTATAATAAAATGTCTAAAATTTTGTATTCGTGTAACAAAAGTTTGTAACTTGATTACAATATTTTTTTTTATACTAATTTGTGACGGAATTACGTATTTTGTGATTGTTACAAAATTGTGATAAAATTATGCTAATTTATGATAAAGTTGTGTACAAGAGAATTTCCCAATATTTACATACCATCTAACAAAGCACAACGAATTAATACAAGATAAAATACAACCAATCAAAACAACTAATTGTTTTGTATACAACCAAATTAAATAAATAACGTCCATAATATGGAGATATTCATATGCCCTTCAATAAATATAACTAATTGTTAAAAAATTATTCATTAAACATAAGAGTATATAACTAATTGAAGCACCGATCTAAAATAATAATAAAAAAAACTAATTGAAGCAAATTACTGCATTCTCATATAATTAAGGGTAAATTACAATTACACCTTCTGAGATTTAATTAAAATACGAATTGTTCCCTATAGTTTTGAAAATTACATTTCACCCCCTGAGGTTTCTAATTTCATAACAAATCGTCCATTTTATTAATAAATCATTAAGTCAATTAACAGTTTTTAATGATATTAAAAATATGTTTCAATTAATAATTTATGAAATTTTATTATTATATAGGAGAGCAATTATGAATTTTATTGTTTTATGTTAAAAAAAAATTCTAACAAAGGGATATTTGTAATTTTTCAAATCACAAGAAACAATTTGTATTTTAAATAAATTTCAGGAGATATATTTGTAATTCACCCTATAATTAAAGAGTGGTGCTAATAGTTCTATCTTTTTTTTAAGGACCTCGTCTATTGATATTTTCTTAATGACAATTTTAATCTCAATTAAAATTGCTATAATTGATACAAATTAAAATGGAACAACCATCTCCACAAAAACAACACTTAAAAATGGGGATTCAAATAAATTGGGGTCTTTAGGAAAAAGGTCAGCTATTAGCGTCACCTTAATAATATATTAGAATTAGAAGTGATTGAGACTCTCTCCAATCACCACCCCCATCACCCCACACACACGTGGGGGCTGATGATTGGAGGAGAAGAAAAAAAAAAATTGGCCAATCACAGCCAGAGGGGGTCGGTTGGGGGGATGGGTTTGGTTCCAAATCATTTTTTTATCTGAGAGCATCTCCAACGGTGAACCAAATTTTTCACCAAATTTGAGTAAAAAAAAGTCAATTTTCTCAATCTGATATGGCTTGCTCCAACCGTGCATCAAAAGAAAAGGGTCGACCGGTGGGTCGGCCGGCGGGTCGACCGGCCGGTCAACCGGTAAGTCTAATTTTTTTTTTTTACCTGTTTGAACCTTTTTGACCGGTTTGAACCTACCTATTTGAAAGGGAACCGGTCGACCGGTGGGTCAACCGGGCGGACATCTGGTTGGTTGATCGGTTGGCCCACCCCAACGATCAAGCACAGTAAAATACTGATATACAGAACTTGTCCTCAGTTTGATGAAATCTTTGTTCCATTCTCATTTTGATATCAAATTGGTGAAACCATTGGAGCTTGAAAAAGTCACTTTTTCATCAAATTTCAAATTTGATGCATGGTTTGATGCATCGTTGGAGATGGTCTAAATCCTATTTCTATCAGAATCAATAGTGCTTAGGATTCAGATTTTACATAAAGTAAAGAAAAAAAACCCTAGGAGAGAGAAAATCCTAACCCTGGAACAAAAAAAAAAAAAACATACTCAATGACCAACTCCTAATATATACAATAGGTGTTTATGCGATTCGGAGGAACCAAACCCTAAAGTTGTAATTTTTCAATCAATGATTTCATATTATAGGATACATATACATAATATGTAGTGTGACTTCAAACCTTTTCGGGTGAAGAAGAACGAGAAGCTATCAATTCACAGTCTGATTTGTTTATGTGTGCATATATATATATATATATAGGTAGACAGATATAGAGAGAGAAAAGGGAATAGTTGCAGGAATAGGAGGATAGTATTCAAATTCAATTCAAGAATTTGGAATTTGGGATTTTACAAATTTGGTTATTGCCTGATATGTGAAGTGGGGGTTGTGAATTAGTTAGATTATGTTTTAGTGAGTGTCAAAATTGTTAAAGGGTGTGTAGCTAGACGAGTGTCTAATATTTTAGTGAATGGATAATTTTGATATTATGTGGGAGTCATTAGAAATTTTCTTAATAATTAAATTCTATAAGTAGGGGTTCAAAGAAATAAGGATACTTATTTAGAGTATCCTCAATCGTTCATCAAATTTGAGTAAAAATTTGATGAAAAGTTTGATCTGATATGATGTACTCCAATGGTTTTCATCAATTCTACTGATTGTTCATGAAAAGTAAATTTTCACCCAAAACCGATTGTTCGGGAGGTTATCCACCCTATCATCCACCAACAATCACCTGTGAAATTTGATGAAAGATTAAATGCTCTTTTGATTTGATAAAAAATCTACCTCTTCTTTCATTTGTTTGATAACAAGGTTAAAGCTCACGTTTTAAGCCTTTTTCATCAAACTTAAATTTAATGATAGATTTAAGTAAACGTTGGAGATGGACTTAGATATTAGCGTCGCCCATAATTAAATTAAACAAATCAAATGCATATTAACTTTTTAAAAGTGAAACAATATTAATAATTTAATAGTATAAATTTCAAATTAATAATAGTTTGTTTTTTTTTAAACTACAAATTAATAAGAGAAAATTGGTGATAAATACAATCTAAAAAGAGTAAAATGCATTTGGCCCAGTGAATATTTTTTATTGGTGAAAGGTTCACATTTTGTAAAATAATTTGGTAAAAAAACCTGAAGAATATTTTGTTTCTAATTTTATCCCTTGACTTTTTTTTTAATCTATTTGACTTTTTGTTCAAATTTATATTTATCTGTTCAAATTTTTAACTATTTGTTCAATTTTATCCTCTATATGTTCAATTTTTTTTACCTAATCTGTATAATTTTGTGATCTTTTTAATTCAAATTTCTCTTATCTGTTTAGATATTTGTCCTAATTTATTACCTGCTGAAATAAAAGCCAAACCAAATTCTATCTGTTGAAATAAAAAGCTAAACCAACCCTATTTGTTGCAATAATAGACAAAATATTATCCATTATTTGTTGAAATGCAAATATTGAAATAACTAAGCCACTATTCAAATTTTAGGCCTCGTTTGGGAACAGGCTAATTTAGGCCCCGTTTGGGGACTGACTAAATTAGCCAATTAGCCAAAAAGTTAATTAGCCAAAAAGGCTAATTTAGGCCCCGTTTGGGGACTGACTAAATTAGCCAATTAGCCAAAAAGTTAATTAGCCAAAAAGCCAACCACTCATACCAAAAAGTCAAAGATTCTCTTTTCTCTCTACTTTTTGCACATCTTTTCGTAATTAGCCAAAAAGTCATCCCAAACATACAAGTTTTTTTTACCTACCTTTTTAACCAAATAGCCAAAAAGTTACTAAATTAGCCTGTTCCCAAACGAGGCCTTAGTAACTTTTTAGTTATTTGGCTAAAATATGAGCTAAAAAAAACTATTATGTTTGAGATGACTTTTTGGTTTTTTACGAAAAGATGTGCAAAAAGTAGAGAGAAAAGAGAATCTTTGACTTTTTTGTATGAATTGTTGACTTTTTAGTTAATTTTAGTAACTTTTTGAATTTTTAACTAAAAAAGAGAATTCCCAGACGAGTTATATGTTGAAATTTTAAACTAATTTATTCTATTTTGTTAATTTTTTTAAATCTGCTGAATCTATTTCATCATGTTCATCCTCATCATCCCCACCACCAATAATAAAATAACAAAAAAAAGCAAAAAAGAAATAAATAAATTCAAATGGAGAGATCTGTGAATGTGTGTAACAGATCTGGCGAGAGACAAATATACACACACACACATATATATATATATGCTTTATATATACATATATACAAATATATATATACACACACATATATATATATATATATATAATTAAAAATATATATGTTACGCTTTACAATTACATAGTGAGAGAAAGAGAGACGATTCTGCCATATTTGCATCTAATTTCTCAGTAACCATAGGATCTTCAGCTAACGACAATGATTCTTTCATTTTTATGTGTTTTTATTTTTTATTTTTCTTGTATCTATGATGAGAGGATTTGAGAGTTGATAGGCGCAATGACACCGCTGCTTTAGCCGCAAAAAGAGAACGATGGACAACGGTGAGATCTACGATCTGCAAGATCATTGGTGTAGCGAATCTCGAGTCTCGACTGGCGGCAAACGGCGGAGAATAGAGGATTTGAGAATTGATAAGCGCGACGACGTCGTTGCTTCGGCCGCGGGAAGAGGAAGGTGGACGGCACTGAGACAGTCGGAGGAGAGATTCGAGTGAGAGAGGGTTTATGAGTGTCGGTGGATGAGAGTGAGAGAGAGTTGTGAGAATGTTTGGGGGGGGGGGGGGGGTGTTTGGGACCGTGGGTGTTTGGAAAGGCCGTTAAAAACTGTTTTTTTTTACCTTTTCTTTCTTTCTTTCTTTTTTTTTTTTTTGAGAAAGGGGAGTGAGTTAAAAGTTGAGAAGTGACTTTTAACCTACTTCTCAAATAGGCTATATAGAGTATTCTAGTTATTTTATTTGAACTTGTCCTTTTAGATAAAATGTTTCAGCACCTAGATCTTTGAGTAAACAAAATTGAAATTTGAACTTTTTAACGTAGTGCCTAATTAATAATAATTTGAGAAGGGTAAAATAATTTTTCGTTTATGTTGTGAAATATTTGGATAACCATGAAAAGAGATGCAATTGGAATTCTAATGACTTTTGAGCTAAAGTGGAAATAGGGAAAAGTTTTATCACATGTGGTATGCCATGTAGTAAACCACATGGTGTGGTGAATAGTGAAAGTTTTATCACCTATAAATATGTGAGTTCGCATGGTAATGAATATATAGAAAAACTGTTTATTAAATGTGTGGTCCTTTATTTCCTCTTCTGTTGTGGTTTTTTTTTCTTTATTTTCTTTAGTTTTATAACACGTTATCAGTACGAGATTCTGACCAGCTAAAAAGAAAACTGGTCAATCAAAATCCGCTTGACGTCAAAATCCTTGACTCGGAGAGTGACAACCAGGGCATCATTGTGGGGACAATATATCCTCGCCAAGTCTCTATCTGAAAAAGACATGATGTTCGTGGCCTCTGTCTTCCCTTTTTTGATGGTAGGTTGTGCACTTAGTACCTCCCTTAAGTGCTCGGCCTTCTTGATTGACCCTTTGAGCTCGCATACACGCTCAGGTTCGAAGATTCCATGTATCACATTGATTACGCCTTGAGGTGGGGCGTCGATTGGCATCCCGTTGGGTTATTGTGGTCCTGGGGGCTGGTTGCGTCCCTCCTTCAATGTATTTATCCAGGTGACCTGCTACCACCAACTCCTCCAGGTGCTGTCTCAATGGCGTGCAATTTTCAGTGCGGTGCCCCTTTTCTTTATGGAAGGTGCACCGTGACCTTTCGTCGTAGTCCTTCTGAGCCTCTCCTAGCTTAGCAGGCCATCTGACGAAAGGTTCATCGCGTATCTCGCTTAGAATCCGATAGATTGGCTTTTTGAATACCGTGGTAATGGCAGTGCGGACTCTCAACCATCTTTTATCCTGGTCTTCTCCGTTGTCCCGCCTGCCTCGTCCGTTTTTGCTCGGACGGTCTACCGCGTTGACCTTTGCTGAAGGCCTTTTTCTCCGGTATTGAGGTCGTGCCAGATTTTGTTTTGGCACGGGCGCCATCCTCTTCTACCCTGATGTGCTGATGCACTCTTTCCATCAAGGCCTCCATGGTAAGGGGTGGCGTCATGGTGATTGAGTCCCTTAGTCTGTTCCCGACTGGAAGGCCTCTTTTGTACTGTGCAATGGCTAGATTGGTAGGGCAGTCCCCAATCTGGTTGAAGGTCTCCCAGTAGCGACTATTGTAGGATCTTAAGGTCTCCTTGTCGCCCATGTCGATGGAGAGAAGCTGGTCGATCTCCACTGGCGTTTTGGTGTTCGTTTTGAACCTTGTTACGAACGCCTCGCTAATTGCGCCCAGGAGGCTATGCTGCCTTCTGGAAGTTTTTCGAACCAAGTCAAGCCTAGGTCGCCAAGGCTTGATGGGAAGAGGATGCACATCAAAGCCTCGTTTCGACGATATACCGCCATAACCTGGCGGAAGTGGCTCAGGGCATATAGGGATCTGTCTTTCCTCGTCGCCGTGTGAATTTGGGCTGGAGGAAGCCTGAAGGTAGGGTGCGTTTTCGATTGCCGGAACGAACGGCGAGGTCTGCAGCCTCGCTAATGCTTTGTCCGTTGGTTCGTAGGCAGCCGTGGTAATGGCATTCCAACCTTGACGCTTCCATGCGTCCGAGGAGCCAACCGCTGAAGAGCAGATACCCTGCGAGGGTCGCGCGCCCTATTATCCTCCTTCCATCGTGCCCTTTCTTCCAGCACGGTCCGTAAGTCGATGATCTTGGCAACTCCGTCTGCCTGGTAGATGTTTGGTGCGTGCACGAGGGCCGATAGGTGCTTCCCTCAGTGAACGACCTCTCAGTCCTCGTTCTCTCAGACCTGGAGCAACAGTCTTGGAGGTTCTGGATTGAGTATCGCCCGTCCTGAGGCTTCTACTCTCTGTTTGTGATGGCGTGGTATGCCTACTGCGATCTTCTGAGTGGCGAGGGGGCGTGTTGCCTTTACGCCCCTCTCTTGTCGCCACCCCTTTTCCCTTGATCTGGCGTTTCATGGCCTCCATATCCGCCGCCATCTTCCTTATTAATTCATCATGTTCTTTCACGCGATCCTCCAGAGTTTGAGGGTTGATCATTCGCCTTTGTCTGTCAGGACTTTGTGAACGAGAGTGACGGGGGCTGTTATTCCGCCTCCCCCTAGCATCCCTCCTGGGGTTATGTCGTTGGGGCTCCAAGTCCGCCATGGGAGGGACAGGAGGCAAACCTTCGCGCCTCCCACCTCCTTCTGGGGTTTGTCCATCAATGGTGGACTGCGGCAAATCTTCATTGTGCGCCATTACTTGTTATTAGTAAGGAAATTAATCAAGAGGTTTTGTTCGTTCTGTTTAGTTCCCACAGACGGCGCCAATTGTACGGGAAAAAAATAAACCTTCTCGTATAATCCTGTTGATCAAGATTGCGCTCCTCCGTACGTCGTCGCTTTACTCCCTGAAAGCACAAACGTGAGCTAGCCGGCGGGTGTGTACCGGATACCTCTCCGATGCCTAAGTCAGCAAAAGTAGACAAATAGACAAAAAGCTCTGTGAATTCGGGAATCAAAGTTCGTTACCTCTCCATAGGTGATGTTTGTGAGCTTTTGTAGGTTCCGTGTGGCACAATCCTATAGGACTTTTACTCCTCCATGTAAAGTCCTCCTAGGATTCATACTCCTGAAGGATAATGCTTATCCTTCAACACCCCCTCACTGCATAAACCAAGTGAGATGGTTTTACCATGGTCAGACTTCAATATGACCGCGATAAGCATGGCTATGCTAAGCCGCAGACTAGACCGAGATAACTTTAGCTCGGCTCTTCCATTTACTGCTCTTACCTTGGCTTTCCCAATGCTAACCATGGTATGTTCTTGACCGGATAACCAATACTCAATACTCCGGTCCTGACCGGATAACTTTGTGTGTGACGACCGAACTTACCGCAAGCTCTTTGGGACCGGAGTAACTCAAGCCTCTCGCGGACCGGAGTAACTTTACACCTCTTGCGGACGCGGAGTAACTTTACGCCTCTTGCGGACCGAAGTAACTTTATGACTTTTTTACTACTCAGCCTTCGTACTGTTGGCCCATACGGCCCATGGCCCAGCTCGGCCCAATTTTCACATAAATTACCCTCTCAATTACAATATTTTTTTTAATACTAATTTGTGACGGAATTACGTATTTTGTGATTGTTACGAAATTGTGATAAAATTACGCTAATTTATGATAAAGTTGTGTACAAGAGAATTTCCCAATATTTACATACCATCTAACAAATCACAACGAATTAATACAAGATAAAATACAACCAATCAAAACAACTAATTGTTTTGTATACAACCAAATTAAATAAATAACGTCCATAATATGGAGATATTCATATGCCCTTCAATAAATATAACTAATTGTTCAAAAATATTCATTAAACATAAGAGTATATAACTAATTGAAGCACCGATCTAAATAATAAAAAAAAAAAACTAATTGAAGCAAATTACTGCATTCTCATATAATTAAGGGTAAATTACAATTACACTTTCTGAGATTTAATTAAAATACGAATTGTTTCCTATAGTTTTGAAAATTACATTTCACCCCCTGAGGTTTCTAATTTCATAACAAATCGTCCATTTTATTAATAAATCATTAAGTCAATTAACAGTTTTTAATGATATTAAAAATATGTTTCAATTAATAATTTATGAAATTTTATTATTATATAGGAGAGAAATTATGAATTTTATTGTTTTATGTTAAATAAAAAATTCTAACAAAGGGATATTTGTAATTTTTCAAATCACAAGAAATAATTTGTATTTTAAATAAACTTCAGAAGATGTATTTGTAATTCACCCTATAATTAAAGAGTGGTGCTAATAGTTCTATCTTTTTTTTAAGGACCTCGTCTATTGATATTTTCTTAATGACAATTTTAATCTCAATTAAAATTGCTATAATTGATACAAATTAAAATGAAAACAACCATCTCCACAAAAAAACACTTAAAAATGGGGATTCAAATAAATTGGGGTCTTTAGGAAAAAGGTCAGCTATTAGCGCCACCCTAATAATATATTAGAATTAGAAGTGATTGAGACTCTCCAATCACCACCCCCACCACCCCACACACACGTGGGGGTGGTGATTGGAGGAGAAGAAAAAAAATAAAATAAAATAAAATTGGCCAATCACAGCCAGAGGGGGTCGGTTGGGGGAGGTGGGTTTGGTTCTGAATCATTTTTTTATCTGAGAGCATCTCCAACGGTGAACCAAATTTTTCACCAAATTTGAGTAAAAAAAAGCCAATTTTCTCAATCTGATATGGCTTGCTCCAACTGTGCATCAAAAGAGAAGGGTCGACTAGTAAGTCTAATTTTTTTTTTTACCTGTTTGAACTTTTTTGACCGGTTTGAACCTACCTATTTGAAAGGGAACCGGCCGATCGGTGGGTCAACCGGCCGGACATCCGGTTGGTTGACGGTTGGCCCACCCCAACGGTCAAGCACAGTAAAATACTAATATACAGAACTTGTCCTCAGTTTGATGAAATCTTTGTTCCATTCTCATTTTGATATCAAATTGGTGAAACCATTGGAGTTTGAAAAAGTCACTTTTTCATCAAATTTCAAATTTGATGCATGGTTTGATGCACCGTTGGAGATGGTCTGAATCCTATTTCTATCAGAATCAGCAGTGCTTAGGATTCAGATTTTACATAAAGTAAAGAAAAAAAAACCCTAGGAGAGAGAAAATCCTAACCCTGGAACAAAAAAAAAAACATACTCAATGACCAACTCCCAATATATACAATAGGTGTTTATGCGATTCGGAGGAACCAAACCCTAAAGTTGTAATTTTTCAATCAATGATTTCATATTTAGGATACATATACATAATATGTAGTGTGACTTCAAACCTTTTCGGGTGAAGAAGAACGAGAAGCTATCGATTCACAGTCTGATTTGTTCTTGTGTGCATATATATATATATAGGTAGACAGATATAGAGAGAGAAAAGGGAATAGTTGCAGGAATAGAGGATAGTATTCAAATTCAATTCAAGAATTTGGAATTTGGGATTTTACAAATTTGGTTATTGCCTGATATGTGAAGTGGGGGTTGTGAATTAGTTAGATTATGTTTTAGTGAGTGTCAAAATTGTTATAGGGTGTGTAGCTAGACGAGTGTCTAATATTTTAGTGGATGGATAATTCTGATATTATGTGGGAGTCATTAGAAATTTTCTTAATAATTAAATTTTATAAGTAGGGGTTCAAAGAAATAGGGATACTTATTTAGAGTATCCTCAATCATTCATCAAATTTGAGTAAAAATTTGATGAAAAGTTTGATCTGATATGATGTACTCCAATGGTTTTCATCAATTCTACGATTGTCCGTGAAAAGTAAATTTTCACCCAAAACCGATTGTTCGGGAGGTTATCCACCCTATCATCCACCAACAATCACCTGTGAAATTTGATGAAAGATTAAATGCTCTTTTGATTTGATAAAAAATCTACCTCTTCTTTCATTTGTTTGATAACAAGGTTAAAGCTCACGTTTTAAGCTTTTTTCATCAAATTTAAATTTGATGATAGATTTAAGTAAACGTTGGAGATGGACTTAGATATTAGTGTCAGATTTCTGTTCTGACCAACTCTTGGTACTTAGCCATCCTGTCGTCCTTTGCTTCGTAGTCGCCTGAAATTTGGTTTACCACCAGCTGTGAGTCGCTGTAAACCATTAGTTCGGTGGCCTTCATGTAGAATGCTGATTTGAGGCCTGCAAGAAGCGCTTCATACTCCGCTTCGTTGTTTGATGCTGGGAAGCCCAGGTTGACTGCTTGCTCCACTACTAGGCCGTCTGGAGAGATGAGGACTATGCCGAGTCCTGCTCCATGCCGGTTGGATGCTCCATCCACGAAGAGCTTCCACATCTCTCCAACGAATAACTTCCAGCAAGTGGAGGGATCAGATGATGCCTTGGGGTCCAAAATGTTGCTGGTGTTTTCTTCAAGGTCCATGCTTGCTGTTTGCCCCTCGCTATCTGATTGTACCAAGTCTTTATTTGTTGGTGAGTCTTGGCTTGGTGTAGCATGGTTTGCTTCTTCCTTGTTTCTTTATCTGGTCTGCCTTGGGGTCTGACTGAGTATCCTGTACCAGGGGTTGCGCTATTCCGGCGTCAACTTCCATCCCTAGTTCGGTTGTGTCAGTCAGGTCGACTGGGCAGATATGATGACTTCCTGGGGTAAATTCTGCGACAAAGTCTGCCAAGCTTGGCCTTTATCGCGGTTCTGGGTTGGAACTTGATGTCGAATTGTCCCAACTCTACTGCCCACTTCAAAATTCGCCCAGAAAAGTTCGCCCTTCAAACAAAGCTTTTAATGGGAAAGCTGTGAGGACGACTATGGTGTGGGCGTGAAAGTAGTGTGACAACTTCCTTGAGGCCATCATCAAGGCCAAGGCCAGTTTTTCCAGTGGCAAGTACCTTGTTTCGGCGCCCAGCAATGTCTTGCTGACATAAAAGATGGGCAGATGTTGGATTCCTTCCGCACGGACACACACACTGCGCTAATTGCGTGCTGAGAGACTGCCAGGTACAGGAAGAGTTCTTCTCCAGGTATTGGGGTGACAAGCAGTGGTGGAGACATGTATTCTTTCAAGTTTCCAGAGCGCGGTCGCATTCTTCGTCCCACTCAAATTTGGCTTTAAAGCATGGAAAAATGGTCGTAGTCTGTCTGACGACCGGCTAATGAACCGATTGAGTGCAGCTGCCATGCCGGTGAGATGCTGCACTTCTTTTACTGAATTTGGCCTCTCCAGGTCCTGAATTGCTTTGATCTGAGAGGGGTCTGCTTCTATACCCCGGTTGGTCACCAGGAAGCCCAGGAATTTGCCAGATCCTACTCCGAATGCACATTTAGACGCATTGAGGCGCAACTTGTGCTTCTTTAGGATCTCAAACATCTCACCTAGGTCCTTGAGATGGTCATTCTTATCCTTGCTCTTGACCACCATGTCGTCGATGTAAGCCTCCATTGTTCTGCCTAACAACGGCTCAAACATCTTGGTGACCATTCTCTGGAATGTTGCCCCTGCGTTCTTTAGACCAAAGGGCATGACCTTGTAGCAATACAGTCCTCTTGGAGTTGTAAAGGATGTGACCTCCTGGTCTGGTTCGTACATGGCGATCTGATGGTAGCCTCTGTACGCATCAAGAAAGCTAAGTCGGTTATGCCCCGCCGTTAGGTCTACCAGTTGATCTATCCGTGGTAGGGGGAAGCTGTCCTTTGGGCATGCTTTGTTGACTGTTTTGTAGTCGACGCAGACACGCCATTTACCATTCTTCTTTGGCACTACGACTGTGTTGGAAATCCATCTGGGGTAGTGCACCTCTCTGATTGCTCCTGCCTCCAGCAGGTTTCCTACTTCTTCCGCTACTATCTCGGCGTGGTGGAGTGCCGATCTGCGTGTGCGTTGAATGATTGGTCTGGCGGATGGGTGGACATTGAGTTGGTGACAGATGAAGTTGGGATCAATGCCTGGCATGTCGTATGGTGTCCAGGCGAACACTTCGATGTTAGAGGTCAAAAATTCCAAGACCTCTAATCTCTCAGTGCTGGACAACGACGAACCGAGCAAAAAGAACTTATCCGGGTTCTTTTCATCTATTCTTACCTCTACCAAGTCTTCCACCGCTTTTTGATTAGCTGCTTTGCCGACATCTGCGAACAGTTCATTACTCTCAGGTTCTTCCACCGAATGAACATATCCCTTGGCAGCGCGGCTGCCATTCACAGTGACAAAGCATTGCTTGGACATGATCTGGTCTCCAAAGACCTCTTCAATTACCCCTTCGTTGGGGAACCGCATTACTTGATGGTAGGATGACGCTACCGATCGCATGGCATGCAGCCATGTTCTTCCCAAGATTATGTTGTAAGTGGAAGGGACTTTCAACACCCAGAATTCCACTTGTTTTGTCACGCTTCCTGCTCTGACTGGTAGGATTATTTTGCCGACTGGCCATTCTGGCATTGAGTTGAATCCAATCAGGGGAGACACGGCATGCCAAGTCTTTGTCTTGTAGCTTCAATTGTTTGAATGTTTCGTAATACATTATCTCACATGAACTACCTTGGTCAATCAAAATCCTTGACTTGAAGAGTGACAACCAGGGTATCATTGTGGGGACAATATATCCTCGCCAAGTCTCTATCTGAAAAAGACATGATGTTTGTGGCCTCTGTCTTCCCTTTTTTGATGGTAGGTTGTGCACTTAGTACCTCCCTTAAGTGCTCGGCCTTCTTGATTGACCCTTTGAGCTCGCATACACGCTCAGGTTCGAAGATTCCATGTATCACATTGATTACGCCTTGAGGTGGGGCGTCGATTGGCATCCCGTTGGGGTTATTGTGGTCCTGGGGGCTGGTTGCGTCCCTCCTTCAATGTATTTATCCAGGTGACCTGCTGCCACCAACTCCTCCAGGTGCTGTCTCAATGGCGTGCAATTTTCAGTGCGGTGCCCCTTTTCTTTATGGAAGGTGCACCGTGACCTTTCGTCGTAGTCCTTCTGAGCCTCTCCTAGCTTAGCAGGCCATCTGACGAAAGGTTCATCGCGTATCTCGCTTAGAATCCGGTAGATTGGCTTTTTGAATACCGTGGTAATGGCAGTGCGGACTCTCAACCATCTTTTATCCTGGTCTTCTCCGTTGTCCCGCCTGCCTCGTCCGTTTTTGCTCGGACGGTCTACCGCGTTGACCTTTGCTGAGGCCTTTTTCTCCGGTATTGAGGTCGTGCCAGATTTTGTTTTGGCACGGGCGCCATCCTCTTCCACCCTGATGCTGATGCACTCTTTCCATCAAGGCCTCCATGGTAAGGGGTGGCGTCATGGTGATTGAGTCCCTTAGTCTGTTCCCGACTGGAAGGCCTCTTTTGTACTGTGCAATGGCTAGATTGGTGGGGCAGTCCCCAATCTGGTTAAAGGTCTCCCAGTAGCGACTATTGTAGGATCTAAGTGTCTCCTTGTCGCCCATGTCAATGGAGAGAAGCTGGTCGATCTCCACTGGCGTTTTGGTGTTCGTTCTGAACCTTGTTACGAACGCCTCTGCTAATTGCGCCAGGAGGCTATGCTGCCTTCTGGAAGTTTTTCGAACCAAGTCAAGCCTAGGTCGCCAAGGCTTGATGGGAAGAGGATGCACATCAAAGCCTCGTTGCGATATACCGCCATAACCTGGCGGAAGTGGCTTAGGTGCATATAGGGGTCTGTCTTCCCCTCGTACGTGGTGAATTTGGGCTGAAGGAAGCCTGAAGGTAGGGGTGCGTTTTCAATTGCCGGAACGAACGGCGAGGTCTGCAGCCTCGCTAATGCTTTGTCCGTTGGTTCGTAGGCAGGCCGTGGTAATGGCATTCCAACCTCGACGCTTCCATGCGTCCGAGGAGCCAACCGCTGAAGGGCAGATACCCTGCGAGGGTCGCGCGCCCTATTATCCTCCTTCCATCGTGCCCTTTCTTCCAGCACGGTCCGTAAGTCGGATGATCTTGGCAACTCCGTCTGCCTGGATGATGTCTGGTGCGTGCGCGAGGGCCGATAGGTGCTTCCCTCAGTATACGACCTCTCAGTCCTCGTTCTCTCAGACCTGGAGCAACGAGTCCTGGAGGTTCTGGATTGAGTATCGCCCGTCCTGAGGCTTCTACTCTCTGTTGTGTGATGGCGTGGTATGCCTACTGCGATCTTCTGAGTGGCGAGGGGCGTGTTGCCTTTACGCCCCTCTCCTGTCGCCACCCCTTTTCCCTTGATCTGGCGTTTCATGGCCTCCATATCCGCCGCCATCTTCCTTATTAATTCATCCTGTTCTTTCACGCGATCCTCCAGAGTTTGAGGGTTGATCCTCCGCCTTTGTCTGTCAGGACTTTGTGAACGAGAGTGACGGGGGCTGTTATTCCGCCTCCCCTAGCATCCCTCCTGGGGTTATGTCGTTGGGGCTCCAAGTCCGCCATGGGAGGGACAGGAGGCAAACCTTCGCGCCTCCCACCTCCTTCTGGGGTTTGTCCATCAATGGCGGACTGTGGCAAATCTTCGTTGTGCGCCATTACTTTTTATTAGCAAGGAAAACTTAATCAAGAGGTTTTGTTCTTCTGTTTTCCCCACAGACGGCGCCAATTGTACGGGAAAGAAATAAACCTTCTCGTATAATCCTGTTGATCAAGATTGCGCTCCTCCGTACGTCGTCGCTTTCTCCCTGAAAGCACAAACGTGAGCTAGCCGGCGGGTGTGTGCCGGATACCTCTCCGATGCCTAAGTCAGCAAAATAGACAAATAGACAAAAAGCTCTGTGAATTCGGGAATCAAAGTTCTTACCTCTCCATAGGTATGTTTGTGAGCTTTTGTAGGTTCCGTGTGGCACAATCCTAGTAGGACTTTTACTCCTCTCATGAGTCCTCCTAGGATTCATACTCCTGAAAGATAATGCTTATCCTTCAACACCCCCCTCACTGCATAAACCAAGTGAGATGGTTTTACCATGGTCAGACTTCAATATGACCGAGTAAGCATGGCTATGCTAAGCCGCAGACTAGACCGAGATAACTTTAGCTCGGCTCTTCCATTTACACTGCTCTTACCTCGGCTTCCCAATGCTAACCATGGTATGTCTTGACCGGGATAACCAATACTCCGGTCCTGACCGGGATAACTTTGTGTGTGACGACCGAACTTACCGCAAGCTCTTTGGGACCGGAGTAACTCAAGCCTCTCGCGGACCGGAGTAACTTTACACCTCTTGCGGACCGGAGTAACTTTACGCCTCTTGCGGACCGAAGTAACTTTATGACTTTTTTACTCAGCCCTTCGTACTGTTGGCCCATAACGGCCCATGGCCCAGCTCGGCCAATTTTCACATAAATTATTACCCTCTCAATTACAATATTTTTTTTAATACTAATTTGTGACGGAATTACGTATTTTGTGATTGTTACGAAATTGTGATAAAATTACGCTAATTTATGATAAAGTTGTGTACAAGAGAATTTCCCAATATTTACATACCATCTAACAAATCACAACGAATTAATACAAGATAAAATACAACCAATCAAAACAACTAATTGTTTTGTATACAACCAAATTAAATAAATAACGTCCATAATATGGAGATATTCATATGCCCTTCAATAAATATAACTAATTGTTTCAAAAATATTCATTAAACATAAGAGTATATAACTAATTGAAGCACCGATCTAAAATAATAAAAAAAAAAAACTAATTGAAGCAAATTACTGCATTCTCATATAATTAAGGGTAAATTACAATTACACTTTCTGAGATTTAATTAAAATACGAATTGTTTCCTATAGTTTTGAAAATTACATTTCACCCCTGAGGTTTCTAATTTCATAACAAATCGTCCATTTTATTAATAAATCATTAAGTCAATTAACAGTTTTTAATGATATTAAAAATATGTTTCAATTAATAATTTATGAAATTTTATTATTATATAGGAGAGAAATTATGAATTTTATTGTTTTATGTTAAATAAAAAATTCTAACAAAGGGATATTTGTAATTTTTCAAATCACAAGAAATAATTTGTATTTTAAATAAACTTCAAGAGATGTATTTGTAATTCACCCTATAATTAAAGAGTGGTGCTAATAGTTCTATCTTTTTTTTAAGGACCTCGTCTATTGATATTTTCTTAATGACAATTTTAATCTCAATTAAAATTGCTATAATTGATACAAATTAAAATGAAACAACCATCTCCACAAAAACAACACTTAAAAATGGGGATTCAAATAAATTGGGGTCTTTAGGAAAAAGGTCAGCTATTAGCGCCACCCTAATAATATATTAGAATTAGAAGTGATTGAGACTCCCTCCAATCACCACCCCCACCACCCCACACACACGTGGGGGTTGGTGATTGGAGGAGAAGAAAAAAAAATAAAATAAAATAAAATTGGCCAATCACAGCCAGAGGGGGTCGGTTGGGGGAGGTGGGTTTGGTTCTGAATCATTTTTTTATCTGAGAGCATCTCCAACGGTGAACCAAATTTTTCACCAAATTTGAGTAAAAAAAAGCCAATTTTCTCAATCTGATATGGCTTGCTCCAACTGTGCATCAAAAGAGAAGGGTCGACTAGTAAGTCTAATTTTTTTTTTTACCTGTTTGAACTTTTTTGACCGGTTTGAACCTACCTATTTGAAAGGGAACCGGCCGATCGGTGGGTCAACCGGCCGGACATCCGGTTGGTTGACCGGTTGGCCCACCCCAACGGTCAAGCACAGTAA
This sequence comes from Camellia japonica, assembly GCA_030407325.1. Lineage (NCBI taxonomy): Eukaryota > Viridiplantae > Streptophyta > Magnoliopsida > Ericales > Theaceae > Camellia > Camellia japonica. Next base: position 83,289,367 of record JAPPVO010000016.1, on the reverse strand, counting down.
AATACTAATATACAGAACTTGTCCTCAGTTTGATGAAATCTTTGTTCCATTCTCATTTTGATATCAAATTGGTGAAACCATTGGAGTTTGAAAAAGTCACTTTTTCATCAAATTTCAAATTTGATGCATGGTTTGATGCACCGTTGGAGATGGTCTGAATCCTATTTCTATCAGAATCAGCAGTGCTTAGGATTCAGATTTTACATAAAGTAAAGAAAAAAAAACCCTAGGAGAGAGAAAATCCTAACCCTGGAACAAAAAAAAAAACATACTCAATGACCAACTCCCAATATATACAATAGGTGTTTATGCGATTCGGAGGAACCAAACCCTAAAGTTGTAATTTTTCAATCAATGATTTCATATTGTAGGATACATATACATAATATGTAGTGTGACTTCAAACCTTTTCGGGTGAAGAAGAACGAGAAGCTATCGATTCACAGTCTGATTTGTTCTTGTGTGCATATATATATATAGGTAGACAGATATAGAGAGAGAAAAGGGAATAGTTGCAGGAATAGGAGGATAGTATTCAAATTCAATTCAAGAATTTGGAATTTGGGATTTTACAAATTTGGTTATTGCCTGATATGTGAAGTGGGGGTTGTGAATTAGTTAGATTATGTTTTAGTGAGTGTCAAAATTGTTAAAGGGTGTGTAGCTAGACGAGTGTCTAATATTTTAGTGGATGGATAATTCTGATATTATGTGGGAGTCATTAGAAATTTTCTTAATAATTAAATTTTATAAGTAGGGGTTCAAAGAAATAGGGATACTTATTTAGAGTATCCTCAATCATTCATCAAATTTGAGTAAAAATTTGATGAAAAGTTTGATCTGATATGATGTACTCCAATGGTTTTCATCAATTCTACCGATTGTCCGTGAAAAGTAAATTTTCACCCAAAACCGATTGTTCGGGAGGTTATCCACCCTATCATCCACCAACAATCACCTGTGAAATTTGATGAAAGATTAAATGCTCTTTTGATTTGATAAAAAATCTACCTCTTCTTTCATTTGTTTGATAACAAGGTTAAAGCTCACGTTTTAAGCTTTTTTCATCAAATTTAAATTTGATGATAGATTTAAGTAAACGTTGGAGATGGACTTAGATATTAGTGTCACCCATAATTAAATTAAACAAATCAAATGCATATTAACTTTTTAAAAGTGAAACAATATTAATAATTTAATAATATAAAATTTCAAATTAATAATAGTTTTTTTTTTTTTTAAACTACAAATTAATAAGAGAAAATTGGTGATAAATACAATCTAAAAAGAGTAAAATGCATTTGGCCCAGTGAATATTTTTTATTGGTGAAAGGTTCACATTTTGTGAAATAATTTGGTAAAAAATCCTGAAGGATATTTTGTTTCTAATTTTATCCCTTGACTTTTTTTTTAATCTATTTGACTTTTTGTTCAAATTTATATTTATCTGTTCAAATTTTTAACTATTTGTTCAATTTTTTCCTCTATATGTTCAATTTTTTTACCTAATCTGTATAATTTTGTGATCTTTTTAATTCAAATTTCTCTTATTTGTTTAGATATTTGTCCAAATTTATTACCTGCTGAAATAAAAGCCAAACCAAATTCTATCTGTTGAAATAAAAAGCTAAACCAACCCTATTTGTTGCAATAATAGACAAAATATTATCCATTAGTTGTTGAAATGCAAATATTGAAATAACTAAGCCACTATTCAAATTTTATTTTATGTTGAAATTTTAAGCTAATTTGTTCTATTTTGTTAATTTTTTTAAATCTGCTGAATCTATTTCATCATGTTCATCATCATCATCCCCACCACCAATAATAAAATAACAAAAAAAAGCAAAAAAGAAATAAATAAATTCAAATGGAGAGATCTGTGAATGTGTGTAACAGATTTGGCGAGAGACAAATATATATACACACACACACATATATAATATATATTATATATATGCTTTATATCTATACTATATATTAAGCAAAATGAGGTTTTTAACCCCAAGCCTTGTGGGAGCTCCAATCTCCCAATCTAAATTTCTTATTTTTTTGATTTAAAAAAAAAAAAAAATCTTAGCATTTATTAACTTCTTCAACTTCTCATAATAACACTTTAATGCATTAAGAACAAGCATACAAAAAATTTCTTTAATCCACCACATATGAATTCCTTGAAAAGTCCTAACACATAATTATTATCCCTCTAATAACACTTTAATGCATTAAAACAAGCATAAAAAAAATTTCTTGAAAAATCCAAACAAATTATCTATATTCTATACTATATATTAAGCAAAAGAGGATTTTTAACCTCAAGCTCGTGGGAGCTTCAATATCCCAATATGAATTTTCTAAATTTTTTATTAAAAAAAAAAAAAAAAAAACTCCAGCATTTATTGAATTTGGTCAAAATCCCCTGATCAACATTTATTAACTTTTTTCAATTCACATGTCTTTCCACATGCCTACATTTATTGATTTGGTCAAAATCCCCTGATCAGTATTTAAAATCTCCTCATACAAATAATTATAGATACAATCTGTGTATAGTTACTGCAGTATCCTTTCAACTTCTCTCATACACTATGGTTAAGTGATAAGATTGTTAAATTATTTTTATAAAAAATCTTAAAAAACATAATTTATATATTAAAAAAAATCTAAAATAAATATAATATCTATAATTATCCTGTGCATAGCACGGGATAGGCTAGTATACATATATACAAATATATATATATACATACACACACATATATATAATTAAAAATATATACATAAATGTTACGCTTTACAATTACATAGTGAGAGAAAGAGAGAGACGATTCTACCATATTTGCATCTAATTTCTCAGTAACCATAGGATCTTCAGCTAACGACAATGATTCTTTCATTTTTGTGTGTTTTTATTTTTCTTGTATCTATGATGAGAGGATTTGAGAGTTGATAGGCGCAATGGCACCGCTGCTTCAGCCGCAAAAAGAGAACGATGGACAACGGTGAGATCTACGATCTGCAAGATCATTGGTGTAGCGAATCTCGAGTCTCGACTGGCGGCAAACGGCGGAGAATAGAGGATTTGAGAATTGATAAGCGCGACGACGTCGTTGCTTCGGCCGCGGGAAGAGGAAGGTGGACGGCATTGAGACCGTCGGAGGAGAGATTCGAGTGAGAGAGGGTTTATGAGTGTCGGTGGATGAGAGTGAGAGAGAGTTGTGAGAGAATGTTTGGGGGGTTTGGGACCGTGGGTGTTTGGAAAGACGGTTAAAACTATTTTTTTTTTTTCAACTTTTTTTTTATTTTTTTGTGAGAAAGGGAAGTGAGTTAAAAGTTGGGAAGTTGTTTTTAACCCACTTCCCAAAATAAGCTATATAGAGTATTCTAGTTATTTTGTTTGAACTTGTCCTTTTAGATAAAATGTTTCAGCACCTAGATCTTTGAGTAAATAAAATTGAAATTTGAACTTTTTAACATAGTGCCTAATTAATAATAATTTGAGAAGGGTAAAATAATTTTTCGTTTTTGTTGTGAAATATTTGGATAACCATCAAAAGAGATGCAATTGGAATTCTAATGACTTTTGAGTTAAAGTGAAAATAGGGAAAAGTTTTATCACATGTGGTATGCCATGTGGTAAACCACATGGTGTGGTGAATAGTGAAAGTTTTATCACCTATAAATATGTGAGTTCGCATGGTAATGAATATATAGAAAAACTGTTTATTAAATGTGTGGTCCTTTATTTCCTCTTCCGTTGTGGTTTTTTCTTCTTTATTTTCTTTAGTTTTATAACACGTTATCAGCACGAGATTCTGACCAGCTAAAAAGAAAAAGTGGAATCCGATACAAATAAGGTTGGTGTGGTGTTTTCACAAAGTGGTTGAGATAAGTATAAATAAATTTTGAATAAATATTTTATAAGAGTAGTTCATGATAAGACTAATTCTATATTTTTCTTAATATATTCACGTAATACTAAACATATTACTATTGTTGTGTTGAGTGCACAAATATGTCAAATCCTTCAAAATTAGAATTCATAGATCTTGATATTTGGGGAAATTTATTTATCTTAGATACTTGATGTTGAGATCCACCTTGAGGCAATGGATCTTAGAGATGCAATTAAAAATAAAAATTAAGCATCCCTAAAGGATCGTGCAAAGGCAATGATATTCATTCACCACCATCTTCAAGAAGAATTAAAATTGAATAAGCCACGGTAACAGATTTATTATTTTTGTTTAATAATTTGAAGGAGAAATACAAGTACCAGAAGACCATAAACCTCCCAAAAAGCTCCGCATAATTGATTGCACTTGAAGTTGTGAATCAGTTAGTGAGTACGATATATAGAATTGTGTTGAAATATTCATGCTAATAATGCTCCTGGAGTAGCAATCTGGAGCGCGTTGATTTACAAAGTACTCTGAACTAATTTCATGCCTTCTTGTGACTGAACAAACTAAGCAACTTTTATTGAAAAATCATCAATCCCGTCTTACTGGCTCTATTCCATTCACTACAGTGAATGAGGTTGCATTTCATGGTCGTGGACGAGGAGAAGTCATGGTTTTTGACATGACTGAGGTAAAATTACAGAATCTATAGGGGACATGTTCAGAAACATTCGAGCAAATCATGCCATTCCACCTGAAGTGGAATAATCATGAGATATCACAGGAAAAAGGGAAAGTTTACATAATAGAATCTCCCAAGAATGATGTATGTATGTTTGCATGTATTCATGTTGCATATGCATGGCATATTGTATGGCAAATAAATCTGTTAGAAAAGAGAGTGATTACTATGCATAAATAATTGTTGTTCATTTTTTTTTCTCCTGGAAGTTCACTATTCATCATCGTACATTCTTTTAAAAATTTTCTCAAAATACTATTCATCAACAGTATTTTACTATTGAAATCTTTTCCACTTGGAGCGTTGTCTTCTAGATAACAGCCTCAATAAATGAAAAAAGAAAAGCTTATTGGTTATGAAAATATTCACACTGATTTCTGAATATTATATTTGTTTTAGTTATGTTTTTGGAATTTATATTTTCCTATTTGATCATGTTTTGGAAATGATGATTAGCTATCTATATACATGGATTGTATTGATGTATTGACTAATTCTAAAATGTTGAGTAAAATATTAATTTAGTAGACATTATAAAGACACCTATAATTCTTTATAATGACAAACATTTGACGATGACAAAAGTTAACGTAAAATCTCAGGTTCTGCAAACTTGATTGAAAGCTCTAAAAGTGCCAATATTATGATTGTCAAATGGAATCAAATTTGATATTGATGAAGTATATTCTACCTGATCCAAAAGACATCTGTTAAGTTTTAAAGATATATGTTGTATTGGTTATTGAAACCATATATAAAGGTAAAGAAGAATATCTATATATTACTTCTACTGAAGTTGTTTGATATTCATATGAGTTATATTATATAGCAATAAGAGCAATTGAATCAAATGTTGAGATACTAGAAGTGCTCCAACTTAATGCACCAGAAGTGTTATAATCCAAAAAGCAGTCATATTAGGCATGATTACCCTAAGCATCGGGATCTATAAGGATGTATTGAATTATTAAAAATTCAAATAGAACATCCATTAAAGAACCATAAGATTCTTTTACCAAGAGATTATCCATCAAGTGATTATCCATACTCTGTCTGTTTACTGAGAAAATTAATTATTAGACTATCTCATTCATATCAATATGGACTATTCGTTATTTCATGATTTTGATAGATATATTAACTAGATAGTCTCATTCGTAACATAACTTTTAATGATTATTGCGTACACGTTGATATTGATGTCAAGCATTCTACTGCCAATGTTCATACTCAAAATGGTATAGTTTAATATTTAATTAAATGACTTTAGTTGATCGCTCAACCTTTGCTTATGAAAAATAAATTACTTGTTTCAGCATGGGGTCATGCTAGACCAACTATATACATGAGTACTCACCATTATAGCTTGTATTTGGTCAACCATCAGATGTTATTTATTTAGAGTGTTTGGTAATGTTGTATATGTTTCTATTGCAAATGGGTCCTTAATGTAAACTTGGAGTTTATGTTAGTTTTGATTCTCCATCTATTATTAGATATCTTGAATCCTTAACATGGAATGGATTTAGAGCATGTTTTGAGAATTATCATTTTGATGAAACAGTTTTCCCATCATCAGGGAGAGAAAAGTCGTAACCTAAAACTCGACGTGAAATCACTTGAAATAATTTGATGTTATCTTATCATGATCCTCGTACTAATCAATGTGAACTAGAAACGTATAAGCAAATCAATTACCGGATGCCTTCACCGTTACTAAAAATATAATAAAATCCTATATTCTAGCTGCTAATGCTCCAACAAGAATTGATGTTCCTGAAGGACAATCTGCTGGCATAGCTATAAATGTATTTAAGTCACACCAGAAGCATAGTAAACTTGTCGGTGCAAAAGACAAAGTTTTTGAAAGAAGAAGACAAGTGGTATTCCTGAAGAGATTATATCTAGCACTCCTGAAGAGGCTATATCTACGCTCTTGAAGAGATGCTCCAAAGAGACTATACCTAGCACTCTTACAGAGGCTAAACCCATAAAAAATTCTTAGTGCTCTTGGAGAGGCTAGACCCACAAAACAGACTATTATAATGAATCTATCTAAATCTCTTACTTATAAATCTCGCGAAGCAAAACTTCCATAAGAAGAATTTCTTAAAGAGTTATCTGCTGGAGTGGAATCTCCTGAAGAGTTATCCCCTAAAGTGGAACTTCTTGAAGAGTTATCCCTTGAAGTGAAAAAAGTACCTGAAAATAATGAGATCTCAATACATTATAAGTACAGGAGATATTTGTGATAGAAATTAAACTATTGTCGACAATATATTTTCGTTTAAAGTTGCTCTTAATATAGAAGTAATAGTGAAAGCATTACCATAAGTGATAATAATAATAATAAACCACAAACCATCGAAGAATGATGATGTATAAATAATTGGCTAATGTGGAAAGAAAACAATACAAGTAGAATTAAACTTGCTTACAAAAAATATGAAGTATTTGGACCTATAGTCTAACCCCTGAAGGGTCATAGCATGTCAAATATAAGTGGGTATTGTTGGATGTAAGTGGATATTTGTGTTACAGCGCAATGAGAAAAATGAAATTGTTAGATATAATGCGCAACTTATTGTGCAAGGTTTCTTGCAGAAACTTTTAGTATTGACTATGAGAAAACTTATTCACCCATAATGAATGCAATTGCATTTAGATTTCTCATCAGCTTGAAAATGATAGAAAATTTAGATATGTTTTTAATGGATGTGGTTACAACATATTGATGGATCACTAGATAGTGATATATATATATATATATATATATAAGTCCCTGAAGGATTTAAGGTGTCAAAAGCATTTAATTCAAAACCAAAAAATGAGGAATTCATATTTGCAATTGTTGCAGTATGTATTGAAGTTTTGAATTTTGTTGAACTCCAGAAGAGTTTACACAAACTGCAGAATATTTAAAATGAATTTGAAATGAAAAATCTTAGCAAAGTGAAATTTTGTATTGGCCTGCAGATCGAATATTTTCCAAATAGAATTCATGTTCATTAATTAAAAAGTCCTGAAGCACCTTTATATGAAAAAAACTCATCCATTAAATACTCTAATGGTTTTCTCCCCCTCTAGAAGATGGTGAAAAAATTCTTGGTCCTGAAGTACTATATCTGAATGTAATTAGTGCTATTATGTATCTTATAAATTGTACAAGGTCCAATATTGCATTTGTAGTCAATTTATTAGTAAGATATATTTCTATATCAACCCGAAGCTATTAGAATGAAGTAAAACAGATATTACGTTATTTTCGTGGAATAACCGATATGGGTTTATTTTTCAAAGCTGCAGCTAATTGGATATGCATATGCTAGATACCTCTCTGATCCACATAAAGGCAAATCACAAAAAAGATATGTTTTTTTTCTATAAAAATACTGTTATATCTTGGTGATCAGTAAACAAACATTGACGGTTACTTCTTCAAATCAATTCATGAAGCAAGTCAAGAATATATTTGGTTTAGATCCATGATTCATCATATTCAAGAAAGATGTAGATTTTCTTCAATAAAAGATAGTCCAACCATATTATATGAAGATAATGCTGTGTGTAAATGTGGTTATGTCAAAGATAGGTTCAAGTGATAATCTAGCAGATCTATTTACTAAAGCACTACTGACTGCAACATTCAAGAAGCCCGATGCATAATATTGGGATGAGTCGACATAAAGATCAATTATGCAATATTGAGTGGGAGTCATCTATTTAAGCAGATTTATAGATTGAACTCTTTTTCCTTTGTCTAAAGTTTTTTTCCACTGGATTTTCCTTAGTAAGGTTTTAATGAGGCAATCTAAACAAATCACATACAAGAATATTGCCAAAGGTTTTTTCCCACCGGATTTTCCTTGGTAAAGTTTTAACGAGACATATTCTTAGTATATGGTTATCCAAGAGGAGTGTTGTGAAATATTTGGATAATCATCAAAAGAGATGTAATTGGAATTCTAATGAGTTTTGGGTCAAAGTGAAAATAAAGAAAAGTTTTACCATGTGATAAAGCACATGATATGTGGCACATAGTGAGAGTTTTATCACCTATAAATAAGTGAGTTTGTATATAAAAACATTGTTTATTAAATATGTAGTGCTTTATTTTCCTCTTCTATTGTTCTTCTTTATTTTTAGGGTAAATTATAATTTAACCCCCTGTGGTTTGCCTCAAAAACACGAAGCCCCCTTATAGTTTTATTTGTAACACTTAAACCCCCTATACTTCATACCAGAGTGCAAAATCCAACGGACGTAACAGAAGTTGTAAAAAGTCAGGAATGCCCCTAGATATTTTACATCTCTCAGTCGTTTCGTTTCATTTGACTAACACCAGTATTCGCATCTCTATCTGCTTTCTCTCTCTCTCTCTCTCTCTCTCTCTCTCTCTCTCTCTATCTATCTTCTCTCTCGCCGTGGTTGATTGGATTGAACTAGGGTTTCATCATCAATTTCACCATCATATCGCAAACGCCATTACTAGATTAGGTATGTGTTGTTTACCCTAATTTATTTTGATCCTTAGATGTTGATTTTCCCTAATTTTGATTCATAACTGAGTGTGTGTTGACTTCGATTCACAAAATTTGTAATGTTTTAGGCATGGTATGCTTGTATTGCTTTAAGTTTTGGGGATTGTGGTTAAAGTGGAGCGGGATGGGGTATAGAGCTTCATAAGTAATGGGGAATATTTTTCATGATGTTAACTTTGAGTATTTTTTATTCACAGATTTGTTTTTGTATACTTTAGTATTCATGCCTTTTATTACTTTATTTTTTTGGGATGTTGGTTAAAGTAGGGTGGGGTATAGAGGTTCGTAAACAACAAGTATTTTTTTATGATTGTTGTTATGTGGTTCCAATGAGTTTGAGTTTTGTAATGTAATATTGTGAAGTTTTGTTGTTTTCTGTAGTGAGGTAAAAAAAAATGATTTTTGAGATCAACTATAATGGGTACTTCAGTAAGCCTCCTAATATTGCTTATAAACAAGGGAAAGTGGAATATATATATGATGTTGATCCTGACAAACTATCTTTTATTGAGATTCATACCATCTTGAGGGAGATGAAAATAGATGTCTATAGTACTTTTGTTTTGTGGTATAGGAAATCTGGAAAAAGTTTGGATGATGGGTTGACAATAATTGAAGAAGATGTTGATGTATATACCAATGTATGTGAGTATGAAGGTTTAGATGTGATTCAATTATATGTGGAGAAGGGTCAGGACCCATTACAAGTGGTAAGTCCAAAAGGGAAACATTTGGTACCCCCAAGAGTACCAGTTAGTGCTAAGCAGGCACTGACTTAGAATGACATGGAAAATATAAGTGAAGAAGAGATGTATTGTAGAGATAGAATGCAAGATGTAGGTGATGAGGAAATGCATAATGGAGATGGGGATAAAGGAGCAGCAGATGAAGATGCCAGAGATGAGGAAATGGATAACAGAGCTTGGGATGAAGAAGATAGTGATGATCCTGATTACATGGATGATGAGAATGTTGATAGTGGTTCAGAAGATGAAGACTATGAAAGTGATGAACCTGGCTGGTTGAATGAGGGTTTAGAGGGGCCAGAAGATGATGATATTTTCTCACCAAGGGGATTGTAAAGAAAAGAAAGAGGCAACCTCCTTCATGTGATCAAGAGGCAGATGAAGGGTGGTATTCTGATCCTGAGGATGAAGATTTACATAGTGTACATAACTCATCAGATGAGGAATGTGAAGATAAATATCCTGAGTTTATTAAAGAAGTAGACATGAAGAAGCCACAACTCAAACTTGGAATGAAGTTTGCCACCCCTCAAATTTTTAGAAAGGCAATGAAAGAGTGGAATATCCAACATGGTTATGACATCAAGTACATAAGGAATGACAACTCTAGGATTACTGTAGTGTGAAAGCATGGATGTGGATGGAGATTGCATGCTTCTCCCATGCAAGGTGAGAGAACTTTTCAAGTAAAATCATTCCAACCAAAGCATGCACGTGGAAGGTCATATAATAATCACTTGGTGAACTCAACTTACTTGGCACAGAAGTATATGGACAAGTTAAGAGATGACCCTAACATCAAAGTTGGGCCTATGCAGAAGACAGTTTGGAGGGAGTTAATGGTTGATGTTAGTAGGCCTTAATTGTATAAGGCTAAAAAAAAAGCAAGAGAAGTTATTGAAGGAGATCAAAGGGTCCAATATGCAAAGGTGTATGATTACTGTAAAACAGTGAGGCTGCATAATCCAAACAGTGTAATGCAAGTAGTGGTGGATAGGCCCAATGAAGACATGCTTAGGCCCAACTTAGAATTGCCTAAAGTTTTCCAAAGGTTATATGTTGGGTTTGCAGCCCTTAGAATAGGATTTGTTGGAGGATGCAGGCCCATTATAGGATTGGATGGGTGTCATTTGAAAGGAATCTATGGTGGACAATTATTATGTGCACTTAGAAGGGATGGAAACAACAACTATTTTCCAATTTCATGGACAGCTATTGAGGCAGAAAGTAAAAATTCTTGGGTGTGGTTTTTAAGGCAACTCATGGATGATATTGGTAGTGCTGATGACATGGGATGGGTTTTCATATCTGACAGACAGAAGGGATTAGTACTTGCATTCGAGGAGGTAATGCCAAATATGGAACATAGATTCTATATGAGGCATATTTACTCCAATTTCAGAGCAAAGTTCAAAGGGATTGAATTGAGGGACCTATTGTGGAAGGCAGCTTGCAGCTGGGACTGTGAGGGAATTTGAATTTCACATGAACAAGTTGAAAGAGATGGATCCAGAATAGAAAGCATACAAGTGGCTAAGGAAGATAGATCCTACTTTATGGGCTAGGTCCCATTTTAGCCCAAGAAGTAGGTGTGATACATTGGTCAACAACATGTGTGAGTCATTCAATAACAACATCTTGGAAGCTAGAGACAAACCCATAATCAGCATGCTTGAATGGATTAGAAGGAGGGTAATACACAAGATCCAAATCAAGAAGGAAGGGATGGAAAAATACACTGGTGAAATTTGTCCCAACATTGTCAAAGATTTAGAAGCATTGAAAGTGCAAGCTAGGAATTGTTTTGCAACCTATTGTGGTGACACATTGTTGATTTGGAGGAAAGGAAATGTAGTTGTAGGATGTGGGATTTGACTGGATACCTTGTAAACATGTAATAAGTTCCATATTTGTTCAAAGAGAGAAGCCAGAGGACTATATGCACCCTTATTATAGTAAGCAACATTATCTTGTAGCCTATAACTCAATGATGCACCCTGTTCCAGGCCAGCATGATTGGGTTGAAATAGGACTGCCAGCAGTGGCTTCTCCATTGTACAGAAAGCAGCCTGTAAGACCACCAAAAATGAGAAAGAAGGGTATAGATGAGCCAATAAACCCTGTCAGAGTTTCAAGGCAGCATAGGTTCATTGTTTGTGCTAGATGCCTTCAGAAAGGTCATAACCAGAGGTTTTGTAAGGGTCCTGTCCATCCCAAGTCCAAGCTTTTTAAGCCAACAAGAAGTAACCAACAACAACCATCTTCAGCAGCAATAACAACAGCAATTGCAACAACAACTGCTTCATGAACACCAGCAACAGCAATAGCTACAGCATATAAAGTAACCTGAACCTCCAATTTCATTTCATTTTGCAATACATTCCACAACAATGACTTAATACAGATATAAATCATTGTAGCTCAGAAGGAAGCTCCTTAGTAGGAGGGCCAACACATCCTCATCTCAAGTAAGATCTGTCCACTTTGCATACTTGTTACATCATTGCAGTCCAGTTCTATTGTTAATTTGCATACTTGTTACATCATTGCAGCCCACTAGAATTGGCTACACATTTGAAGAATTTCCAAGTATGACAGGTAAGACATCAGTATCTCAGGTAAGCTCTCTCTCCTATGGGTGTCATTTGGTTTTTGACATAGTTGACAGCATATAATTGCTTACTTGGACCATTATCATTGCAACCCAGTAGAGTTCAATACAGTTCTCCAGAATTGTATTACTCCTTATCTCAGGTGTAGTCAAATTTCATTTGCAAGTTCATTTGCTTTTATGGTATTTGACAAAATGTAATTGGATACTTGTGTGTGTTATTTTGCAGCTCACTAGTTATGGCAGAGGAAGGGGTGAACCAGTTGGAGGTGGCAGGGTTATGTCCAGATCTGCATTGGGAGGTAGCTTCATTACAAGAGGTAAAGGAGGAGGTGGGTCTGCAAAAGTTACAACTCAGAGGCAAACTGATATAGGCAAAGGAAAAGCATGATGGCAGAGAAAGCTACAACTCAACTTTTGTTGTGTTTTGAGTAGTTTTCAACTTGTTAAACCATTAAGTGGTTTGTACCAATTTGTTTTTGAATTTGAAACTGGCTAGTATCTTAGTTTACTATGTTTTGAGAAGCCCAGTGGGTTGAATTATGGCTTGTATTTAAGTAATGTGAACTGAAGCAAATGACGCATGTTTTACAGGATCCAAATCAAACATGTTTTTGTGTACCTTTATTAATACATGTATCTTAGTTTACTATGTTTTTGGGTTGAAACATGTTTTTGAATTATGTTTCAAATCAAGGAAATGAAGCATGTTTTTAGGTTGAAGCAAATGAAGCATGTTTCACAGGATCCAAATCAAGTAGGTTAACTTTCTTCACCAAAACATTCTTTCATTACAAATGAAGCATGTTTTACAGGAGAAGAATGTGAACCAATATGTTTTTATTCTTTAATGTTTTGGAAGATGTAATGAACAAAACATTCTTTCATTATAATTTCTTTGGTTCATCAGATGCATACATTTCTTGACCAAAACATTCTTTCATTTTACACCTTCATTTTTCATTACAATTGCTTCACAGACCATTGTACATCTTCATTTTCTACCTTGACTATATTTTTCATCTCTCAAACTCTATAGCCTAATAACAATCCATTTTTCTTTACTCTAGCAAACTTCACCCAGAACATTGTCATGATAAAGAAAAAAACCCATGTCCCAAACAGAGCTTTGCAAAACATTTTCTCCCTTCTACGACTTCTTGCTAGTTTCTTCTCCAATCTGTTCATTTTTGCAACCATCTTTGGCAACACCTCCCTCCCATGTTGGCACATGGGTGGAACAATCCATTCAAAGTAGCTACAAGTTACATCAACCTATAATAAAAAAATATGAGTCCACAAATTCCTTTTAAAAAAAAATTCAATATTTTTTTCCAAAAAATAAATAAATAAATTAAGTTTTGCTTACCCCATATCTTGCACAACCATAAAACCTTCTACCCATATTTCCAGATGTCATTGAAGTCTTCACAGGGGATCTCTCTCCACAATAACATAGTCTTGGAGCATTTGTCCTTGACTGTCCACTTTCGGAAGCAAATGAAGAAGCCATCCAACAATAATCTTTAACTTTGGGAAAATCTGGGCAACTTTCGGACAATCTGGGAACATTTCAGTTTAGGGTTCTATCTTATTTGGGTTTTGATTTGTGTATATATATGGCAATAAGGGTGTTTTGGTCATTTGCTATATGTTTTTGGGTAGGAAAACGTGCTCCACTCACCAGTTTTGGTCGTGCAACACACGCACCGTTTAAACAAACAGTTCCGTTAGATTTTGCACTCTGGTATGAAGTATAGGAGGTCTAAGTGTTACAAATAAAATTATAGGGAGCTCCGTATTTTTGAGACAAACAGAGGGGGTTAAATTATAATTTACCCTTATTTTTATTAGGTTTATAACAGTTTTTGAATATTTTTTTGGAAAAAAAAAAAATTGAACCAAATATAAAGCAGCAAGGTAGGGTTTTTTTTGGTTCTTTATCGATTAAACGAGCAAAACATCAAGAAACAGGGGACTGAACTGTTCTAAAATGGATGGAGACGGCAATAACCGGACGGAAACGCAGAGAACCAGCGCCGTCGAACCATCCACGGCTTTGGCATACCTCGATCCTCATTACTGGTAAGCACTCACTGATGAATCCTCTGTTTGGATGTCGAGAAAACGTAGGATTAAAATTAAATACAAGAAATCGAACAAGTTTCAGGCATCAGCTCTCTCTCATAATTTGAAGCCAAAAAACCAGAACATCACAAAAGGAAGAGCCATTGATTTTATTTTTATTTATTGTCCCTCGGTTTTTCTCAGTAACCAAACACGGCTTCTGTCATGGTAAATTTGTTTGTTTTGTTATGATTTAGGGACGAGAGGTTCGCTCATGAGGATCATTACGAATGGTTTAAAGACTACTCTCATTTTCGTCATCTCATTCAACAACACGTTAAACCCAATTCCTCTGTATGTATAAACCTTTCCTATATCTCTATAGTTTGGTTGCTCATTTTGTTTCTTCATTTGACTATTCAAACAATCATTAGCATAGCTTTTTCTAAACACGAATAATTGCAGGTGTTGGAGCTGGGATGTGGAAACTCTCAGTTGTGTGAACAACTGTACAGCGATGGAATTACTGAAATGACATGCATTGATTTGTCCGCGGTCGCAGTGGAGAAGATGCAGAAACGGTTACTATCCAAGGGATACAATGGTTTGTAGCTTGATCTTCAAAAAATACCTAGTTGTCCATTTGCTATATAAATATAAAGATTTTTAAAATTTTAGCTCTTAATGGCTTCATTTGATGTAAAACTTGGATGATGAGCTAAAGGAAAAGAACCAAAAAAAAGCCAAAAAAAAAAAAAAAGAGAGAAGAAAAGTTTCTAATGATTTAAATTTTTGATATGGGCAAATTTCAGTTTATCCTTTGTGATTTGAACATAACCTTGTCATTTGAAAAAAAGCACGTAATCCATTGTGGTGGTAGGAGGGAGGAGGGGTCAGGGGGGTCTCGACCCTTTCAATGTTCTGCAAAATTCTATTTTGTATATGCTATTTTTTGAATTTTTTTTCTACCCCTTGTAATGGCCCCCCTAATTTAGTTAGACATTTAAAAAATGTTGTAGCAATCACTTTGTAATTATTACACTCACCTCCCCTGAGGTTTAGAGAAAATACAGTTAGTCCCACACTTTTAACAAAATGATAGTGTGGTACTGAATCTAATGCCAATGGTAGGTAGACACTGAAATAAACAATGATAAATATATATTTTAGTAGGAAAGAGATGATAGTATTATTTTTTTATTTATACGACTAACGAATTACTGATGAAAAAGGACTTAAAAGTGTTATGTGAATTAAAATCTTGAGGTAGGTCAGTGTAATTATGTCAAAAGTATGAGGCTAACTGTATTTTTTTCAAACCTCAAGGGAGGTGAGTGTAATTTACCCTTCAAAATTTAATGACCCATGTAATGGTCCTGTAAAAGTTTACAATAAAATGTTATGATGAACATATGTTTGTTTACTATCTTATGTGTCAGCACTACATTGATAACAATATAAGTGGTGGAAACTATTAAACCAATAGTGTTGTTGGCAAGTGGTAAACAAATTGTGATAAGAAAAAACAGTCATCGTAACATCATTGAAAATTTTAATTCAACTCCCTGTTAAAAAGCCATTGGTAATCACATGTTAAAAAAATCTTGCAATAAACAAAGAATATAATTTACTTGATTGGTGAGAAATCATATTACACAAAAAATAAAAAGAATTTTATTAAATCAACTTAATTGTGCTATAGAAAATAAATTAGTTAGTTGGGCCACTTATGAAGTTTTATGGACCTGTGAATATTGTGTAATAGTTAAATAATTACATAGATTTATGAGAAGTGAATAGTATGTTTAAATTGAGACTAGCTTCTTTTAATTTTTAATTGGGCCAATTAACCTATATTAAGTAATATTTAATAATTATTTAATCAAATAAAACACGACTTGATCTATTGATTGTCCAAATGGATTTGCCCTGTGCCTTCCTTGTGGCAGCCTAAAGTGCACTGTCAGACCGGTTAACAGTTCAAGCAAAAGACTAAATATCCTTGTATATAAGTAATCTCATTTTGCAAACCATAGATATTTTTGTCATTTTTTTGGGAAGAAAATTTCACTTTAACCCCGTGTTTTATATCATGTACAATTTGTCCCCTAACACTTAGAATTGAGCACATAACCCCTTATGTCCTGGCACGTGTTTTACACTCGCTGTTAGGTGTGACAGAAAATCTGATGGTGCATTTCAATCGACAAACCATAAAAGGGTTATATAATATGTGGTTAATTCCAAATGATAAGGTAATCCGCATGTGGCCAAACTACAGGTGGTAAAATAAAATTTGCCCTTGAAGGTTTGGATTCAATTAGTCATAATCAGCTAGTCATAAATGGCATGATTCATCGATTCATTTATCTATAATGTGTGATTACAAAATATTCGTAAAAAAGGTTATACCTAGTGCACAAGACTCTTGCGCAAAACATGGTTACCACCACTTTATTGTAGAGAGGCCGATTCTATGACTTGAACACACGCCATAGCGTTGGAGGTAGATAGTATTTGCCATAGCAAGTTGTTAAGGATTGAGTAGGATGCATTCTGATTGATATACCAATGCCATGGTATATATATAATATAATATAACTAATACTTTTTTTTTTTTTTGGGTAAGTTAGGTAAAGATTCTATTAAAAAAGCCAAAGGCAAGGCATATACTAAGGGCAAATTTCATTTTACTCCCTTGTGGATTGTCCCATATGCACGTTACCCCCTTGTCTTGTGGAAATAACCACATAACCCCATGTGATTTGTGGACTAAAATGCACACGAACTTTGGTTAACAGGACATGTGGATTGACCTAAATACCCTCTTCTTTTACTTTGCTAAATTAAACCTATATATCTATACATATGTTTACTTTGTTTTCTTCCTTCCATGGCTGCAAACCTCCACTGTGTAGCCCATACCCACCCCAGCAACCCACCACCTTGCAACCTTCCTACCCCAAGCCACCCAAGCAACTACCACTTTGCAACCTCCCCAAATCAACTGATTACGGTTAACTACTCCGGCTGCCATGGCAGCCATCGCTGGGCTCATCCAAATCAAAATCCAATTTGAAAGTGAAATCAAACTCAAAATCATAACAAAATTCAAAATCAAAATCCAAGTTTTAATTGAAATGAAGTGAGGACTTGTGTAGTCGGGTTGCAGAGATCACTACTATGGTGTTTACCAACCAGAACAAAAACACGTGTGAGATGGTGTTAGAGGGATTGGGTTACTAAGGGTGATGAAGAGAATAAAGGATTTCGTTGACAGGTATTGATTTATGTATGTATGTATATGTATTTATACTAGCGGTATGGGTGTAATCGTGGATGGGTGGTTCCCTTGCTATGTTGATAGCAGAAATTGAAGTTTTAAGTTATTATGATCAACTTGTAAATTACTCTTAGTGTTGTAGAGTGGTATAAAATCAATGAAGGTGTGCTAATCTTCATGTGGCTATTGTTGGGTTGTTTCTGCAACCTATGAGAGTGTGGGAAATAAGAGGTTGTTGTTGAAGATGTATCACAATGACGTTTTTTTTTTTTTTTGTTGTTGTAAATTTGAAGATTTATAAGGAGCTTTTTTGTCTTAAAAATGAACTTCCTCTCCACATAGGCTAGTGCCTCTCACAGCCCGTTATTTTAGATGGAAAAAGTAATGGTGCATTTTAGTCCCCAAATCACAGGTGGGGGTTATTATGTGATTATTTCCAAATGATAAGGGGGTTATCCGAACATGGCCCAAACCAAATGGGGGTAAAAGTGAAATTTGCCCTAAAACTAATATCGTGGTCATTGAAGTTATAATGTGGTGGTGTCTACTTAAAAACTTGGTGCAGTGCAGTAAAGAATTTAATCGATTATATATTTTCAATGCATATACTGCCACATGGTTCAGAAGATAAGGGATTCTGAAGAGGTCCTGCAAGGAACAGTGAAGTCTTGAAGTGCAATAGTGGAACAGATTCTTTACTTGTTCCTTATGCAACATAGAGATCTTTGTTAGTCTTCTTTCTTATCAAATGGAGTCAAAAGTGTTGTTTGACATTTTATGTTTCACATTTTTATGCTAGTGAATTTGTTTCACCGATATCACTAGACATCATATTTTGAGACATGGGGATAGTGGTGGTGTCGAATAATAAATAACTTAATTTCAGTAAAATCAGAGCTATGTTGACAGTTCCCTTTGTTCATTTATTTATTTATTTTTATTATCTTTATCATCAGAAATTAAAGTGCTGGAAGCTGATATGCTAGACCTTCCATTTACCAATGAATGTTTTGACGTCGTTATAGAGAAAGGAACCATGGTAATCTTAATGAAGTGTGATGTTTCTCATTTTATTTGTGGAATTATTCCTGTATCTTGAATTTAACTATAATGTCTTTTTGTCACATTGTCTTTTGACCTTTGATAGTCGAGTATGTGTGTATTTTAAATTTGAAGGATGTATTGTTCGTGGACAGTGGCGACCCTTGGAATCCACGATCTGCAACAGTAAACAAGGTAATGGCAATGCTTCAAGGGGTTCATAGGGTTCTTAAACCAAATGGTATTTTCATCTCAATCACCTTTGGCCAGGTATCATAATCATTTTTGTAACATCTCATTTCTCTTTCTTATCATTTTTTATCGGGCTATGTTCCTCAGCTGTAATTTGCATGTTCTACAGCCACACTTCAGGCGCCCTTTATTTAATGCTCCAGAATTCACCTGGTCCGTTGAGTGGAATACTTTTGGCGATGGATTTCATTATTTCTTCTACATCTTGAAGAAGGTTAGTCCTCTGAATTTCAAAAACTTAATATTTGACGTTGTTGGAGGCTATGCTTATTGTATAGTGGGGCATTTGGATGTTACGTTGAAATGGAATGCTATATGATTAGCAATGAGTCCATTTTACTTTGCATAGCTTTTGAAAGAGTTGTGTTGCACGTATAGAAACACTTCAGGACTTTGGGAATAAAATAATTAATGTTTTGCGATTAATTCCGATCATTATGAATCAATTTTAGAAGTTGAAACGCACCTTCATATGCTATGAGAACGTAGTGTAAAGTTTCATTCTATGTCAAATGGACATGCAAACACACCATAGATACATTTTAGGACTTTGGGGTAAAATAGTTCATGTTTTGCAATTAATTCCGATTTTTATGAATCCATTTTAGAAGTTGAAACACATCTTCATATTCCATCAGAACGAAACGTAAAGTTTGTATGTCAAATAGATGTGCAAACACACTGTGTCCACTCTTATGGTGCCGATGATTAAAGGGGAAAAATTACAGGGTCAGAGATCATCAGAGAACAACGGATTTAGGGAGAGGGTTGAGAAGACATCTATTTCTCTATTTCATGATGAACTAGAAACTGAAGATTTCATTTTCCGAACCAACATTGATGAAGTGGAAAGTTAAGACTAATTTTTTCTTCTTGTTTTTCCTTTTCTTCCCTTGTAATCTTGGTTTCATTCTGCCCAAGCTAAGTTCAATGTGCAATGTAGAAGTTTAATATCATAGCTTTGAGGAATAATAGCATGATTTGTATTACAACTTGTGCATCATCTGCTTGAGTAATTTCTTTATCAATTACTTTGTCTTCTCATTAGTTGTGGTTCACTAGATATCGTGATTGAGGGATTTGCTGTACACACAATTGAAATGCAACTATTAATTGTTCGTTAAAATGGTTCTGTATTTTGTTTTGGTAAATTGCGAGTTGTAGGCATGGAAACACGTATAGTTGTATCTTTATCAACTTTATGTCTCGTTTTTTTTTCTTTGTGAAAGTTATCGGTTTCCCAAGTTATTTATCAATGCATAGTACATGGCTTGCGGTGAAAAACTATTCAACAGACAAAGGTGTGATTTATGTCCAATCAATTAAAAATGGAGCTTAACATTAGTTAGAATTTTGGTGGTTTAAAGTTTATGTATTTCCTCGTGATCAATTGAAAGGTGGCCACCCTAGAAACTCTAGAATTGAAACTCTGGTTTTTTTGGCATAAACAGGGACATGATACCATCCATCCAGGAAAGAGGATTGCAGGCTTTCTCTATTAGGAAGATTTGTAGTTATATTGTATTATTTTGTTTTCCTATACTTCACAAAACAAGTAGTCTATTCAAGGTTCATTATTTGGCACGAAGGCTCACAACCCAGGTCCATCCACCCCGGTGGGCTTTTACTCTGCCCAAGCCTGTATCTCGGTCTGGTTGGCCTAGTTCGAATGAGGCTTGGGTTGGGCCTAAGCCTAGGTTTGAAGCCCAGCGTTGGCCTACCGGCTCGACATGTGACCCCAACATAAAATTTGAAAAAATAGGGGAAAAAATTAAAAGATAAGCTTGAATCTGTGTCTATTGGGCTAAGCCTATGGGTCGAGTTGGCCCTTGAGAAGCTACCTATTGGCCCACCAGTGAGCTTGGCCTATGAGCAAGGTTTTCAAAACCGGTCCGGCCTGGTCGGTTCAACCGGTTAAACCGTCGACCGGGTGAGGCTCCGGTCCGGTCAGCCCTCTTAAACCGTTCAAGGACAAAAAGCGGCATATTTGAGGAGAAACGTTTAAACCGGTGGTTCAACTGCCGAACCGTTCGACCCGTTCACAGGTCAATCAAACTGGTGCGGTTTTGTTATGATATATAATATATATATAAATCCTCAAATCTCTCTTTTCTCTTCGTTTCTCTTCAGCAGCAGCTGATCTAGGGCTTCTTTGTCAACCTTGCACAGCACAACCATAGCTCTCTCTCTCTTCTCTCTCTCTGCATTAATCATCATCACCATTAATGAATCACTCAAGTTCTCAACTCTTCTTGCAACAAAGCAATGACCTTGAAGTTCAAAACTTTGCTATCAGCTTTACAGTCCTTCAATACTGCCTCTCAATCCGAAGATCTCTCTTCTCTCTACTCTGCCTCAGTCTCAGACCTCTTTCTCGTCTCTCTCCGGTAAATTTCTATATGTTTATGCAACTTCATTGATTGAACGTGTATTGGAGTTGTCACCACCTTCATGGTTTTTGTGGATATGAAAGTGTCTCTGTGATGTTTTTTTTTTTTTTTTTAGTCGCATATGCCAGAATAATGGCAGCGGCGGCTTATGTAGTTATGATGTGATTTTTTAATAATGCTTATTTTTTTTAATGGGGATAAATAAGATGTAGTTATGTTAATTTTCAATTAACATAATAGCAGAAGAAAGTATTGGGACTCGTAAAAAAAAAAAAAAAAAAAAAAACTGCATCTTCCATTTTTGTTTTCAATGTTATTGATTTGTGTGGTGTTTTTATGAAATTCTTATCTGTCATTCAATTCAAATGTGATCATTTTTGTTGCGCTTTTTGTTGTGGGTGTATGAAGTGTAATTTAAAGTTTTTTTTTTTGGATTGTAATTTTACCAGTTATATAATAACTAATTTATAATTAAAAAAATTATGACATAATTATAAGGTCATGGTTTGATTTCAATTGAACCGATAACTCGTTGACTCGATTTCTTTTTCTTTGCTCGATCTAATTTTCAAAATATTATTTGTGAGTTTGTTGGTAAAACTTTTTTTTTTTATAAAAAAAAGATGCTCTAATATACGTTATGCTTGATTTAATCAACTCATAGGAAGGGACTTACCATTGAAACCCCAGCAGAACTCAATTACACGTTATAAACGAGCTAATGTTTCAATTAAAGTACAGAGCGAGGTTATCGAAGTGAGCCAGTAGAAGGAACAACATTTCACTCCCCAACATTTCACTCCCCTTAAGAATCGAACATTCCTTATTAGACATCAACCAGCTGAGCTGGTCATAGGGCACACGCTCCAACGGAGTTATGCTTGGTCAGAAATTGTTCGGTGTGTATTATTCATTAATGAAGATTGCCTTGATGCACAGTCGCGTCTAGTTGTTTTATGATGTGTATATATCATATATATATATATAGCGTTTTTCTATTGTTTAGGGTGATACATTTTAAGGATTTATTTTTATTTTTTAAAAGTCACATCAGTATATCTTTTTTATTTACATATAAAATTTTTAGAAATTCAATTTCAATTATAATATCCAATTTGTATAGACTCGAAACACTTATTTTTTTATATTTTTATATTTTGTATTTAATTTTGTTGTTGTCAGATTTTTTTTTATATAGTTGATATTTTAATTTAATTATTATGATATTTGAAAAAAAAAAAACATTATCTTGATATACCAAATAAATAAATAAGATAGAATGTGTTTAATTATATGCATCGCATGAATCAAATTAAATTTTTTTTATTATATTTTTTATTTTTTGTCTAACTTATTGATGTCTTAATATTAATTTATATTTAATTTTTTTATTTAACATGAAATTATTTATTAAAAAAATATTTATATTTAATTTTTATTTTGTATATCTATATACAATATGTATGAATAATTCAAAAAGAATATTAAAGAAAAATTTAATATTTTACATAATTAATTTATGTATTTTCTTTTTAATCCAGTCATAGCATACTTATATTTAATATTTTAAATAAATTTTGTGTAGTTTTATTTCTATATATTTTTATTGTCCAAATAAAAATAAAATAAAATAATTAGAATCACTTTTAGTTTTATATTACTAATTCTCTTTTTAATTTAACTATTATTTTTAATATCAAAATGAGTGTTTATTTTACTATTTTATAATTTAATATAAATTCTATAAAATCATTATATGATAATTATAATTTTATAGCTGTTGGCTTTTTTGGCTTTTGAAGGTTAATTACGTAATTTCAAGCGTGCTAGTAAGGATTAATCAGTCTTTATAGAATTTTAATTGTCAACCAATTATCAGACGATTGTGTTGAAGTTTTTTCAGTCTCAATGAAGACGACTTTTACTAGTGGCTTGTTTTAGAAAAAATTTATAAGAAATAATAAGTACAGAACAATTCAGAAACTGAATTTCATTAAGTAAATAGGAACTTACAATGCAATGACTTAGTCTTGAAAATGTTTACAACAATAACTACTTGAAACTACTCCTAGGAAATGAAGTGCGGTACAAGAATTGAAATGCTGAAATGTAAAGAACTGAAAATGTAAAATTGGAAAGAAATATGAAGTAAATAAATTGGTTTCCAGATTTGAGTTTGGGTCTTTCAATTTGGGGTCTTCTTTGCTATTTATACTCTCCAAGGGTAACCATCGAAGTGGGTTTTCAGTCGTCGAAATGTCCTCCTATGATTGCTGATCATGCTCACTTACAATCAATCCCACTACGCCATTCTTGCAGTGAAGCTTCCCTCTTGGATTTGAATTCGAATTCGTGAGTAGCCGTTGGGCCACGTCATCTTGCGCCTTCTAGCTATTCTAGTGTTGCGCAGATCTATTTTAACCAATATAACTTGCCACGTGCCTGTTTTTGACTGGAGATTTGTATTGACTCTCCGAATTGCCCTTCATGTACCACGTGTCAAGTTGTGATTAGCTTTTACAAAATATGTAGCCAACATTACCTGCCGCACTAATATATTCAATACTTGGTGATATTAGTGGACTTAATGCACTTTGTCCACGTTCTAGGACGTGCATGGACTTTGCATTTTCTTAGAAATGCAATCGTCTTTCATAAATGAAGCACTTGATCTGCATTAAATTCTTTCCTGTGCTTGAACATTTTCTACTATCTGAGTATTCGAAAGGGCTGATACAGTTCCCATGGTCAAACAAACCTTTTTTTTTTTATCGATCGTACATACGGAGAGGTATTAGACAATGATGTTCATACTCGAAAGAACTTTCATGCATTTATTGGCTACGCTTATTCGTCTCCATTTATTCAAGTTATGGATGCTTTCGCAAACTATCAACCTTTGGACCAAGGACTTGCAAAAATGGATCTTGGAAGCTCCTCATCTACCTCCAAACTTTCTGCATGAGATGAAGCTGCCTTCTCTTCCTCTAACAACACTTCTAACAGCACTGGCTGGGGAACTTGGCATACACGCACTCAACCTCAAACAAGGGAGCGAATCCACCATCAATTCCTTGACTTCGATGACCCTATTGCAATCTATCCCTCCATGTGTAGCTCCGTAGTATATCCATACGTCTCCCTTGATTGTCTTTGCAGCCTTGAGGACAACTTGCTTTCGGCATGGTATATTTCCATCTTGCCGTCTAGAATAATGCGAAATACTCCACACCTTGTTGAATCCTTAGGAATTAGTCCCTCACTTTAGCCAAAAAAAAAACTTTGCTCTTCTGACTGGCTGGAATGTGTGAACAAGCCTGAGTTTCCACCTTCATTTGGAGAGGACCCAACTACTCCTTTCCTGCATTCCAATTCTAACTGGATTGAAGAACTAAAACTCACCTTTTCGAGAGCCAGCATTTTGCTTCCTACCAAGCCCCAATTCTTCCTACTTCTTACCAATAGTATAGAGTCCAGACTCTGCTTGCCGCTTTCTCTCATTTATCCTTTAAAGTCCTTCGAGATGATATTCATCATAAGAACTTATTGTGGTCTTGTGATATTATCTCTCGAAGCAACATCCTTAACTCTATAGCCCAGGCAGAGCTTTATACTTTTTTGGATCAACTTCCTCTTCTACTCAACTTGCACACAAATGCTTCAATTACTAGTGGGTTGCTGGAGGAAACCTTTGCTGCTCGTAGTCAAATTCAGTTTGAGGCAGAGAATCTTCTTGAAGAATATGAGAACTTCAAGAACCAAGACTTAGAGTTTGGAGAAGATGCCACTATGGATGAAGTACATGGGGAAGGAGAAATGGATGAAACAGAGAAAGCTCTCAAACAAATAAAATTTGAAATGAAGGCCCAACAACTCTTTCTCCAATTAAGGGCCCACCAGTTAGATAGACCTAATTTGGATAGGATAGAAAATAGATTAGAAAAAGTATGTATTTATTGAATTTTGCTAGACAAAGTTCCATGATCTTGTGACTTTGTCCATTCCTTACTTTTATGAAATTGAGAATGTTACCAAGTAGGTGTTCCCAATGTAAATATTGCATATCAATAAAACTAAGCTCTTCAAATATCATCTATCATGATCTGGTTTTATATTTCAATTGTATGATCGATTGTATGGCGAATATGGCTTTATGCCTTATTCTATCTGTGTAATCTGTAAATAACAGCTTCAAAGCAACTAACTTACTTTGATGCCTGGCTTTAAGTGCTTCGAAGCATGGATTTTTTCATAGGAGCGTCCATATTTGACTTAAGGTTTTCATGCTCCAATTATCTAGTTAACCTAAACTGTATAAATCACAGCTTCGAATTGACCAATCTTGCTTCGAAGTACTTACTTATTTCAGAAGTCACAACTTTAAACAAGATAAGCATTCCAAAGACTCTTTCGAAGGACATTACCTTGCAAAGACAATCTAGGAGTATGCTTACAAAGCCTTTGAAGAAAACAAACCTTAATTATAATTTCATTTAAGGCATAAAATGGCTTCGAAACCAACTAAGGTTTTTGAAGCTGAGCTGGGTCTTTGAAATAAATATCCATTCTAAACTTACTCTTTGAAAGAGACTGTGGCTTGGGACCCTTGTGTTTTAAAACTAAAGTTTTAATTCCACATGAGTAAAAAAATCCATCAAATCATTTATTTCAGGATTGCTTGACCCGTTAGGTTGATTGAGTACTTTCGACAAAAATGTTTAAAACCCTTTATTCTCACATTTTTAACATACTCACTTGTCCAAAAACAAACCCTTTCACTTCTATTGCTCTTGACTGCAATTTTCTACTCTTTTCATATTCAAACTCTTTGCTTTCTCTTCATCATTTCATCAATGGCTTCTTCTTCTTTGAAAGTACCAGTTGTTGAGCGTGTGAGCCCGTCTGTAGTTTTGAGGAGGATCATTAATGAAGAATGTGAGAAATACAGAGCTGGTGAACAAAGCACCGTTGGTGGACGCATTCTTATTTCTTATCACCATGCTCAAGGAGAGTTTGTGCTTGGACCTATTTTCAAGGAAGCCCCTGTTCAGCTTCCTGCCCTATACCCGCGTCTAGAAGATCACTGCCTCCTTTACGAGGGTGGCCTTGACTGGGGAAGTTGGAGAATAAACCGTCCCCATCGCTGTTGGCCTACATTGAGACTAGAATTAGATGAATGGTATCCCTGCTAGGATGCTGGATCTTCAAGAACTCTGTTTTCTCGACGCTCTTTGACTAGCCAAGTTTCCATTTCTGAAGACCCTTTCCTTATACCTGCTGCACTCTATTATTGGAATTCATCTTTCAATTTTTTCCAATTTCGATGTGGCATGATGGCCCCTACTGTTCTTGACATGTGCTATCTACTAGGATTATCACCCATTGGCACTCTTTTGGTCTTGATTACCCTGATCTTACTGTGCTTTTTCCATTCTCCCTCTAAACTCCTCATTTAGTGATTTTGCAAATTTGAAAACAAGAGAGAAGGCCTTGTATCAGATTGAGAGTTCTTTTCTTTTCTCTTATATTGGCTTTGCAAATTTCTATTTTGCACTTCTTCTTAGAGGATTGTGCTTGAGTTTGCCCCTCTTGCCAAGGCTCTTACTTTGGGAAGAAGATAGCCTTAGCTCCATATGTTTTGGGCCATGTATATAGAGCCTGTTCTCAGTTTTGTGAGAAACCTTTGGATGCCAACCAAGGAGGCCACTTTGGATATTGTAACTTTGGTTTTTTGCTTACTTCACTGCTTTACACTCCAGGTGTCTGAGATTTTTGGTACCAGACCGTACTACTTATGGAGTAAAATATGCTAGAGTTTCACTTTACCCGTCCGGCTTTGCTTATTACTTCACTTTTTTCCACCAACTCCCAGCTTCTCCACTTGTCTCTTTCTTTTGCCCATTTTCGTTTGTGGCCAACATAGGGCCAGCATGGTTAAGGTCTTTTTTGGCTGACAGAACTTGCTCCCAACCTCAACACGGGATATGTGGGCCTTTGTCTTAACTCCAAGGGAGCTCTTTGTTGGCACCTTACATCATCAAGCTTATAAGTGCGTAGCTGAAGCCTACTGTCCCGCTTAATTTGCTAGGCAGTTTAGGCTTACTCAGGGGATTCCTATCCCTCTCTGCAGCCAAACTAACTCAAATTTTGCAAGCAGAGAGCTGAAAGTTCCAAGAACTAGGCTAGATGAGGCAACCTCCAAGTTTATACAAGACCTGATCGAATTTCAATTCACCCCCTTCATTCCACAAAGTACTGCATTGAAGAGGTACCAGAACTGGTGAACAGTTAACATGGAAGTACTCTTGGCCATCTCTCCCCAAGATCTATTGGCAAGGCTGGATGTACCCTCTCAAACCAAACCCAAGGATACTGGGATCACCATCATTTCTTTCACTGCTCCTACTATCTCAGCTCCTACTCCTGCTGCCATAGAGACTGCTCCTGCTGCCTCAGCTTCTCTTCCTAGGGTTACCAGGGCTACTTCGAAGAAATGTATGCATTTCCATTTTTCTTTTCTCTTTCTTTTATGATGCCTTGTTTATTTACTTATAGCTTCTATTCTTAGTGCAGGAGCTCTACAAGAAGACTCTCCTCAGAGAGCTCAAGCTTTGAACATTCTTAAGTGCAAGCAACAACAACAGCAACAGAAGAAAAGAAAACTTATGATTGACCCTGAAGAACCTGAGGCTCACCTAGAAGAGAAGGAAGCAGAACAGGAAAAAGACACCATTGAAAAAAAGAAGGAAAATGACAGTTTTTCTTCTGACCTTGTTGGTGATCCTACTCATGAGGCCGCTGCTAAGGCAGTAAAAGAAGAACACTTCAAAGAAATTATTGTATTTTAGAGTTTAAAAGAGGAGGCAACAACAAATACTAAAGGATGAAGTTGTTGCTGCTGATGATGCACTATAAAGGGAGGCTGTAAGGAAGAAACAGATTGCTAAGCTCTATGCCCTTTGCAGCTTTCCAATCATTATCATTACAACCTCTGAAGCTGGTAATTTCTCCCTTAATTCCTTTTGATTTCCTCTCCAAGACTTAACAAAAATGAACATTTTCTTTCTATTTTCTGCTATGTAGCAGCAGTCATTCCCCCTTCGACATTGGCCTCTTTAGCCTCAAAGGAACAAGGAAGGCTCATACTGAAGTGCCAATGAATATAGAGCCCATTCTGATGATGCTTCCACTTCCCAGCCTATATTCCCCATGCCTTCCTTTTTAAAGCAAAGCATCCACTTTCCTTATGCCCAGGCTTAACACCATATCTGCTGCATCTTCTTTCATCTCATCTCATTTTATTTCTACTATAGTCTTGGTTGCCCCTTATCACCTGAGAGAATTCTAGTGGTCACTTCATCTTTAGTGATAACTGGTACTCGCAAGGAAGACACTGGTGGCTCACCAATTTCCTTCCCACTACCTAGCTCTAGTCCTTCTTCTCTTGACTTGTTGTGGCTAGGACAATAGACACTACTAGGGATTCCTCTACTCCTTCTTCTATCCTCATGCAGCCATCTTTTCCTTCCACTAGTGATTTCTCTATACTTTGAATGTTAGAGGAGGAGATAGATATTTTTGAAGCCCGATTGGCTAGCCTATTGACATGTCTTCCTCAGCTCAATCAGCCAGCAGTGAGGCTGAACCATTGGTCCTTGCTGACTCCCTCCTGAAAATCTTTGAGAGTTCCTGTACTGTTAGCAGAGTCTCTTTGCCTCCAATGGACTTAGGCATTTGTTTGGAATTGCTAACATCATTCTTAAGGATTTCATTCGAAGCCTTACAAAAACCCATCATTAAGAATGGTTTCCTCCAATGCTGCAAAGCTCTTGAGCACTCCAACATAGCCATCTCAAGCCACTTGACCCAGGCAGCAGCCACCATAGATTTTTATATCAATATCTATCATATGGCCAAGGCTACAGAAGAGAGACTATTGAAAGATAAGGAGTTTGTCTCCAACATATATGCAGAGGTATTTGAACTAAAGGGATAATACTCCGATGCCTCTTAGTTTCAAACTCAACTTTTCGAGAAGAAGGCCCGATTGGAGGAAGAGCTAGCAGTAGTCAACTTAACCTTGGATCGAACCGCTAAAAAGCTGCAAATTACTAACTAAGAGCTGGCTGACAAAAGGTAGGATATGGCTACAGCCATTTAGTTGTTTCCAACCCTTAGAAGTAGAGAATCAATTGTAAGGGAACAACTGAAACACTGTATTGATTTCTGGGCCAATTTGTGGCTACATGTACTTAATTCTTTATGAAATGAAAACTTTTCATTATCTATGTAAGTGTATCATGCTCTATCATTCTAGTATTTAACAGTTTCTATACTCCTTGTGTTTCCCACACAGTTGGATTTAGGTTTCTTAGATGGTAGGCTCCCCCAGGCAAGACTCTATGAACATGATATGTTCTTCCCAATTAGGTGACTATTTGCCAAATTTATGGCTCTTAATGCCTATTGGAAGTATTGTCTTCCATACCAAGTCACCTTCATCAAAGCTAATGTGCTTAACTTTCTTATTATAGCTCTTGGCTGCCTTCTTCTTTTAAAAAAGAATGCTATTTAATACCAATATTCTAACTTCATCTATATTCTCTACTTCCAAGAATATGCTTTGATGGTATTGTTTAGAAGTTAATTGGTCTTGGCATTTTACCCTTAAGGACTTAATATTAATTTCTAGAGGCAATACTGCATTATACCCATATATTAAGGCATAAAGAGTGATTCTTGTACTTGACCTTGGAGAAGTCCTGTAAGCCCACAATACATCTAATAACAAATTGTGCCAATCCCTAGCATTATCTTCTACAATTCTTTGTATTCCTTTTTTCAAGGACTTGTTAGATGATTCGGCTTGACCATTTGTTTGTGCATAATAGGAGGTGGAATTCATAAGACTAATTCCAAATTCTGCTGTGAAAGACTTCACCATCTTTTCATCAAACACAGTCCCATTATCTACAGTTATGGTCTAAGGGAAGCCAAACCTATGGATTAATTCTCTGATAAATCCAATAACCTTAGTCTAATCCACAACCTTATAAGGCTTAGCTTTGACCCATTTAGTGAAGTAATCTGTGGCCATTAGAATAAAACAATGATGTTTCGAAGATGGTGGATATATTTTTCCTATCATATCCATTGCCCATCTTCTAAATGGTCATGGCTTCACTACTGCATACAAATTAGTTATTGGTACATGTCTTATCATGCTATGCTTTTGGTTTACTTGACATCCTTTTGCATACTCTATACAATCCTTTAGGATGGTTGGCCAATAGTAAGAATGCCTTCGAAGCAACAATTTCATCTTCACACCAAGCTGATGGGCACCACAAATACGTTCATCCATCTTAGCCATAGCAGTCAGTGCTTCTTTTGGCCCTAAACATTCCAACAACAATCCATCTGCTCCCTTTTTGTAAATAGCATTGCTATACACTATATATTGCATGGACTGTAATTTAATTTTCCTGCTGGCCTTTGAAGAAGGGCCAGTAAAATATTGAATGATTGGATGTCTCCAATCATGCTCTTTTAAGTTATTTTTGTTAACTTCTACCATGATATCCTTTTTAGCCAAATGTAGTATTAACTTCTGATATGTTGCTTGACTTATGTCCACTTGGAGATGTCCACTTGGGGGTCACCCTTTCTTCTGAAATTAGAGACCTTCTGGGCTACATCATTGGCCTTATGATTCATGAATCTTGAGATATAAGTCACATTGGCTATGTGAAATTGAGAAAGCAAATACAATGCAGCAACATAATATGGCAACATGCTTGCACTTTGACATTTAAAAATTTCCTTTTCTTGGTTGACTACCAATTGAGAATCTCTAAATATATCAACTGCATGAGCCTATAATCTAATCAGTATCTCAAGTCCTATTATTAAAGCTTCATATTCAGTTTGGTTATTGGAACAAGTAGTTTCATTTACTCTGAAACCATTTGTGGTTTCTGCCCCCTATGGTGATTTAATTGTAACACTAATTCCAATCAAACCATTGGCTTTTGATCCATCGAACCACATTTGCTATGGCTCAACATTGACCATACTAAGGTCCATTATCTCTTGGCTTTCTATTTGACATGGATGATCTGCCAAGAAGTTAGCCAAAACTTTCCTTTTACTGCCTTTTGGTCGACATATTCTAGATGACACTCTGATAGAGCTAATATCCATTTGTCAATTCTTCCTCTCAGCATAGGTCTAGATAACATGTACTTAACCAAGTCTGTTGTTGCAATCACCAAGACAACAGTAGGCAAAAGTTAATATCTTAATTTCATTGCTGCAAAGTACAATGTAAGGCACAGTTTTTCTACAGCTGAGTATTTACATTCACAAGAATTTAAAAACCTACTAAGATAATAAGTTACTTGCTCATTGCCTTCTTCATTGTCCTAAGCTAAGAAAACTCCCAGTGAATCTTCTACTGCAACAATGTATAACTTCAAGGGCTTGTCTCTCCTTGGTGGAATCAACACTGGAGGCTTGGCCAAGTAGGCTTTAATTCTTTCGAAAGCAACTTGATGCTCTGCTGTCTATACAAACTCTCCTTCATTTTCAATTTTAACAAAGAAGAAAATATTTTAGCTTTCCTTGCAGTGTTAGAAATAAATCTTCGAAGGAAATTAAACTGACCAAGGAACTTTTGTAATTCTTTCTTGCTTGATGGAGGTTTGGCTTCAATGATGGCTTTGGCTTTATTCTGATCAATCTGTGTTTCCTTCTTGTACACTATATACGTCAAGAAGTTTCTAACTGATACACCAAAAGCATATTTAAGATGATTAAGCTTCAACTTGAATTTTCTCATTCTTTCGAAAGCTGCTACCAAGTGAACCAAGTGTTCTTTCATAAATTGTGACTTTACAACAATATTATCAATGTAACACTCTAGGTATCCTGTAATAAGATCATGAAAGACAGTATTCATTGCCATCTGATACGTTGCCCCAACATGCTTTAGAC
This sequence comes from Camellia japonica, assembly GCA_030407325.1. Classification (NCBI taxonomy): domain Eukaryota; kingdom Viridiplantae; phylum Streptophyta; class Magnoliopsida; order Ericales; family Theaceae; genus Camellia; species Camellia japonica. Next base: position 83,256,797 of record JAPPVO010000016.1, on the reverse strand, counting down.
CAAATGGCATTTTTACCCATTCGAATGTGCCACTATTCCCAGGGCACCTAAATGTTGTCTTGTGGACATCTTCTTCTACAATGCAGATTTGGTTGTAATTAGAATGCCCATCCATCATAGACAAAATCTTGTGCCCTGTTGAACTGTCTACTAATAGATCAACTATAGGCATGGGGTATTCATCTTTTGGAGTTGCCAAATTCAAATTTCTAAAATCGATGTATATCCTTATCTTGCCATTTTTCTTAACCACATGCACAATATTAGACAACCATTCAACATACCTGGCTGTTTTAATGAAGCCTGCTTTAAGAAGTCTAAGAATCTCCTCTTTTACTTTTTGAACCACTTCAGGGCTCATCCGTCTTGGTTTTTGCTTGTGTGGCTTGAAATTAGGCTTCATAGGGAGCCTATGTTCCACTAATGACCTGTCCAATCTAGGCAGTTCATTATAAGGCCACGCAAAACAATCCTTATATTGCTTTAGGACTACCAACAACTAATTCCTGTCAATGAGAGTTAACCAAGCACTAATATAGGTAGGTTGTTGTGCAGTACCTTCCCTTAAGTTGATTTCTTCCAAAGGGTCTTATACCTGAGCATTTATTGATGCTTCTCCTTTAACTTCCTCTGCCTTCAGAGCAACTTCTTCATTTTGTTCTGCTCTCACCTTATCTGGCTCAACATCTTTGCTTTCTTCTTCATAGACAAAATCTGTCCATAAGGCTTCTTCCTCTTGTATTTCCTGGACTTTTGTATCGATATCCAATGCACAGTACTTATCAAGGGCAAAGGCCTGGCCTTTTGTTGCTCCTGATTACAACCAATCACCATGACTTCCCTTTCTTGTTCCTGTATCTTTTGGACTATTGACTTTACGTCCAAAGCTGAAAACTTGATTAAGGCCAAGGGTCTGGCTTCGTGGTTCTTATTTTCTTGCTTACAACCAGGCATCATTGACATTTTTGGTGATGAACTCTTCATCAGCACTCTCCTGCACTAAGTGCTTCAAGTGTGCTATTTTCTTATTAGCCATCACTTCAGCTATTCCATCAGGTTTTCTCAGGACACTGAGTTCTGTCACGCATTCAGTGTATAACTTGGCCTCTGCAAAATCAGCACAAGCAATAAAGGGTTGGGGGTCTGCGTTGATCTCCTCTGTCTCTCCATTGCATAATGCTATCATCATTTTCTGATATAGTGTGGATCCAATCCCTGCCAAGGAAATCATTATACTTGGCATTACTGTTTATAATAAAAAATGTTGTTATGCAATCTCTGGTTCCTACACTCAGGTTGATGGGTAGAATGTCCTGAGCCATCTGCTTATCCCCAGCAAAACTAGTAATGGTTATGCTGGTTGGGATTAATCTGGGGTGTCTATTTCCCAATTTCTTCAAGGAGGACTTCGGAAGCAGGTTCACTGCTGCCCCATTGTCCACTAACACCCTGTTCATTTGTATCCCATCGAAGTAAGCCTTGATATACAGGGGCTTAATGTACTGAGTCATAGATGTTGTAGGGTATTCGAAAGGATATGAGAGGTTAATGCTCACCTCTTCACTTTCTTCTTCAGTTTTCAGTGGTGTAGCCACTTCAGACTCATCTTGAATCATGCTGGCCTGTGAATCTTCACTAGAAACTAGAATGAGATCATTTTCCTGACCTTCTTGATTTCCCTCTTCAGCCTGGAACTCCTGTGACAGTATATATACTATGTTTACTGGCACTAGAGGGAATGAGTCAAACTAAACTATTGGCTGTACTTGTTTCTCTTCTAAACTAGCTTGTTCTGTTATTTTAGAAGCATCTTCCATGTTGCATTCTGGTACCTCTGTACTAGCAGGTTCCTTCGAAGCAGCCTGTTGGTGATCTACCTCCGTTGGCTTGTCAACCAGAAAGGTCTGTTCGGCCATGAAGGCCTCAAACATTTCATCCTCAGCCAATGTTTTGTCTTGGCCTAGCTCAGTCCCTTCATCTGTTTCATTATCACTTTCCATTAAAGCCTTCTCGAGGCCTGCTAAACTGGATTTTCTTTGGCTCTTGGTTCAGTATGAACTTTAGCCAACTACTCTATGTTGGCATTCCTCTTGATCTTGGGAGCAGGCTTCTAACCTATCCCTCCATCTGTCTGGTCTTTTGCTTGTGCCATGGAAGTGCTCTCTCCACTTTCTTTCATATCTCTTTGATACTGGGTGTATCTTCGTTGGATTTTTCTCCTTTGAGACCTAGAAATCATAGAAACCACATCTAGTTCCCTTGTTTTTGGGTTCTTTAATAACACCCAATTATTTGGAGCCACCAAGGGAGGTTTGATCATTCTTCCCTAGTCTCCAAAAACCTTTCTTTGGGTAGGCATTTCCTTAGGTTTGTTCTACATGACAGACCAATCTAGAACTCTTGGGACCTATGAGCCTACTGGTTTGGCTGCTGGATCTACTGCCCTATTCTTTGAAGCAGTCTTCGAAGTAGTCCTTAGGGCTCAATTATTAGTCCTGGTCCCCATGCCTTGCACTGAATCCATGCTTCCTTTCAAGTTGGTTGTCTACTCTATAATAATTGGGTGGCCTAGTTTCATACAGAGGCCTCTTTCCTTTTGATTGTATCCTGGTGTCTGGAGGGGCTACCAAGGACGAATGCTGTCTAGGACCAGTTAGGTATGGGCTATTTGATTCCTCTGCACTTTTTTGTAATATTGTTTCCCATCAATTGGGAGCCCTTTCAGCCACTTGTAATATATCATGCACCTGGGACACATCCTCTACACTACAGCAGCTTCGAGAGAATTGTCATCCAACATCTCTTCACTAGAGCCTTTTTTAGGCCTGCAGAGCTTTGTCCACTAGCTAGTGAATTTCTTGTATTCTTCTTGAAAGCAGCCTGGCTAGCCACATGCATTTGCACAGTGACCTCTAATTCTTTCAATGATAGGTTTTGGAAATCTGGCATGCCAACATTGACTACAGCCTCCCCAATCTCTGGAAACGGGTTGGTGTCAATTCCTATAGCTTTCTCAGACTTGGTTGGAAACTTTAGCATTCCATTCCGAGTATGTTCTTGGATCCTGTCTCGGAAAACAATACAGTTTTTAGTTGAATGAGACCAAGAATTGTGCCATTTACAATACAGCTTTCCTTTAAGTTCTTCAAGGGTAGGGATCTTGACTCCCTTTGGTAACTTTAGGAAATTTGCTGTAAGCAAATGATCAAAAATGTCATCTGTTTTTGTTAAGTCAAAAGAATACTTCATATGCAGGCTTTTCTTTTTAAATTGCTGATCTATTATACTGTCTTTCTGAATTAATACCTCACAGGTCATAGGTTCTTTTCCTACGATCTCTATTGCGTCAATTTCATAATTAGGGTCCCTATAGTAGGTCTTATATGATGCATTACTTCGATCTTGTTCTTCATCAAGTAAAGTTTCATATCTAGATACCTTATAGGTTAACTCTACTAAGTCTCGAAACTCAGTTGAAGCCTAAATGCCAAGCTATTTTGAGCCAATCTTACAAATTCAAGCTCTGGTAGCATGACCCTGCATTTGTTTTGTGTCCTTTTAAATCTGGCAATAAACTAAGTAACCTTCTGATCATGCATTTGGCTCAATCTTGCCAAGTCTGCCATGGAAACTTCAGGTTCTGTTTGGAAAAATTGGGCATGAAAAACTTCTTCCATTTGCTGCCAAGTTTAGATAGAGCCAGATGTAAGGTTTATGTACCATACGAAGGCTACTCCGGTTAAAAATTTTGGAAAGAGTCTCAGTTTCATGTAATCATTATTGGCGAACTCACCACATTAGCCTGTAAACCTAGCAATGTGTTCCACCGTTGACTCGTTTCCATTTCCGTAAAAGAGGGCAAAGTTTGGTATTCTAAACCTCCTAGGATACTCATGTATCTTATCCACCCACTCTGGGTAAGGTTTTCTGTACACTGGTGTTTGGACCTTCCGAGCCATAAGTCCACACATTTCTTTAACTATATGAGCAATTTGGTTCCTTGGAACCATATTTTGTACTGGTTGAACCACTACTGGAGGAACCAGCATAGGGTTTGGAGGAACTCTATGTGCTTGAGGGTCTCTTGGTCCATATAAGGGTATATTCAAGGCTGGCTGTCCTTGTTGAATTGGTTGCTGTTGGAGGTATGGCTGATCTCTTGGAATTTGTCATGGGAAAGACCCTACGAAAGGTGTTATAGGAGGAGGAACATTGTTATTTCTCTTCCAGCCGCAGGAAATCCCTCTAACCCTCTGGTGTAAATGCAAATACAAGATTAATGAATCCCCGTATGCCAGGTATGGTTACGAACATAGGATTTGGAAACATTCTCATACCATTCACTTGTGCTGGCCCAGATCCACTAATTTGTATGGTTTCGTTGGTGGGCAATGGTACATTTTGGTTTGCTGGTGGTCTCGAAGAAGGTTCATAGCATGACTGGGACACATGTGATGACCTCTCATGACTTTGATTGCTAGTCTGACCAATGGTTTGTTCGTTATTTTGCATAGGCTGTTTATCTCGAGCCAATCTATACTGAAGGAAATTCATGTTTTCTTCAGCCTATCGTGCGATCATTGGTTGATGAGAATTTACTCGATCCAAAAAGGATGTTGCCCACATTTCCATTGTATACATTAATTGTTGCCCCATAGCATCTACTAAACCTTCCCATGGATTTATTGGGTGGGTAGAAGGGACATTCGAAGGTCCAGTCTCATGGCCCTGTCTAGTGTATTGGACATGTGTTGTATATTCTGAAGTGCTGGTTTGTTCGACCATTTGTGGAAGATCTGATGAGACAAGTGCATCCATTACATTCTCCTCTGAGTTAGGTATTTCTACCTCTTTTTTCACACCATTTTCCAAGCGTTCATTTTCTTCTATTGCTCTACGTCTAGCCATTTTAATTGTCCAACCGGGCGTGCTAAAAATATATATTGGCTTTTTTAGCTTTCGAAGGTTAATTATGTAATTTCAAGCATGCCAGCAAGGATCAATTAGTCCTTACAGAATTTTAATTGCCAACCAATTATCAGATAATTGTGTTGAAGTTCTTTCAGCCTCAATAAAGAGGACTTTTACTGCTTGTTTTAGGAGAAATTTATAAGAAATAATAAGTACAGAACAATTCAGAAACTGAATTTCATTAAATAAATAGGAACTTACAATGCAATGACCCAGCCTTGAAAAAGTTTACAGCAATGACTACTTGAAACTACTCTTAGGAAATGAAGTGCAGTACAAGAATTGAAATGCTGAAATGTAAAGAACTGGAAATGTAAATCTAAAAAGAAATATGAAGTAAATAGACTAGTTTCTGGATCTGAGTCTGGGTTTTTCAATTTGGGGCTTTCTCTACTATTTATACTCTCCAAGGGTAACTGTCGAAGTGGGCTTCCAGCCGTCGAAATGTCCTCCCATGATTGCTGATCATGCTTTCTCACAGTCAGTCTCACCATGTCATTCTTGTAGTTAGGCTTCCCTATTGGATTTGAATTTGAATTCGTGAGTAACCGTTAGGCCACGTCATTTTGTGCCTCCTAGCTATTCTAATGCTATGTAGATCCATTATAACCAACATGATCTGCCACGTATCTGTTTTTGACTGGAGACTTGTATTAACTCCTCGAATTGCCCTTCATGTACCACGTGTCAAGCTGCGATTAGTTTTTACAAAATATGTAGCCAACAATAGCACAATAGAATTAAAATTATCAAAATAAAGAAATAATTTAACTAAATTTATTATATATAAGTATTCAGGTAACACTTTTATAAACAATATGGCTAATATTATTAAAATAAATAATTTAAATTTAAGATTTATTTTAAAGTAAAATTAATATTATTATTATTTTTTTTTTGTAACACATATCATAATATAAAATATTATTATATTAATTAAAGTTAATTCTATTGTGATTTTATGTCAGATATCATATTTTTAAAAGTGATTTACATACACGTGTAGTGTTCAATTTGATATTGATTTATTAAAATAAAAGAATTCAATACTTTTTTGTTAAGTTTTTAGAAGATAAATTGACCAATGTCAAATGATAAATAGTGTGGAGTATTATTTTAAACAATAATCAGTGTGTTTGGTTTGAGTTTTCTGGATTAAGTTTTTTGAAAATTGAATTTTTTTTTTGTTTTTAGTGAATATTTTTAAACATTTTAAACATTTTTTTTTAGTTTTTTAGATGCATCTTACTTAGATGTATCTAAAAAGTAAAAAATTTGTGAAAAAATATTTTAAAAAATTATTAAATAGATAAAAATACAAAAAATGTATTGAATTCTCGTATTTTTTTTTTTTATATTTTTGGTATTTAGTGAATTTTTAAAAGGTTTTTTTCACAATTTTTTTACTTTTTAGGTATATTTATATTAGGTATATCTAAAAATTTAAAAAATTGCTTAAAATATTAAAAAAATTCATTAAAAATAAAAAAAATACGGAAAATAAGAAAGTAGAATTTTTTGAAAACTGTTTTCAGAAAAACGAAACCAAACAAGATGAATGATTTTTTTTTTAAATAAAAAAGATTAAATTTATAATATTACTGATAATGCACTTTCATGAGTTCTTTTAAAAAATATATGTAAAAATAATTTGACTGAAATAAAAATTTTGCGGTTATTATGATGTATCACGTAATTAATCAAAATTTTTTTGAGAACTGAAATTATTCAGGTTATAGAGATTTGGTGTCTGATTTCCTTTGAGGGCACTGTTTATAATTTGAATTTGTAATTTTTTATGCATTAATGTGAATAACTCTTACGATTTTACTAATATAAGTCTAAATCTTACTTTTTAGTCAACCCTCCTTATACTTTTTTGTGTAATAAAATATTTAAATATTATCATATAAAAAAACTTATAATAGATCATAATCGAATGTCACTTGAAATATAATTAAAATTATGTTGCACCACTTTCGACATAACCAAAAACATAAGAAATTAGCAAAAATCTTTTCGATTAATAACTAAAAATAATACATCACGCGTTATAACAAAGTCATAATTTGTATATTATATAATTTTTTATTATTTTTCAAAAAAAAAAAAAATTGATACAAGTGAAATTTATGATTTTGATAAATTTGATTAACACAAATGAGGATTTGATTTCAATTTGAGAATACACTTTTTTTTTTTTTTTTGATAAACACACCCCATGAGATTTACTTAAATTGTAAATTCTCTGTGGTTCTAGAAATTATATTATGCCTCCTAAGTTTCTAATTTCATAAAAAATAGGTCATTTTATTAATAAATTATCAAGTTAATTAACAGTTTTTTAATAATGTTAAATTTTTATTTTAATTAATGATTCAGATAATTTTATTATTGTATAGGTAAATAGTTAAAAATTTCATTTTTTCAATTAATTCTGTAAATAAAAAATTCTGATAGGGAGTATTTGTAACTTTTCAAACCACAGGTGACAATTCGTATTTCAAGCAAATTCAGGAGGTGTATTTGTAATTTATCTTTTCTTTTTTAAAAAAAAAAAATTTGAAAGAAATTGTTTTCTGAGCCTATTTACATAAGAGTACACAAAAACTTTCTTCACTATTAGAAAATTGTTTGTATTTAACTTTTAATTGTTAAAATTTATCTGTTTTGCTGGAAAGGAATGAGGATGGAGGGAAATGTTGGTTTTAATTGAGATGTGAATATAATATTTGACACAAATTTTAATATTTGTCAAATTTAATAATTATCATATTTATATTAGAACACTACTACTGTTATGGTATAGTAATGACAATTTCAAGAAAAATCTTTAGAGACGCTCCTAAAACATCAAAAGTGGTTATGCATTGAAACATGGACACCTTTGCCAAAAAAAAAAAAATAGAAAAGTGATTTTATTGGTGGGACAATTTTGTTTTTGCCAAGACAATATTAAGTGAATGGATAGATAGGTCCGTTGAGAGTCATAAAAGTAAATTGATTGGAGATCAAAAGAGACTTTTTTGGTTTACAAAGGGGACTATCATTACACATAAATTGAGCTCCATCAACTACACACTTTTTGGGTCAACTAGCTGTAGTCCACGTGGATTTTTAATTTTATTTTATTGTCATTCATAAAATATTAAAAAGTAAAAAAAAAAAAAAGGAAAATTAAGGAGAAATAAAATAAGAAAATAGAAAAAAAAAAAAATCTTTCCATCTAAATCCATAATTGGTGTTCATCTTATTAGTTCTGTAATATTATGTAAATTCTGTGATAAATCCTTGCATTATGTTTTTAGTTTACATGCAAAAAAAGATTCAGATTCTAAGTTTGTGCCTGTCTCATTAGTATGTGAAATTAATTTTAAACACCTTTTCAAGTATCGAAGAAGATGAAGAATGTAAATAGATCAATTTAAAAAGAGTAGTTAGCTTAAAATTGTCATTTAGACCAATCACAAAATTGAGAGTCCTCAACTCAGTCTCACTGACAACACTTTAATTTACTTGATATTTGTAACTTGTAACTTGTAAATGGTTATAAATATTTAAAATTTATGATTGGTTTAGTGAAATGTTACTTTGGAGGGATTCCACATTAAAATAATAATAATAATTATTTATTTTTACATGAAGTTAGAGATATTCCTCTTTGTTGCCTAATAAACCTTTTCAAGAAAAGAAAACTTTGTTTCCAAATAGATTTATAATTTAGATCAATTATTATTAGGGCGCTCGGGTGATAAATTCAATTTCGAATTTCCTTTGCCCGTAAGTCTAGGCGTTTAAACACTTTGTCCATAAGAACACGCTTGTGTAAAATGACCAAATTACCTCCGTATATATATATATATATATGTTATACGATTTACCCTCATTTCAAAACTCTAATTCTCAGGCCCCCCTCTCTCGATACTCTCTTTCTTCCCTTTACTCTTTCTCTCTCTCTCTAACTCCCTATTTGTATGCTTTTCTTCAAACCAAACCCTACTCTCTCACTTCTTCTCTTTCTGCCGATGGACTCATCGTCGCCGTCCTTTCGATCTACCGCTGTTAACAGCCTTTCCCACTACCACCAATCTTCTCTCTCTGCTGCTTGAGGTGGTGTTACCATCCCTCACAATATCCAACACCTTCCTCTGCCACCCTCCGTCTCGTTCGCTATGTTCACCTCACGATCGAGATCCAGTCCAATCATGATCCACATAGATTTCCATTATCGTCTCCAAATCCACACAGATCTCTCTCTCTCTCTATTGACGGTCACCACCTCGTCGTCGCACCTCATCTGCTCTCTCTCTCTCTCTCTTATCATTTTCTCTTTTAAACCAGAGCATCGACTTCAATGACGACTTAGCTAACAATGGAGGATCGAGCTCTGCTAGGGTTTCCACGATGTCTATCTTCTCCTAGATCGACAACGGTGGTGGCAGTAGGATCTCCACCATGTCAATGGTGCTGCCACTATTCTGGATCCATTGAGATTTGTTACAATCTACTTTGAATCATTGAGATCCAAACAAACACACTCTCACTACTCTCACTATCTCTCTCTCTCTCTCTCTTTCTCTCTCTCTCTCTCTCTCTCTCTGTGTGGATGTCAATGGTATCTCCACACAACATATATATATATATATATATTTTTTGTTGCTTGTTTCAGATTTGAGTTCTCTCAAGAGAGATTTATGAGGTGATGATTCTCTCTCTACTCTTTCTCTCTTTACCATTGGAGTTTTGGTGGTGGCCATTGTTGAGAGAGAGAGAGAGAGATAGAGATAGAGAGAGAAATGAGCAAAGATTTCAACAGATAGTGGATTAAAAAAATTGAATAGATATTTTCAACAGATAAAACATGTAAATAGATAATTTTTTTGAAGAGATAGGAATTTTAACAGATAAAAAATTTAAACATTTAAAAAAATTTGAACAAATAGGAATTTTAACAGATAAAAAATTTCAACAAATAGAAAATAATTTCAACAGATAGTCAACAAAAAGTCAAATAGATAAAAAAAAAAAAAAGAGTCAAGGGTAAAATTGGAAAGAAAATGTTCTTTAGGACTTAGTACTGGGAGCTTCTATTTGCACACACCACTTTTTCTCTTTCCACACACTTAATGATATTTTTTTATTACATCTTTGTCCTAAAATAAAATTACCAAAATATCTCTTTCTTCTCTTCAACCAAACCTTTACCCTAATCATTCCACCGCTGGTCGCCACCCGCACCCCACCAGCCTCCCTCTTCTCGAATCGAAGCCCCTTCTCACCCTGTCCCTCATCGCTCACGCGTTCCCAGTTTTTTTTTTTTTTTTTTTTTTTTTTTCCATCAAAGCCCCTTCCTCACTTTGTGCCCCTTTGCAGCATCTCATTCACTGTCATGACCAAACCCGCCCCATAGGTTTAGTGTCGTAATCGGCCAGTAATACCTGGATTACCAAAGGCCTCTTAACGGAATAACATATAACTAGGCTATGGAAGCAAATATACCAAATATACATAGTCCATAAAGCCGTGCAAATATATATGGGACAGAAATTTTGAACCTTATATAATATATACATATACGTGGCATCATGATGCAGTAACTTCATCACATTTAATACAGTTGTAGCCCAAAAAAGGACATAGCCCCATATATACATAACAAAAGACTTGTCCATATTGCTCAAATACAAGGTCTTAACTTATGCTGTTTAGACATGACTTGCACACAAAAAAGGAACATCCTCGGAGGCACAACGGCTGACTGACAAAACAGAGACACCAGATCCTCAACTTTGGGTCTAGTGAGCGAAGGCCAGTGAATAATAACAGAGTAAAGATTTTAATGAATGATGCCCAAAACAGATTTCAAATCTCATAGTAAATCAGAATCATAAACAGGTTTATAATAGAAACAGAGTCAAAGTCTTGTTCATATTCAAATCATGTGTGGTACATCCATTAGCATAAACATGTCTCTTTGTTCAAGCATTTCAAGTTCCAAAAAGGAACCTCCTGTACCGGGTAACATATCTCATACATGAGCCACGGTATTGTTTCCTCCGGGCGAGGGCTTCATGACCATAAGCCACAATATTATGTCCCCTGGGCGAGGGCCTCTGCTAAGGATACCACAATTACTTTTCAAGAAACTTGGACAATCATTCATTCATATAAAACATAGCATTTCAAAAGACTGATAATTTCATTTCATTAGAAAATAATTAAAGTCAAACATAGCTTTACAGAGTTATTACTCATAGATAACTAGTGGCTCCAAATAGACGAGTAGAGTAGGTAATTCACTTAACTTGAGGCGCATGACCTACATAACATGATAGATACATAAGTTGCAACACACGCTCGAATTGTACATAACTTATTTCATTTGTCCTTAGTGTGTTTCTAGCCTTTATCCTTATTATAGTGTTTTTACTTTGGCCTGGGAATGCCTAGGATGGAATGAGGATGCAAAAATGTACTTGAAAACAATTGTCAAAACTTGCTGAAAACAGGGTCCACGCTCGGCATGGCTTTCCTTGCTCGAGTGGACATGCAAAATGTGAGGGTCTGCTTGAGCGTAACTTCCTTTGTTCGAGCGTGAGATTCAGACCTTCGCTCGAGCGTGACTTTTGTCGCTCGAGCGATCTGCGAAAACACATGAACTTCTGGGAATATGCATTTCACGCTCGAGTGGACTTTTGGTTGCTCGAGCGGAGGTGCAAAAACAAAGGTGGTCACTTGAGCATACAATGCTTCGCTCGAGCGGAGGGTGCAAATTCTGGAATTTCCAGATTTGCTCCCATGATCCAAAACTCAATCTTAAAGTATCAAAACTCAATTTTTCTAGGCCATAACTTGAGGAAACACTTAGAAACTCATAAAACATTATGAATTAAGGATCATTTCAAGAAATCATGGCCCAATAGCTTGCCAATTATGCAAAAATTCAGCTTAAAATTTATGAAAGTTTCATGAACATAACATGCATGAATTTCTTTGAACTTAAGCTTCTCAAAACATGATCAAATGCTACAAAACAACATGAAACTTGATGATTTCACAACATTAAGGTGAATTCAAGACATGCATGAGGAAATTCTTGGCAATTAAACTCAAAATATGAGAAAATATGCATGCATGCATGCATGGTAAGGCTCAATACTCTTCATTTCTAACTCAATTCTTACTTTAATCAACATAATTCTCTTGTGTTCATACATTATAGTCTAGATTTCAAGGCTTAAGGATAAAATTCTTACCTAGAGACTTGTGTTCACAAGCATTGAAGTTGTAACTTTCAAATTCTTTTCAATCTCTCAAGAATTCTTGCAAGTTTCCCCTTTCTTGCTTGATCCCAAACCCTTTCTTAGTCTCTCACTTCTCTCTCACGTTTGAGTCACAAGATGCGGGATTGAAATTGTATTCTTAATAGTCTTGAATCAACAATTTGCCTTATATAGGCTTAGGCAAAAGTGTAATTATTTGTTGATCAAGTTAATCAAGTAAACATTAAATTATGTTAATTTAATTATTATGAACCGAATTTCAATTAAACCTACCATAAAATTCTAAAAATTCTAGTCAACGCGTAAATCAAGTCAATTTCTGATTCGGATGCCGATAATGCCTTCAATTTGTAATCCGAAACGGAAACATGAACAGATCTTTCTACGTTAAACAGATATAACACATATAATGCAATGTATGATGCAAAATTTCACTTTAATATCTTTTTTAGGTATAACTAAACATGGATTAACGTTAACTATGGGTCGGGGTTGTTATACTCACCCTTCCAGCCATTTGCAACTCTCTCTCTCTTTTTCTCTTTGCGGTCGCCAAACGAATCACCATTGCCTCCACTTTCTGCCCCCTTTGAACCAAACATGTTGATTCAGAAGTATAATGTTGAACCAATGTGTTTTGTTCAGATGTTGAAGGTCAAACCAATGTGTTTTGTTCGGATTTTGATGGTTGAATCGATTTGTTATTTTTGACCCTAGTTTAACAAATGGCGGGTATGTCGCGATGGTGGGTCTCCACTGCGATGGTGATAGTAGCAAGGATGAAGGGTGGTGGGTAGAGGGATTGGACATGTGTGTGGGCTGCGATGGTGAGTGGAAGGAAGGGAAGGTGGATGGATTGAGTGTGTTGGAAAGTTGTGTGTGTATGCTTTAGATATGGGGGTATAATTGGAATAAAAGTGTGTGCAATGAGTAAATTTTTTTTTTTTTTTTTGGGTGTGTGAACTAAGAAGGATTTGTACAGAGAATAAGTGGTGTGTGCAAATAGAAGCTCCCCTTACCACCAAACTATCTCACAAAGTGCGGACCTCTCATCAATAAAAAAAATCTCTTGAACCTAATGTCTTATACCCTCCTTATATTAGATTTATCACCAATTAATCCTTATTCTTGATGGTTATAAATTACAATAAATAGAAAGGCATGTAGAGTAATTTACATAGTGTGCAAGCAAACTCCATTGTGACATTTACATTCGAAAGCAAAGTTCTTTATATAAAAATCATTTCTTTGAATGAATCTTATATTTCCGTGAGTCCTATGTTGGGTTTGAGTAGGATTGTAAAATTGGCCCGCGGCCCATGGGCGGCCCGAAGCCCGCCCATGGCCCGGGGCGGGCCCAACCCTTTTAGGTTCGAGCCCAAGCCCAGCCCGAGGCCTTGGGCTGGGCCATCTTTTTGAAGCCCAGCTCGGCCCGTGGACTCATCCATCGGCCCGCTTAAGGCCTACTCAAAAGCCCGGCCCGACTCGCCCCGCCCGAGGCCCAGTGTTATTTTGAATGGAAAATAAAAAATTTTTGTAGAAAAAATTAAAAAAATTGTTTAGGCCTGCCCAAGCCCGCCTAAAGTTTGAGCCCAGGCCCAAGCCCAGCGGCCTGGTCCGCCCAAAGCCGGAATACCCCTGGGCTTGGGCTTGGGCCTTGGTTTTTTTTGGTCCGTAGGCCGGCCCAGCCCGGCCGATTTTTGGCGGGAGCCCGCAAAGCCTAACATGGGCCAAGCCCGACCCGAGCCCAGGCCGGGCCGGGCCGAATTTACACCCTTAGGTTTGAGAGTGTTTTTCAAAACTTATCACAGCGGAAAAAAAAAGGAGAAAAAATTACTTTTCAATTAAGTGATAAACTTTATAAATATAAGTATTGATAATTAAAATCATAAATTTTTCCATAAATGATAATCATTTCATAGAAATATCACTGAAAAATAATTTCCCAAAAAAAAAAAAAAAATCTTAAAATCACGAGTAATGTATAGCAAAAACACAATTTTGTTCAAGAAGACGAATACACTCATTATTTTCATCAACAATCAAATTAAACGAAAACAAAAGGCCACCTTCAAGTATAATTAGAGCAACTTCAATGGTCAAAGCCAAAATGATTTTGCCATAGCCATTTTTGGCATTCAATAGTATCAAAAAGTCATATTTTGATTATTATCATTCCAATTGTGACTTGTCATTTTGACACAATCAATCTTGACATCACTATTATTCAAGTAATTTCTGCATACTTTAACTGAACTCTTTCACTTATCCAAATGAGTATCAATTTTTTAATATATATGTATTTTTTTGAAGATGGATAAATTGTGATTACTGGGTATTAACTTTTGTCATTATACTTTTTAGTATTGTTGAGTTTTTCTAATTTGCATATTTTTTTGTCTTAAAATTTTTAGTTGTTGTAGCTCGGCTTTTCGCGCTCCCTTTCGAAAGAATGAATAGCCCTTACAGTTCGGACTCCACTTGTGTTGGTTTTGAATCTGATTTCACAAGTGCAATGTGAAACAGTGGAAACACAAAAAGAGTCCAAATATGGTAATTTCTTTTGAAAAATCGATATTTGAATCAAATGCCAAAAATGGACTGCTTTGCTAGATTTCAGAGTCGCCACCTAAATATTTATTTTGGGAAATTTAGAAAACTCGTGACTCGTGCCAAAGGCCATTAGTCCGTAGTGTCTTAGTTCGGGAACTTAGGTATGAGAGGGGAAGATCAATAATTGAATACCCCACTCACCCGATCAAAAATCGGCCTCTACTAATCATGATGTGATTTTTATGTACAGTATATGCTCTTATTCTATATATAACATACAAGTATTGTGACAACCCTCGCCATTGATTACTGCTAAACTGTGACTGAACATGATAAGTAACTGGTTAGACTGAAATTCTAAACTGATTGTGTGTGTATGTTGTTTTAGTGTGTTTCTATCTGTTTGCCATTGATTTATCTGTTCATGTTTTAAGTTTTGAACTGCAAATTGAAGGCCTTATCGGCGGCCGAATCTGAAATTGATTGGTATTTTATGCTAGTTAGAATCTATGTGATTTTATGGTAAATTTAATTACAAGTTGATTTGGAATGATTAAATTAGATTAAATAATGTTAAATTACATTAGGTGGCTTATTTACCAAAATGCCATTAAGTGGACTTTGCTAGACCAATTGTTTAGTCTTGATTTACATGTGTTGGCATCACTCTTTATCACTCTTTTGAGGCCATAGCCGTGTGAGAGAGAGAGGGAGAGTAGGAGAAAACTTAGCTCATCAAGAATTTGGCTTGGAGACTTAGAAGATTTGAAGAATTCATTGCATAATTGAGCTTCTACCTTTGAAATTGAGGACCTAAGGTAGAGAATTCATCTTCTCCGTTGTGAATTTGAGTTACTTCTTGCATGGTTCTTGGTGAATTAGAGTTTAGAGTCAAGATTTGGTTCAAAATGTTGAATTGAGTGGTAATCATGCATGCATGTACACATTGTTAAGTTTTGAGGTTGATTTCATGGAAATCCTCACATGCATGTCTATATTCTAGCTATGGTCCATGAATTCATCATGTTTTTGAGTGAATTGACTCATTTGACCAAGTATTTGAAGCTTTGATTTCAATTGAACACTTGCATGTTACATATACATTATGTTCATGAAGTTTTGTTCGGATTTGTGTTTAATTGAACTACCTTTGAGCTTTGATTTTACAAATTGATCTTCAAAACATGTTATATTATGGGTTTAAAGTGTTTTTCCAGAAAATGGGCCCAAGAGGTTGAGTTTTGAGTTGTTGAATGCTTGGTTTGAGCTTGGGAGGCAAATATGGAAATTCCAGATTTTGGCTTTCACGCTCGAGCGAAGGATTCCACGCTGGAGCGACCATCTTTTGTTCAGAGCTCCGCTCGAGCGAAGGGATGCTGGCTCGAGCGTAGATTGCAAGCTCTCAGGTTTTTGGTGCACATAGACGCACGCTCGAGTGAGAGAACCTACGCTCGAGCGAGGATTGTGTCTCACGCTCGAGCGAGCATCGAGCGGAGATTTTCAACATCCAGCACTTTTTACAATTTTACAGACCGCTCGAGCGAGAAAGTCCACGCTCGAGCGACCCCACTGTTTTGACAAGCTCACTCGAGCGAAGAAAGCCACGCTCGAGCGAGACCCCTGTTTTCTGAAAATTTTGAAAAGTGTTTTAAAGTGCATCTTTGCCTCCTCATTTCATTCTAGGTATTCGTAGGCCTAGTTTAAGGCATCTTAATGAGGCTATTGATGTAGAACCACACCGAGTCAAGATAGGGACTAAGTCATTGATTCCCAAGTGTGTAACTTAGTGTGTGTTCATTCTGTAACTGTATAGGGTTGGCATCCGAGGACGCTCACTAGCCTATCTGTAGCCCAGTACTCTGTGAGTAACAATGTTGTAAAGATATGTTCAATTATGAATATTTTCTGAATGATCAACTGTTCTGTTTACTGAAACGTCATTGTTTAATAAATGAATGTTTGTCCTATTTGTAAACTGTATTCGTGGCATCCATAGCAATTTACTGTTACTGTATTGTTACTGCTATTGTTATAGAGATCTCTGTCAGTTCCCATGTTTGGAACCACTACTGTTTACTGTTATGATGGCCATCAAGTGACTGTTCGGTCTGTTAAGACCTACTGTACTGTTTGCTATTGGATGTACCACATATAACTGCTATGGTTTCTAAATGACTGATATGACTGCTTAATGACTGAAAGGACATTCATTCTTAACCCCTTTACGCATTTGTTATTCACTGGGCTTTAACTCACTGTTTATATTTATATATAGGTGTCCAGGCACCGGATCGGAGTTAAGAGCGTTGGTTAGCTCCCTTTTTGTCAAGCCAACCATCGCGCCTCACTTCGAGGTTTCATGTCAGTCCAAGCCAGGGCTTTTTGGGGTGTCTCAGTTCACCCTTTTGCTTCTATTCTGTAACACTGTATAAGACTTGTACTGTACTGTGTTGATTAGGGATTTGGTCCCTAACTTGAATGTTGTACATATGGTGTATATATGTTTTGCTTATGAATGTGAATATGTTACAGAAAAGTCTTTTTGCATACAGATTGTCACAGCTCATTGGACCTCTTTTTATTATTGTTTTGGCTTTCGCTAGCCCCTGTACTCTGTATTACTGTCTTTACTGTTAAGCAGGCCTTCGGTAATCACGGATTACCGGCTGGTTACGGTGCTAAACCCATAGGAGCGGGTTTGGGTCGTGACAAGTATAGACTAATTTCACGAAAATTGGAACGTTTGATTTCATTTGTTTTGAAAAAAAGTGTGTTGAATATGTATCACTTAAAATGGTGATCTCATATATACATGAATCAAAGTATCCCAATTCAAGTGATTAGCCTTCATCCACAGACATTCAAACAGGTATATCAAATAAGCAGTTAGCCTCATGGTAGTATGTTTGATATGACAGCATTCACACTTATGCAATATGCTAAAGCAAAAATGCTTACATTGATGTTCGAAGGCGAGTCCAAAAAAGAAAGCAAATAGTTAGAAAAAAAATGCATGATCCTAATTTAATGACTAATGCAACACATGCAACGTGCAATTAAGGTTCGGCTACTAGTATGGCATGTGAGTCAATTCAAGGCATGATATGCAAGTAAGGAGTTTGAATTTGACATTTGAATAATATGATGAGCGAACGTTTATGCATATAAACGAATGGATGCAAATATGAAAATGCTAATTAAACATGATGTCCCTAATCTAACCATCATAAGCAGTGAAATAAAAGGGAGAAAGAATGGGGGTTGGAAGACATACAACTTATTACATATTTGTCCTCGCGAAGGAGGGTCCGAATGTCCAAATGTCCGAATAAATAATTATTACAAAGCCGAATGAATAATAAATGAAAGGGGCTGTCTAATTTATTACAATAATAATATGCAATGATTGCTCGATGCTCCTCAGGAATTATTTTGTCTGCCTTGCTGGGATTTGTTCTATTTCACCCCTAGTTACTGCTTTCGACCAAAAGTGTATTGTTTTACAATTTATTGGAGCCTTGTCGACCCCAAAACGTGACTCAGTCGAGCCCCAAATAAATCCAATACTTTGTTTTCTTGTGGAAATCTTTTTTTTGTACCTGAGATGAAACAGTGCAGACAGGGTATTCCTAACCATGTTTGTCTTTTTTTTTTTACCCTTCTCTATCATAAAAATACTCAAGAGAGGGTTGGAAGCATCTCCAAAACCATCAATTAGCAAGTTGATTGCTTGATGATCTGGATACAATTTGGACAATGATCAATAAATGCAATGAATAAACAACCATCCCTCCCTCCTATCATGAAGTGAATTCAAGAAGGGAAGTAGAGACACTTCAAGGTTCATCAAATTATCATGAATGGATGTAAGACAAGACTTGATACAATAAGCTCGGTATAACATCCGAAAGAATTCAATTAATCATATTGGTTCTTTATGTCGGTTGTAATCCAATTTTAACCAATTTTATTAGCTTTTTTTTATTACCTTTCCATTTCTTTATCTTTTCTCCTGTTTGTGCAAAAGTGATATTTATGTCTACTAAGTCCAAAACGCAATAAAGAGAAATAAGTATCAACTTAACCCGAGAAACAAATCTTATTTTCTTCGGGGGAAATTACAAAGGAAGAGTCAAACTTATTTACAAGCGATAAGGGATTCCAAGTCAAACTCAAGATGTGCAACAAGGACTAGTCAAACTCAAAGAGTGATAATGACTTAGAAAAATCCAAACTTGAGTGATAATGACTTGAAATCCAAACTTGATAATAAATGATAATGACACTTTCCTTGGTGATTTCCAAGGGTCAATTAGTCCCTTAAGGGTGTTTGTTTGGACGGACTGGATAAGGGGATTGTAATCCATCGGACTATTAGTTCTGGGATACATTGTCCCCGAACTATTTGGTTGGACTGGATTTGTATCATATGTTTGTTTAATCATGAGATTAGATGTTAGATTTGACTATTTTTAGTGAATCAATGATTGTTTGAGATATTATGGAAAATGATAAATGCTCAAATGACTATTTTATCTTTTCAATTATTTACTAAGTAATAGCAATATTAAACATAGCTTTAATATTTTAATTATTTTTAGCTAGATTAAATAAAAATTTATTTTATTTTTTTTTTGCAGAATTAAATAAATTTATTTTTAAAAAAAAAATTAAATAATAAAAAATATGTTATTTTTAATTAAAATTTTAAATAAATTTATTTTAAATAATAATAATAATTAAATGAATAAAAATATAACATCTATTAAAATTTAAATAATGAAATTAAATAAAATATAAACAAAATTTTAAAATAAAACATTAATAAAATATCTATAAAAAATATTTTAAAAATTAAATAAATAAAACAAAAATAAAAATTAAATAAAATTATTTTATTTTTAAATTGAGACGTTTAATTTTTTTTGAATTTTATTAAATATAATATATAATTAAATACTAGAGGGCAAAAATGTAATTTCATTGGCTAATCCCCATGGGATGAGTTATCTCATGGTTTCTATCTCATCGTCCCATAGGATAGGATAGTCCCACAAATATGGAACTAATAGTCCGGAGTAAAATTTTTGAAACAAACAATGAACTATTAGTCCGGTGAGATTAATAGTCAAATCCTACCCCTAATCCTTCAAAACAAACACACCCTAAAACTAAACACACTGATGAATAAAGAGAAATGAAAAATAAAAGATTGTGCTTTAGTATAAGAACATGTATACATTTGGTATAGTGAACCTCCAAAGAATTTAAACCGTTAAGTATAGAACGTTTTATGCCTTTGGTAGTAAATCCCCTAAGAGATTAAATCAGTAAGCATAGAACGTTGTATACTTTTGGTAATGAACCTCCTAAGTATGAAATGTTTTATGCCTTTGGTAGTGAATCTCCAAAGAGATTAATCATTAAGCATAGAACGTTTTATACCTTTGGTAATGAACTTCCTAAGCATAAAACGTTTTATGTCTTTGGTAGTGAATCTCCAAAGAAATTAAACCATTAAGCATAAAGCGTTTTATATCTTTGGTAATGAACATCCAAAGAGATTAAACCATTAAGCATAGAAGAGTTCCTTTCTTATACTTGAACCACAATCTTAATTTTCACAACTTTTTAATCGAAATAAGCAAAGAATGGAGGGAGGTTGCAGAGATGATTATGCGAAGTTGATTAATTGGTTAGTACAAACAAACTTGATATTTAAAACATAAATCATTGAAATAAATTAAACAGCTTCCTAATAGCATACAATAGTGCTGAAATTAAACTATAGAAAGCGAGCAAAATTAAATAGGATCAAGTTAGTAAACAAGTAGAAGGAAGGGTGGCTAACCCCTCCACTTTTACAATTTCAAATCACATAGTTTAGATGTTGAAAAATAACTCCAAAACAGTCCCAAATCAACCCCAAAACAGTGGGAAAAATTAGCGAAAACAAGTGGGAAACACAAGGATTCAAGCTTGGAATAAGGTTCAAAGAAGGGTGATTAACCCCTCACCTTTGGGTAGCTTTTAATCACAAGTTTCAGCCCCTCAAACAGTCCCAAAACAGTACCAAAATAATATGAAAACACAAGAAAAAGATGAATAAAGGGCTTTACCTTTGTAGAGAAGTGTTCTTGTTATAAATCAAACTTGATTCCAAAGCACCTCAAGTTTGAGTATGATTTTCAATTCTCAAATCAAGATTCAAGTTCAACTCTTGTATGGTATGGATGGATGGAAGAACAAGGAAGAACAAAGATGGTTTCAACTCTTGAATATTGCCTAACACCTTGATATTTCTCTTTGTTGATATTTCTAACTTGATAGTTCTCTTTGATATATGATATTTCTAACTTGATATTGTTTTTTTTTAACTCTTGATAATGTTTTTTTTTGTCTCTCCTAAAACATCATTTTGAGCCTTGTATTTATAGGCCTTGAGCTGCTGCTCCTCAAAATATCAGCACATTTGGACAGCTTTGAAAAGTCAAAAGGGGCGGCATGACCTTGGTGAGGTCTGATCGGACTTCAGAATCTGCATTCAAGCCCGACTTCAAACAGGCATATCTCCATCATCTGGACTCCGTTTCAGGTGATTCTTGAGTCTAAAATGAAGCCTCAGAAGTTCTCTTTCCAATGGAGGTGGCCTCACATCTAAATTATAAGTGTGTTAAGAGATATTCTATTTTAGTGAAGGTTGCTCAGTTTTGACCTTATCGGATTTATGCCTAACTTCAAACAGCCATATCTCCCTCATCCGGACTCGATTTTAGGAGATTCTTGAGTCTAAAATGAAGCCCCGGAAGTCCTCTTTCCAATGGTGGTGGCCTCACAGCTAAAGTCTAAGTGTAGAAAGAGATAAGTCTGATTTAATGAAGGCTACTCAGTTTTCTCTTAACGGTTTTATACCCAACTTCTCCCCAACTAGTTTTCTTCCCTTTCCTCCAATTTTCTTCAACTCCAAACCTTTAACCAAGATGTTTTAAAGATTTTTTTTTTGTTTTCAAAGAGTTCCACTCCCTTTCATTTATTTCCACTTTGTCCTTGCTTGGTTTACCGACAAGTGTAGTTTTAAATGAAATGCGAGCCTCGGAACATCGTAGAAGCATTTGGACAAATATTTTGAAAGAGGGTTTTGGTTTAAAATAGTTTGGCCAAAATAGGGTGCAAGGTTTGGGATTAGAGCTTGAATCCAAATTTCTTCACTGAGAATTCAAAAGATTGCACAATGTAACTTTCATCATCGGGTGTTCGGAATAAAGCGCCTAAGTCTTACGAGCGGTCAAAATTGGGGTGTCTACAGTTGCCCCTCTTTGATAGAACTCAAAGTCATTTCGTGACGTGAGTGAATGTCAAAGCCCAAAGACGACCCATTTGACAAGATCGTAAGACTTTGGCAAAATAAACAGATGCAAATAATTGGTTGAACCCGAGGGTTGCCTACGTATCCCGTTTGCAAGGAATCAAACCTGTGTAGTTCAGGGGCAAGATGCAGAATGATATGTAAAACATAACTTATGATCATGCAATGAAATGCAAAACATAACTTATGATCATGCAATGAAATGCAATCAAGACAATGGCCCTGTTTGGTAGAGCTGTGGGAAAGTGCTTATAGCTTATACCTTAACAGCTTATAGCTTATAACTATGAACATAAGCTGATTTCTGACTTATAAATTAAGCTTCTCCTGCCCCACTCAAAGAATAAGTTTATTTCTGACTTACAAAAAGCTATAAGCTGTATTGTTAAGCTAAACCAAACACATCAAAATAGCTTAAATTAAGCTGAAAGCTGAAATAAGCTGAAATTAAGCTGTACCAAATAGGGCCAATGATGTGACATTGAATGAAAGCATAAATGTTGGATGTAGTGAATGTGAGATCTAAATGCTTCGTACGCGAGAGGAGTATGTGTACTTAAGAACGAACGCGTCTGTCATACGCGAGAGGAGGAATAGTGAACTTGAGATCCAAACGCGTCTTACACGAGAGGAGTATGTGAACTTGAGATCCAAATGCGTCTTACGCGAGAGGAGTATGTGATCTTGAGATCCAAACGCGTCTTACACGAGAGGAGTATGTGAACTTGAGATCCAAACGCGTCTTACGCGAGAGGAGTGTAGACACCCCATTTTTGACCGACCTTAAGACTCAGACGTCACCGATTGAGCGCTTGGTGATGTTGCATATTGTGCTCGTTCTGAGGTTGCGGAGTCCCGGCTGCGAGCCTTGCCTCCGGACTTCCGAACTCTTTTGTGCTTTGCCTCAGTTTGCGAACTAGGCCCTGTTTTCTCTGTTTTCTCTTCCCAAAGGGAGGGAGAGGTCTCGTAAATCATCTCTCAGTGGCCGTAGGCTACGTTTCGTGGTCGTAGGCCATTTTTCCTGTTTGGAGCCCGGTTTCCGGTTTTTCGGAGCCGACGGTCGTGTGCCTCGGTTCGAGACCGCTTAACCACCTCCGTTTGCTCCAGTTTTTGGCACACACCTTATTTCCTCCCTTTTGAGGGACACTGTGGTCCGAGAGACCAACTTCGTGGTCGGACACCACTTCCGGTGCCTAACAGCCCACTTTCGGGCCCCGAACTGCGTGTTTTGGCTCCCGAACCTTCATTCTGCATTTTTGGGCTCCGACCCGAACTTGAGATAGTCATATTTTGAGGTCCTTTTCATGTTTGATTAAGGACCTTTTGTTGTTTGAGATCTCCTACTGCCACTTGCTTCTTTACCGCTCTTTTAGGCCTATTTTTGCACGGTATTTTAGGCGTACTTGTGGGCTGTGTTGGACTTGGTCATAAACTACAAAGTGTCTTGTTTTGAGCCCCTCTTCAACTTTGTTGAAGGGATCTCGGCCATTTGGGTCCAGCATCTACCACTTGCCTTTATATCCCACCTTTTGGCCTTTTTGGGGGAAATTTGAATTTCAATTCCCCCCCATTTTTTCCCCTCTTTTCCACCTCTTTTGCCTATATAAACCAGACCCTCAGCTGTGTTTTAGGGGTTAGAGATTTTTGTATAAGCCTCTCACATTAAATTTCTCTCTCTCTCTACTCTAAACCTCAAAACCCCTTAAGTTCTTAACCATTTTTACACACCATCACCTAGCACCACACCACCACTTCCATTTCCAGCAGCTTGGAGGTCTTCTCAGAGGCTAGGAGGCAGCAAATTTGGTCCAAGAAGTTGCTAAAGATTGGTCTACAAGGGTGAGTTACCATTTCCCTCTTTTTAGCTCATTTTTTGCAACATTTCTTAGCCTCTCTTTCTTGTATATCTGAGCTCCGGCCATAACTGAAAGTAGTGTTTTTTTGAGCTCTATTTCATCTTTCATTAAGGCCTCTCACTGTTTGAGGCCCCCATTTTGCACTTCCTTCTTTATCTCTTCTTTAGGCCCTAATCTTGCATAGTATTTTTGGCCTATATGTAATCTGTTTTGGGGCATGATGTAAACTGTAAATGAGCTTATTTTGAGGCTCATCACTGTTTGGGACCTCCATGTACTACTTGCTTTGATATCCATATTTTGGTCCCATTTTTGCATAATTTATTAGCCTATCGAGCCTCTGTTTTTGGACCTTGGTCCGAACTGAAATGGGGCTTATTTTGACCCCCTCTCCATGTTTCATTGAGGGTTTGTTGCTGTTTGGAGCATATTTTGTATACTTCATGTTATATCTCTCTTTTTAGGCCTTATTTTGCATTGCATTTTGAGCATATTTGTACACTGTTTTGGGCTCGGCCATCAACTGTAAAAAGTCATATTTTGGGCCTCTCTTCAACATTGTTGAAGGGCCCTTACTTGTTTGGGACCAGCATATATCAGTTGCTTCTTTATCTCCATTTTGGCCCTTATTTTGCATAGCATTTTGAGCATACTTGTATGTTTTGGGGTTTGTCATAAACTGTGAAACATCATATTTTTGGCCCCTCTTCAATATTGTAGAAGGCCCCTTCCCTGTTTGGGGCCAGAATCTGTGAGTTGCTTCATTATCTCACTTTCGGGCCCATTTTTGCATGCTAATTTAGCCTACTTGGGCCCACTGTTTGGCCTCACTTAAACTGTAAAAATGCTTTTGGGGCTGCCTTGCTTCTGTTTTCACTTCATTCAAATATGTATGCATTGCATAGTATAGGCCATTTCATGCGCCAAAACCCGTGTTTCGGGACTCGTTCATGCATCGGGTTTCATTTCACCAGTTTCGGGGCTGTTTTGCATCTCATTTTGCTCTGATTTGCATGTTTGCATATCATATCCCATGTCTTGCCATGTCTTGTTAGAGTGGCATTTCCGTGCCTTAGGGTCGGTCCTCGGTTTGCGTGCACGTGTGCACGTATCCCGAGTTGTCTCATTTTCATCATTATGGCCTCCTATGTGAGTGTGGCGAGGTCCACTTGTGTTGGTGTAAGCCCATATTGCATTGTGTATGCCATTTCATTCCATAGCATTGTGTATGCTAGGTGTATGTTAGCGCATTGTGTATGCCATGTTCCTCGTGCATCGTGTATGCCATTTCATAGCCTTTGCATGTTAGGTTGTATCTTAGTTGCATTTCATGCATATCATGCATATTGCATCGTGTTCGGGATAGGAGTTAGCCCGGGCACGGGAAACGAGGTACGTTCCGTACTCCGAGTGACGGAACGTGTCTCAATTCCCCAGTCACCGACACTCCGGATTATCCATGATGGAGTTAGGTTTTGTTGTATTTTCATATGCATTCATTTCATATTGAGTTGTGCAATTCGACTCCTCGGCCATCATGCATCGATATGCGTGATTGGTGGCACGAGGATCGAGACATGCATACATTTGTGAAAATACATTGCCATGCCCCTTTCCTGCTCTCTGTTGCAGCAAAATGAAGAATCAGCAACTTTTCGAGCTTGGCACGCATTTCAAGAACAGGTGCAAACAGAGGCTAATTGGGGCATCGTCATGGATTTCCGCACAAGGCAACCCGAACATGCATCATTCATCACCCGGAGCGGAATCAAGGCAGTCCCTGGCTTGCAGTTTTACAGCTTTCTTAGTTAATTTGTTAATTAATTAGGAATTTGTACATTATTTGGACTGTACTATTCTTTTATTCGGGACTGTATATTTATTCGGACCCTCTGCGCGAGGGCAAAATTGTAATAAGTGTGGTGAGTGTGATGTATGTCTTCCAACCCCACGTCTTTCTTCCCTTTTATTTACCTGCTTATGATGGTTAGATTAGGGCATGTTTCAATTAGCATACAGTATGATAGCATGTTTGCATTCATTCATCTGTTTTGCATGCACCGGGCTCGGCGCATCATACTAACTGCATTTGTATTTCAATTCCAAAGTTGAATATGTTAGCTGTAGCATTCCATATGCCATGTTTAGAATAGCCGAGCCTGCTATAGTTGCATTTTTGCATGTGTTGCATTAGGCATTTCTGTATATTAGGATCATGCATGATTTCTAATCTTTTTTTGGCTTGGAGTACTCGGTGAGTTTTATGCTTTAGCATCCTTGCATGCGTGTGAGTGACTGCCATGATAGCATGCTTACCATGAGGCTATTTGCTTATGTGATATAACTGCTTGAATGCCTGTGGGTGGAGGTTGGGTTATTTGGATTGGAACAATTCATCAAATGTTTGTTTTAAGCCCACTAGATAGTGGCAAAATCATGTTTTCTAAGCCCACCCGAGGGTGGCAAATCACGTCTTAGCCTACTGCGGTAGCACCATCAAACCATTTTCAAACAAACAAACATGAAATGTTTTGTTCCAATTCAGGCGATCCAGTCTATACTTGTATGCTGTGCGCATCACATAGTAACCTAGGCTAATAACCGGAATAAGACACACAATGTTTTCAAAATAGATATCATGGTTAGTAGAGGCCGGTCTTTGACCGGGCGAGCGGGGGTGCTCACGAAGTGACCTTCCCCAATCGTACCCAAGTTCCCGAGCCGAGGCAACTTTGGTGATGACGGACACGTGGCCTTTGGCACCGAGTCAGGGTTTCCTAAATTTCCCAAAAAAAAACATTTAGGTGGCGACTCTGTATCTGGCAAAGCAGTCCATGTTTGGCACTTCTTTCAAAAAATCTGTTTTCAAAATCGATTTGCCGGATTTGGACTCTTTGGTTCAAGATTAAGAACCGTGACATTTGAGTCCTTGAACTGTAGTGACCCCAATATGAACGGAACGGGACTTAACCCTCCCGGGGCGTTCGGGGACGTCTACAGTTTCTGGCGACTCTGCTGGGGATTTAGAGAACTTGACTCGAACTCATGATATCTGTTTTGACTACACTTGTGTGTTTCTTTGCATTGCATTTGCATTGGTGCGCCTAGGACACCGTGTTTGCCATCTGCTATTCCTGAACGGTTTGCCGGAGGCTTGTCTTGTCAAGGCATGACCATAAGGCTGACCGGTTGTGGGCTCTGCCAGTATGGGAACACAAACCCCGGTTTTACCGGGGCACCCTTTTTGACCATTCGACCTAGTGCATATTCGGATCCATAGTGACCATTCCAAACTAGGACAGGTTGCTTACCCGATATAGGTTGTTTGAAACCGCTGCGTGCGTAGTGAAACCCTAGCTCCTGACAAAATAGGACAGGGAAACCCTACCCCAACATAGGGGTGTTTTGGCTCTCACTTGTCTGCTATGTGCTTTTAGAGTGCGTCTCTACAGGAATGCATGTATCGGTTTACAAGTCTGGGCATCAGGCCTGCGGGCATTACTATCAGTATTTGGGAGTCAGCTTTACCTGTGGGTATCAGACTCAGATTTGAGGCTGAATTTTGGGGGGCAGAATTCAGTAGAGGGCACAGTCATCCTGCTACACTCGTATCTGTTTTGGTGAAGTTGAGCTGAGGTGCTGTCTGTTTTCTCTTTTGTTAGGTAGTCTTGGAACCATAGCTTCAGAAGGCTCCGATATCCCCCGAGGTTCATCGAACTTGTGCTAATAGACTTTGTCAGGTCAGAGGTTCAGTTCAAGGGCAATCAGTGGCAGGGTAAAAGGGCCAGTCAGGCACAAATCACCAGTTCAGCAGTTACCAGATCAGGGGCCCTTATCCACCCCACCAGTGAACAGTCAGGCTGAGGTCTCAGTTTCTACTGCAGGGATAGATACCAGTCAGTTAGATGGATCAACAGAATACGTCAGGGGTGGAGGCAATGATGCGTCAGACAGGAAACTATGAAACTCATGCAGCAAGACGCTGTCCGCCAAGCGGAATTCTCCAAGCAGCAGGCTGCAATCATGGCTCAGCAGGCCGAGCTCATCACCAGGCTGCAACAGCAAAGCGGCGCGTCCGCTTCACAACAAGTTCCTTCCCCAGCAGGAGCTCCAGCACCTGGGGAGACGCCAAATGTCCAGGAAGGTACGGACATTCCGGTAGGGCCGGCTCCGCCCCCAATTTTACCCCAACTATCCAAAACACCTACCAATCTACCGGACTCTCCCTTCGAGTTCGAGGTCGACCCCACAGCGTTGAAGTTGAGCAAGCTTGAAAAGTTGTTCAAGAAATCCCAGGGGGTAAAGTCCATCCCGGACATTGAGGACGGGTACACCGACGCAGCTGTGACACTGCCGGACAGGTTCAAGATGCCTCACATCGACCGTTTTGACGGGTCAGGAGATCCCATGGTCCACCTGAGTTTGTTTTCAGATGTTCTGCGCCCGATGGGCTTGACAAGATTACAGAAGCTTTCCCTTTTTGGCAGGACCCTGTCGGGTATTGCGGCCATCTGGTACGCCAAATTGGAGGATTCAGTGAAACGAAGCTGGGAGGAGATGGCCGAGGCCTTCGTCGCACAATATTCATACAATACCCAAATCGAGATTACGACCCGTGATCTTGAGACGACGAGGCAGGAGCCTAAGGAGAGCTTCTCAGAATTCGTGGCCCGCTGGAGGGCCAAAGCCTCAATGATGACCATTAGGCCAACGGATAAGGATCAAATACGGATGGTTGTGCGCAACCTCCAGCCCAAACTAATGCAGAAAATGATCGTGCTCCCCTTCCCTACCTTTTCAGATTTGCATGAGATGGGAGTACAGATCGAGGATGCTATGAAGCAGGGCCTCATTGACCAGGAGAAGGAGCAGCCCAGGAGGGCGTTTACCCGCAGTTCGAATGCGACCACCAGCGGTGACGCAGCTGCAAGATCTTCCGAAGTGGGCATGGTCGCCACCACCACACCAAGAGCAGCCACCCCCTTTGTTGGTGCATCCACTTCAAACCCCCGAACTTCAGACTATCTACCCCGAGGCAAGAGGGTTTTCACCCCACTCTATATGTCTTTGTCTAAAGCCCTGGGGGTCCTACTCAGGAAAGGACATCTGAAACCGTTAGAGCAACGGCCTCTACCCGATCCTCTCCCTCCAAAGCATGACCCGACTAAGTACTGTGCTTTCCATCAACAAACCGGTCATGACACCGACAGTTGCGTCCGTCTCCGCCACGAGATACAAAATTTGATTGACAACGGGATCATCCCCGCACCAGGTCCTGCAAAGTCTATCGGCACTTGATCAGTGAACTTGTGGGAGATAATGTGATGTGATCGAGGGATGAACCACCTGCGGGCGACGTTCAGTTTATTTCAGATATGGTGGATGGCATGCACTATTTTGAGCATTTGCGAATGCTAGCTTTTGTGCTTTCTGACTTGGGTATTGGGTCAGTCTTGTTGTTTTTGAGTCTGTCCTTTTGTTTTGAGTCAGTCTCTTTTGTTTTGGGTCTGTCTTGTTGTATTGAGTCAGTCCTATTGTATAGGAGTCGGGTGATTGGGGGGGGGGTGTTACCTCGGGCATCACCATTTTGTTTTGTGTTTGTCTTTTCGTTTTGTTTTGAGTCTGTTTCTGCCTTGGAGCCAGTAACGCCAACAGATTTGAATGAACAGCAGTGTTTTTTTTCATGCTTTTGTGTTTGCTTCTGCCGTGTGCCAGTTGTACTAGAAATTCCAAATGAGATGCAGTATTTGACTAGAAGCTGTGTCTTTTCTGTGCCTTGAATTCATTGCATCGACCTAAGTTTTCCAAAAGCTTTTTGAACACTACGGTGAAAACGAAGAGGAAGGAATTCCTCGGGTTTTGCAAAATTTTGATCAATTGAGAGAAAGAGAGGCGTGCTAAGCCCTTAATGAATGAAATCATGCTTGTTAGTGTGAGTACTGGGAAGGATCCTGGCTTGATCCAGATTGGTTCTACACTGTCTTCAGCGCGAGCGATTTGTCGCTTTCTTAAAAACTTTCAAAAAATGTTTTGCGGTCCTGCGAAGACCTGTGTGTAGAATCGCTCTTGAGATTTTACAGCTTAGGATCGCTCTCAGCCTCGAGACTTGACCCCTCACTTTCAAACCTTGAACTGGGATTCAGAATGTTCAACGGTCAACTACAATGTGAGGCCTGTGTGGCCAGATTTGAAGCAGCCCTCGAACAAGAGGCACCAAAGTCAGATCAAGGAGATCAGACCTCATCAGAAGAAGGTTGCGAAGCCAAATCAGAAGCCCCTCGAACTAGGGGCAAAAATATCCGATGTGCTCGAAGAGCCGAAGATGGATCCTTCTGCGAATCAATACAGCAGTCATTTTCCTGGATTCAGATGACTTCAGGATCTCAAAACCATTTGGCATGGACCTGTTACACTTTTACCCTTTGAGAGGCTCGCTGGGCCAAAAACCCGGAAGGGCGACCCAGGCAAAAGTTAGAGCAAGAAAAGATATATACGAAAAGCAAAAAAAAAAGAAAAAGAAGAAAAGAGAAAAAGAAGAAAAGAAAAAAAAAAAAAAAAAAAAAAAAAAAAAAAAAAAGAAAGAAGAAAAGAATTGAAAAGAAAAGAAAAACAGAAGCTCGCAAGGTCGAAAACCCGCAACGGGCGCCTTGGCAAAAGTTAGAGCCTAAAAAAGGAGAGGTTAATACCCGAGTGTACCTTACCCCGAACTACGTAAGGCTTGATTCCCATCTTTGGGATACGTAGGCAACTTCATCCTGAAGTCCAGCCGTAAAACGCTTCAATTTGATTGTGTCCATGCGATGGTTCTGGTCATCTTTGTCTTCTCTGTATCTGAGGATTTGGTTGTGTTCGTCACTCTGAGGACTGACTACAATGCGCCGCGGTGCTATCCAAACAAGGGGCAACTTTCCGTTGCCATTCAGTGTGTGCGGCGCCATCCAAACAAGGGGCAACTTTCGTTGCCATTCAGTGTGCCGCGGCGCCATTCAAACAAGGGGCAACTTGTGCCATTTGCCGCGTTCAAACAAGGGGCAACTTTCCGTTGCCATTCAATGCGCCGCGGTGCCGTTCAAACAAGGGGCAACTTTCCGTTGCCATGCAGCTCCCCTCCAGCAAGGGGCAATTTTCCTTCGAATCTGAGGTTGTGCATCTCGAGAGTGGGTTCTATGCTCGTTGAGCAGTGGCTGTTTGCAAAAATAGTTTTTGAGAATTTTTACTGAGGTTGACTAATTTTCTCGAAAATTGTTTCATCTTTTCCAAAAACTGGACCATTTCTTGGACCCAAAAAAGAAAAATTTTCAGTGCTCATTGCCTGACTTGCATGATTTCAAATCAAAAATCGAACAAGCATGTTAATCTAACTCTCATTTTGGTCAAAATGTTTTAGTAGAAAGCAAAAACAAAACATGGTCAACATGATGAACTAGGGGCACAGTTGAGTTAGGTTCTCTGTCTTTTTCCCTTTATCAACGCACTTGCCAGAAAGGGCACTCTACTTGCTAGAAAAGGGCACAACTGAAGCTAACAACAAAGGGCTGAAAGCTCTCTCACCTCCAAGCAACGAGGTATCAAGCCACGTGCGAAGCACGAACTGGAATGGGGCAAGATATTCCACTTCCTCATCTGGACATATCTGATCACGTCCAAACTCCCCGGCAGAGCATCGTCAACCGAGGTCAGCTGCAGATTTGCTACACACCCAGTTGTAGCACAGCCCCTCTGTGGGAGAAACTCACTAGCTACACGCAGAAGAAGAAGAATCTAGCAGAATGCTAGGGGCACGAGGCCACAACTTCTGTTTATCCATCAACCACCAGGGAGGAATTAAAATGAGAGATTGAAGAATAGAGAGATGTGCGCTGAGAGGAAAAGTGAGGAAAATGGCTTTTTTTAGAAAAACAGAGCTTGAGGGCCGAGTGATGTGAGAATCACAAATGAGAAAGGGTGGGAAATAATACCCAGAGAAACTGGCTCCTCGTGCACTGAGAGGTCTCTTGTCTTTGTAACACGTCTGTGTGTCGTGTCTTTTGTTTTGTTTTTCTCGATTCTTGCTTTGAGTCGTTCCGAGTGTGTCTCGGTGTGTTTAGGTTGTTTACCTTTATTTTTCATTGTTTGGGTCGTCTTTGCTGTATTCAGTTGTAGGCTCAATACCCGGTCGAGAACTCATTTTCTCAATCTCAAAATGATTTGTTGTGTGCTTAGAGTGCTGTGCCATTCTCCACTTTGTGCAAAAAAGGAATTTGTTCTTTCGAAAACTGCAGGTTTAACCCAGGTCATGTGAGAACAGTGAAACAAGACCTATCTGAAGCTATGTGGGTTCCAAACTGCAAAGCAAAAGAAAAGAGAGGAAAATCGAAGCAGCTGATGTGTTTCACCTTCAGCGAATTCTGAGATTGTATTCCGGATGTACCTCTTCAGACCTTGTCAGTGTTCCGAAGAATGAGCGTGCCTCTATCCCAAGTGTAAGCCTGCTTCAAGTCAGAATGGCGATTAAAGTAGCAATAGATGTTATCTCTCTAATATGAACAGGGTGTGCCCGTTTTTGAGCTGAATGTGTTGCAAACCCCTCCGAAAGGTAAATCGGAGGTCGCGTTTTAATCTGGTCTCGTTAAGGCTTGTATTCCCTTATTCGGCATTTTGTTTCAAATATGCGTTGTCACGCACATTCCACTTGCATTGTTATGCATCCTTCCACCCGCATTGTTATACACTTCTCATGCTTGCATTGTGATGCC
Organism: Camellia japonica; assembly: GCA_030407325.1. NCBI lineage: Eukaryota > Viridiplantae > Streptophyta > Magnoliopsida > Ericales > Theaceae > Camellia > Camellia japonica. The sequence continues at coordinate 83,224,033 of JAPPVO010000016.1, read as the reverse complement.
CATTCCAATTGCATTTATGCACCCACTTCACTAGCATTGTTATTCTCATTCATTGCATTGATTATGCACATCTATCTTGCATTGTTATGTACCTTTTCACTTGCAATTGTCTTTCCTTCTCCTCGCACGTGCGACGGGTCAGACTTCCTCTGGTTTAGAGCATTTGGAATACGTTCCAATGCTTATCCCTTTTCCGAAACACCGGGATATGTCCCTACGTTTCTCTCTTCTTTCTGAAACACCGGGATACGTCCCTAAGTTTCTCTCTCTTTTCGAAACAGGGATACGTCCCTATGTTTCTCTTGCCTTTCCGAAACACCGGATACGTCCCTATGTTTTCATTCCTTGCGGAACACCGGGATACGTCCCTATGTTTCACATTCCTTGCGGAACACCGGGATACGTCCCTATGTTTTCTTCCTTCGAAACACCGGATACGTCCCTATGTTTCACATTCCTTGCGGAACACCGGGATACGTCCCTATGTTTCACATTCCTTGCGGAACACCGGGATACGTCCCTATGTTTCTCATTCCTTGCAGAACACCGGGATACGTCCTTATGTTTCTCCTTCCTCCTGAAACACCGGGATACGTCCCTATGTTTCTCTTCTTTCAACACTGGGATACGTCCCTAATCTTTGGGATGTCCCTAACCTCTGGGATACGTCCCTAAACCTGGGATACGTCCCTAATCTTTGGGATACGTCCCTAACCTCTAGGATACGTCCCTAACCTTGGGATACGTCCTAATACCGGGATACGTCCCTAATCTCTGGGATACGTCCCTAATTGGGATACGTCTCTAACCTTTGGCATACGTCCCTAATCTTGGGATACGTCCCTAATCTTGAGATACGTCCCTAAATCTTGGGATACGTCCCTAACACCGGGATACGTCCCTAAACCTTGGGATACGTCCTAAACACCGGGAACGTCCCCATGTTTCTCATCTTGGTTAAGAACATCTGGAATACGTTCCAATGCTTAACCTTTCCGAAACACCGGGATACGTCTATGTTTCTTGCATGATCATAAGTTATGTTCGGCTTCTTCATTATCATTTGCATTTTGCCCCTGCCTGCGGGCATACCTGCGGCACATCTTTGTCTATTTGTCTGCTTTGTCTAAGTCTTCGGCCTTGTCAAAAATGGGTCGTCTCTGGGCTTTGACATTCACTCCCGTCATTCTTATGACTTTCGAGTTCTGTCAAAGAGGGGCAACTGTAGACACCCCATTCTTGACCGACCTTAAGACTCAGACGTCATCGATTGAGCGCTTGGTGATATTGCATATTGTGCTCGTTCTGAGGTTGCGGAGTCCCGGCTGCGAGCTTTGCCTCCGGACTTCCGGACTCTTTTGTGCTTTGTCTCGATTTGCGAACCAAGCCCTGTTTTCTCTGTTTTCTCTTCCCAAAGGGAGGGAGAGGTCTCGTAGATCATCTCTCAGTGGCCATAGGCTACGTTTCGTGGTCGTAGGCCATTTTTCCCGTTTGGAGCCCGGTTTCCGGTTTTTCGGCCGTCGGCTCAGTTCGAGACCGCTTAACCACCTCTGTTTGCTCCAGTTTTTGGCACACACCTTATTTCCTCCCTTTTGAGGGACACTGTGGTCCGAGAGACCAACTTCGTGGTCGGACACCACTTCCGGTGCCTAACAGCCCACTTTCGGGGCCCCGAACTGCGTGTTTTGGCTCCCGAACCTTCATTCTGCATTTTTGGGCCCCGACCCAAACTTGAGATAGTCATATTTTGAGGTCCTTTTCATGTTTGATTAAGGACCTTTGTTATTTGAGATCTCCTACTACCACTTGCTTCTTTACCGCTCTTTAGGCCTATTTTTGCACGGCATTTTAGGCGTACTTGTGGGTGTGTTGGACTTGGTCATAAACTACAAAGTGTCTTTTTGAGCCCTCTTCAACTTGTTGAAGGGCTCTCGGTCATTTGGGTCCAACATCTACCACTTGCCTTTATATCCCACCTTTTGGCCTTTTTGGGGAAATTTGAATTTGAATTTTCCCCCCATTTTTCCCTCCTTTTCCACCTCTTTTGCCTATAAAACCAGACCCTCAGCTGTGTTTTGGGGGTTAGAGATTTTTGTATAAGCCTCTCACATTAAATTTCTCTCTCTCTTACTCTAAACCTCAAAACCCCTTAAGTTCTTAACCATTTTTACACACCATCACCTAGCCCACACCACCACTTCCATTTCAGCAGCTTGGAGGTCTTCTCAGAGGCTAGGAGGCAGTAAATTTGGTCCAAGAAGTTGCTAAAGATTGGTCTACAAGGGTGAGTTACCATTTCCCTCTTTTAGCTCATTTTTTGCAACATTTCTTAGCCTCTCTTTCTTGTATATCTGATCTCCGGCCATAACTGAAAGTAGTGTTTTTTTAGCTCTATTTCATCTTTCATTAAGGGCCTCTCACTGTTTGAGGCCCCCATTTTGCACTTCCTTCTTTATCTCTTTTAGGCCCTAATCTTGCATAGTATTTTTGGCCTATATGTAATCTGTTTTGGGGCATGATGTAAACTGTAAATGAGCTTATTTTGAGCCCTTCTTCAACATTGAAAAAGGGCTCATCACTGTTTGGGACCTCCATGTACTACTTGCTTTGATATCCATATTTTGGTCCCATTTTTGCATAATTTATTAGCCTATCGAGCCTCTGTTTTTGGACCTTGGTCCGAACTGAAAAGGGGCTTATTTTGACCCCCTCTCCATGTTTCATTAGGGTTTGTTGCTGTTTGGAGCATATTTTGTATACTTCATGTTATATCTCTTTTTAGGCCTTATTTTGCATTGTTTTGAGCATATTTGTACACTGTTTTGGGCTCGGCCATCAACTGTAAAAAGTCATATTTTGGGCCTCTCTTCAACATTGTTGAAGGCCTTACTTTTTGGGACCAGCATATATCAGTTGCTTCTTTATCTCCATTTTGGCCCTTATTTGCATAGCATTTTGAGCATACTTGTATCTGTTTTTGGGGTTTGTCATAAACTGTGAAACATCATATTTTTGGCCCCTCTTCAATATTGTAGAAGGCCCCTTCCCTGTTTGGGGCCAGAATCTATGAGTTGCTTCATTATCTCACTTTCGGGCCCATTTTTGCATGCTAATTTAGCCCTACTTGGGCCCACTGTTTGGCCTCACTTTAAACTGTAAAATGCTTGTCTCGGGGCTGCCTTGCTTCTGTCTTTCACTTCATATCAATTATGTATGCATTGTATAGCTATAGGCCATTTCATGCGCCAAAATTCGTGTTTCGGGACTCGTTTCATGCATCGGGTTTCATTTTATCGGGTTTCGGGGCTGTTTTGCATCTCATTTTACCTCTGATTTGCATGTTTGCATATCATATCCATGTCTTGCCATGTCTTGTTAGAGTGGCATTTCCGTGCCTTAGGTCGGTCCTCGGTTTGCGTGCACGTGTGCACGTATCCCGAGTTGTCTCATTTTCATCATTATGGCCTCCTATGTGAGTGTGGCCGAGGTCCACTTGTTGTTGTAAGCCCATATTGCATTGTGTATGCCATTTCATTCCATAGCATTGTGTATGCTAGGTTGTATGTTAGTGCATTGTGTATGCCATGTTTCCTCGTGCATCGTGTATGCCATTTCATAGCTTTGCATGTTAGGATGTATTTTAGTTGCATTTCATGCATATCATGCATATTGCATCGTGTTCGGGATAGGAGTTAGCCCGGGCACGGGAAACGAGGTACGTTCCGTACTCCGAGTGACGGAACGTTCTCAATTCCCAGTCACCGACACTCCGGATTATCCATAAGAGTTAGGTTTTGTTGTATTTCATATGCATTCATTTCATATTGAGTTGTGCAATTCGACTCCTCGGCCATCATGCATCGATATGCGAATTGGTGGCACGAGGATCGAGACATGCATACATTTGTGAAAATACATTGCCATGCCCCTTTCCTGCTCTCTGTTGCAAGCAAAACGAAGAATCAGCAACTTTTCGGAGCTTGGCACGCATTTCAAGAACAGGTGCAAAAAGAGGCTAATTGGGGGCATCGTCATGGATTTCCGCACAAAGGCAACCCGAACATGCATCATTCATCACCCGGAGCGGAATCAAGGCAGTCCCTGGCTTGCATGCCAGTTTTACAGCTTTCTTAGTTAATTTGTTAATTAATTAGGAATTTGTACATTTGGACTGTATTTGGACTGTACTATTCTTTTATTCGGGACTGTATATTTATTCGGACCCTCTGCGCGAGGGAAATTGTAATAAGTGGGTGAGTGTGATGTATGTCTTCCAATCCCACGTCTTTCTTCCCTTTTATTTACCTGCTTATGATGGTTAGATTAGGGCATATTTCAATTAGCATACAGTATGATAGCATGTTTGCATTCATTCATCTGTTTTGCATGCACCGGGCTCGGCGCATCATACTAACTGCATTTGTATTTCAATTCCAAGTTGAATACGTGTTAGCTGTAGCATTCCATATGCCATGTTTAGAATAGCCGAGCCTGCTATAGTTGCATTTTGCATGTGTTGCATTAGGCATTTCTGTATATTAGGATCATGCATGATTTCTAATAGCTTCTTTTTTGGCTTGGAGTACTCGGTGAGTTTTATGCTTTAGCATCCTTGCATGCGTGTGAGTGACTGCCATGATAGCATGCTTACCATGAGGCTATTTGCTTATGTGATATAACTGCTTGAATGCCTGTGGGTGGAGGTTGAGTTATTTGGATTGGAACAATTCATCAAATGTTTGTTTTAAGCCCACTAGGTAGTGGCAAAATCATGTTTTCTAAGCCCACCCGAGGGTGGCAAATTCACGTCTTAGCCTACATGCGGGTAGCACCATCAAACCATTTTTTCAAACTGTAGACACCCCATTTTTGACCGTCCTCAAGATCTGGACGTCACCGCTGGAACACTCGGTGATTATCCATGTTTGTGTTCGTTTGGAGTTCCCGGAGTTCTCGGCTCGCACGCCTTGCCTCAGGACTTCCGAACTCAACCATCTTGTGTCTGGTTTTGCACCAAACACTTGTGTTTTGCCTTGGAAGGGCAGGGAATGCTTTGTGAGGCATCCCCACATACCACCGGCTGTGGCTAGAGGCCACCGGCTGGCTGGTGTTGCCATCGGCACTTTATTGTGCCGACCGGCACTCTTTTGTGCCGACCGGCACTAAGTTTGTCAAAATGACACTCTTTGCCGCCGGACACTGTGCAGTTGCTTTATGAGATATTTTCAGACAGCTGTATAGTTTTGGTTCCCCCCATACACGTGTATGGAGGGATGACCCTCTTAGTTAGCTTAGCTTGTAAGCTTTGCAAGCTTTGCTTGCCTATATGAGGACCACTCCTCTTCTTAGCTTAGGTTTACAAAATTTTAGACATTTTAGACAGACCAAGCTCTGGTTCTTAGGGTTAGGATAGATACACCTCCTATCTCTTCTTCTCTCTTGTTTTGTACACTAGGTGTTAGTGTCACATTTTTACTCACCAACACCTAGTGTTTCACCTTCCTTGGGTTCTTGAAGGTCCAGAGGTCTGTTGTGAAAGCTTTGAAGTTGGTTTGGTGCTCAAGGAAGCCAACACATCATCTTTGTTGAAGAGGCTCCAAGGGTAAGACACTAACTCTCTTTTTACCCCATTTTTGCACCTTGTTTTTACCTAGTTTAGAACTTTTTTTTGTGCTTAGTGACTAACACATAAAAGTTCTGTTTTTTAAGCCTCTTTATTGTTTATTAAGAGTGTTTGGTGGTTTGGGTAGGTTTGACCACCCTTAGGCCTTGAAAAGGCCCTTTTTTGTACTATTTTGTGAGAGATCCGAGACTTTGGTGCTTGGGCCTCTCCACCACTGAAATCTTGAGGGATTTCAGTGGTGGAGATGGTGCCTTGAAGTCTCCAAAAGGGGAGGGCCACCCCCTCTCCTTGATGTCCTTGAAAAGGGCAAGTTTTGGCCTCCAAAGGAGCACCATGTTTGGTTGTGTGTTGAGCATGTTTGGTTTGTTTTTCATGCTTATATTGCCATGATATAACATGTTTCTAAGTTGGTTTTAGCACTCCTTGCATGTTTTGCATAGTTGCTTTGTAATGCCTCTTTGGTCCCTTAACATGCTTAGGTTGTTAGTCCTAATTTGAGCATGCTTTAGGCTTAGATTTGTGAATGTTTTGTGCTTATTTTGCCATGTTTTAACTCTGTCCATAGTCATTTGGGTTGATCTTGGCATGCATTATATGGCCCCTTTGCATTTTAGGCTTGCTAGCCTTTGAGTATGCATGTGTAACATGTATTACTTACCTCATTTTGGTAGTTTGAAACCACCTAGCATGCTATTTCAGTCCCTTTGGTGTGCTTGTATGCTTGCCTTAGTGGCCTCTTTAATGCTTTAAAAGCATGTGTTGAATGCTCCATGTTTTGGCCTTAATACATGCCTTTGATTTCAAGCCTCTTAGATGCCATCTAAGTGGTCCTTTGGGCCTAATTTGACATGCTAAAAATCTGTTTTGGGTTAATTAATGCATGCCATAATTACCTTGCATAGGTGTGGTTTAATGCTTCATAGACTTGCTTTGAAGACTTGGGCCATTTGTTGCATGTTTAGCTTGCTTTGTTGCATGATTTGGCATCATGTTTTGCATGATTTTCAGAGCTTTGTATGCATGCTAATTGTCCATGTTTAAACTCATTTCAAGTGTGCTTGAGAGTTGCCATGTTTGGTCTAAGTGTTGGATCATAATTACATGCATGTGTGGTGTGTATTTTAGCCTTCATTTTTGGGCACTTTGACCACTGATTTTGGGCCTATTAGGGGCTGCCTAATTCATATTTAAGTCCACCTTTTATTTGGTTTGCATGCTTACCTTGCATGCTTGCTTGTATGCTTGCATGAACGCATTGCATTACCCATGTTGCATGATAGATAACATGACTAGGTTGCATTGTATCAACAAGCATTCCTTGTCCCTTGAGTTGGTGATGGGGATTGGGACTTTGGTTTGCTTGGTTTGCATACATCTGAAATCAAAATTGCATTCTTGGTTCTTAGGGCCATCATGCATGGAAATGCGTGATTGGTGGTCCGAGAATCGAGGCACATGCCCCTTTGAGAGTCACAAACATGATAAAGGGGTGTTTTGGTGCATAAATGGCTTGAATCACATTGCCATGCATAGTTTTGTCCTCTGCTGCTGTGAGTTGCAGGTTCTGCAGGCATTCAGTGCCGGCCGGCAGTATTAGTGCCGACCGGCAGTCAATCAACAGCCGATGGCTTTATTTTGTGCCGGTGACCTCCTCCTTCAGCCGGCGGTGTCCTATCCCAGCCGGTGGTGATCCCCAGTGCCCTGAGAGGTACTCCTGGAACTTTGGAAATTTTCTGAGGAGGAGAGCAGAGGAAACAGAGGCAATCCGTGCATGGCAGTGCGGTTCCGAGCCGGTCCCGAGCGCGTGTTGCATCCGGTTCTCCTCCCGAGGCGTTTACTGTTTTTCTTAGATTAATTAATTGGTTAATTTAATTAATTTGTAATATTTTAATTAGCTTGCGTAGTTAGTTAATTTGTATATTCTTTCGGTCCTTCCGAGTAGGGCAAATTTGTAATAAGTGTGTGTGAGTGGGTGTATGTCTTCCAACCCCCATTTCTTTCTACCCCTTTATTTACCTGCTTATGATGGTAGATCAGGGCACATCTAAATTAGCATACCTTATGCAATGCATGCGTGCATTCATGCATTGTTTACATACATTGGCTCGGTACATCATACAAACTGCATCGTACTTTCAATTCCAAATTGAATACGTGCTACTTGCGCATTTCACATGCCATGTTTAGGATAGCCGAGCCTACTCTAGATTGCATCTATGCCTGTGTTGCATTAGCCACTTAACATGAACTAGGTCATGCATGTTTGCTAACCGAGTTTTGTTTTTGGCACGGAGTACGATGTAAGTTTTTATGCTTTAGCACTTCGCATGCGTGTGAATGTTGCCATGACAGTATGCTTACCATGCGGCTAAGTGCTTATTGAGATACACTGTTTGAATGCCTGTGGGTGAAGGTTGGATTGCCTAAATTGGAACAACTCGTTGAAATCCGTATTTTAGCCTACTTTCGAGTAGCAAAAACCAACACGTTTTCGAGACAAAACGGATATGCAATGCTTATTTCCAAATTAGGCAATCTAGTCTATACTTGTCTTGCTGTGCGCATAACATAGTAATTCTAGGCTAATAACCGGAATAAGAGCATGTAATGTTTTCAAAATCAGATATCACGGTTAGTAGAGGCCGGTCTTCGGACCGGGCGAAAGGGGGTGCTCATAGCTGACCTTCCCCGATCGTACCCAAGCTCCCGAGCAAGGCATTTGGTGATGACGGACACGTGGCCCTTCGGCACTGAGTCAGGGTTTCCTAAATTTCCCATTTTAAAATAGTTAGGTGGCGACTCTGTAATCTGGCAAAGCAGTCCATGTTTGGCACTTCTTTTCAAAAAATCTGTTTTTCTCAAAAACGATTTGCCAGAGTTGGACTCTTTGGTTCAGATTAAGAACCGTGACAATTTGAGTCCGAACTGTAGTAAACCCAAATGAACGGAACGGGACCTTAACCCTCCCGGGGCGTTCGGGGACGTCTACACAAACAAACAAACATGAAGTGTTTTGTTCCAATTCAGGTGATCCAGTCTATACTTGTATGCTGTGCGCATCACATAGTAACTAGGCTAATAACCGGAATAAGAACATACAATGTTTTCAAATAAGATATCATGGTTAGTAGAGGCCGGTCTTTGACCGGGCGAGCGGGGGGTGCTCACGAAGTGACCTTCCCCAATCGTACCCAAATTCCCGAGACGAGGCAACTTTGGTGATGACGGACACGTGGCCTTCGGCACCGAGTCAGGGTTTCCTAAATTTCCCATAAAAAAAACATTTAGGTGGCGACTCTGTATTTGGCAAAGCAGTCCATGTTTGGCACTTCTTTTCAAAAAATCTGTTTTCAAAATCGATTTGCCGGATTTGGACTCTTTGGTTCAAGATTAAGAACCGTGACATTTGAGTCCTTGAACTGTAGTGACCCCAATATGAACGGAACGGGACTTAACCCTCCCGGGGCGTTCGGGGACATCTACAAGGAGTATGTGATCTTAAGATCCAAACGTGTCTTACGCGAGAGGAGTATGTGAACTTGAGATCCAAACGCGTCTTATGCGAGAGGAGTATGTGATCTTGAGATCCAAACGCGTCTTACACGAGAGGAGTATATGAACTTGGGATCCAAATGCATCTTACGCGAGAAGAGTAGGGGTGGTGTAAACAGACAGGCTTGCCTGCTGTTTTTAACCGATTTACAATCCTAACGCGTTTCACGTGAAAGGAGCAAAGGTGGTGTAATCAACAGGCATACATAACGTATCTCATACGGAGAGGGGGAAGGTTTTAACCGAGGAGAACAGCAGGGAATCAAGATAGTGCGAGTGAGGTGCACAAGATAGTGCGATGCGCAAGATAGCACGATTGAATTAATGCACAAGACAGTGCGATGTGCAAGATAGAGCGATTGATTTTGAATTGTGCAGTGGATGCTCGAAGTAAGATTATTGTGCGATAGATGCACAGAATTTAAACCAAATACCGTATACATATACCATATACATAATATAAATATGTATATAGGCACACACATGCAAGCTAAACCATATACGGAGATGCACACACACACAAGATATATAAATACACACAGATATTTACATACGGTATACACATTCATATACAGGCAAAATACATACAGATATATACATACGGTATACATATATACATATACAGACAAAATACACACAGATATGTACATACTGTACACATATACAGATTCGGAGAATATTCTGTTTTGCGGCCGTCAGTGAAAATATGGTGTTACTGAGAAGGCATATTCCGTTTGCTGACGTCAGCGCGCGTACGCACGAAAAACACAAAATGCAAGGACACGGGGGTTTGACCCTCTGATCTCAGGTCCTCAACCACTGAGCCGAACCACTGAACCAAGCCACTCTTGTGACAAAATATTCAAACAAATATATATATACTTATACAAGACATATACATAAAACCAAAACAAAACAAAAAAACCACTTGTTGCTATGGAGGCTCGAACCTCTAACCTCAGGCTTTAGCCTTTCACCTCAAAATGCCAAATCAGACCACTTCACCAAGTCACTCTTGTGACAAAAATAGTCGAATAAATATATATATACAGAAATATACAATACATATACACATATATATGCAACTCTCCCGTCTCTCCTATTTTGTCTCACTCTCCTTCCTTCATCTTCTTCGAGCGTTGTGTCTATTGCGCGATTTCAACAATCGCGGCGCCTAACCGACAGGCTATCCAATCCTGCCCCGATTGTCAATGATCATCTCGGCATTTCTCCCTCTTTGTCATCTTCTTTGGTTTCATCCTCTTCTTACGTTGAGGCCTGCGAGAGAGGGCAGAGCAAAAGCCTGCAAACTTTCTCTGCCACTATTCTGCAACCTCTTTCTTTTGCATTACTCTCCCTTGTCATGGCCTCTTCACACGATTCTCTCACACTTTTTCCAGACCTGAATGAGTCCACGATAGAGATGACCGATTCCGACTCCCCTGAACCTCAACCACGGGCTCCTCCTCATTCCCTTGTTTTCAGCTTTCTAGCAATGTTAGTTGAACAAATCATGGCGGCATAATCTGACATCGAAGCAAACTCGTATACGCTGAGGTCATGTGTGGAGACCGTGATTGCGGTCTCCAACTTGTCCCATCGACTACAGAACAGGACGTATGAGGTACATCAGTTAAATGCGCAACTCTTCCTCTTCCAACGTATGTACAAGGACGCTCGAGTAGAAATTAGTGCGCTGAAAAAGCAAAGCAAAGAACTAAAACGACAGGCCACCTCCGTGGCTCGATTTGGAGTTTCTTCGCACAACCAATTTGATGGCCAACGAGGAATAATCTCTTTCGGAAGCTCTGCCAAGGCCGAGGCAGAGTCTTCAAGAGCTTTAAAGGAGTAAAGATGAAGTGAGGCAGCTGATGATAAAGTCAGGCAGCAAAACTGTGTTCAAATGAAGTCGGTTGTAATCTTCGCCGTCGAGTTGCTGCTGAAAAATTAAGAAAATGCTACTCTCTTTTATTTTTTTGTTTTTGTTTTTGTTTTGCTGTTGTTGTTGTTGTTGTTTTTTTTTTTTTTTTTTCTTCTGTATATATTTTTACAAATATGATCGGGGTAATCCTGAAATTAATAAAACGAGTTTGTTTGTGAATCCGAATGCAAAAATCAGAATGGTTTGAATATTTAGATGTTTAGAAATGGTTGTATTTCAAACGGACAATTTGAGCCTATTATTTGAAAACGTAAAAAAAAACTCAATGAACTGAAATTAGGCAAAACACACTTGCGAATAAAATGGACACAAAACGGACACAAAACCAATTTACGAAATTTTTATTTTATTTATTTATCTTTTTTGTGAAAAACAAAAAAACAACAAAAACAAAAACAAAATTAAAATTTTGTTGTGATTGTAATACACAAAATAAATTACGACCTATCGGGACAAAAAAAAACGAAAACAAAACAAAAATAAAATGCTTCCTTTTTTTTTCATTCATTTTTTTTTCCAGATAAATAACTAAAACCCCAACAAACCCCCCCCCCTTTTTTAGATAAACTAAAACCCCAACCAAAACCCCTTTTGTTTTTTTTTATATTTGCTTTGCAGTTTAAACACTAGCTTCAGATAGACTCTTTTCTTTTTGAAAGACTTCTCTTTTGTTTTTAATTTTGTAAAACAATGATCAGGGTTGGACCCGCTAGTTTTATCAAGTGTTATTGTGGATGATTTCTTCTTGTAAATATCTTGTGCTGTGTTTGCATATGATAACTGGATAACACTTGCATTAATAATCTGTGAAGAACACTTGTACTTGAATTGATTCATGAATCAGATAATAATATCAACCAGACAAAATGAAAAAACTACCAACTTGATAACAAAAGAAAACATAATGAAAACAACTTAAACATACTAAACAAAAGACTTGGTAATAAAACAGACTCAAAATACAACCACAACACAAGAGGACAAAATGACACAAAGAGGACAAAGGGAATTTCTTGGGAGTTGCACTCCGACAACTACAACACAATGTTTGGCCCACCCACCACTAAAGGCTATCATCATTACTCCATCTAAATTCTATAAATGGTACTTCCCATAATGTTGTTTCTGGCAAAGAGCAAGGTTTACATTTTTGCTCTCAAAATGGAGATATTGCCCACCAATAGGCTCCAAGACTGGATAGCCACTTTGGATGGCTTAGAAAAGATGAACTTTTACAGTTTCAGCCTAAATGCTCTTTTTCCGTTGAGCTGCACTTCATTTGGCTTTCCATTGCTCCATGCCGCTGCTCGGTGCTGGAATCCAATCACACATATATTTCGTTTCAGTTCACAAGAGATGTGTCTGACACTCGAAGAATTTCAAGCGTTGATGGAATCTCAACGTGATAAAGAAACCATGCTTCAACCCTGTTTTGGCCATGGTCAAGCTTTAGGACGAATGTGTGGGCTTACCTTACACGAAGCTCGATCCTTGGCTCACAATGAGGAACTAGATATTCCAGATTTGATTCGTCGGTTTTCCATCACCGGTGACAAGACGACCTCCTTTGGCGAGGTTATCGTCAGCATGCCCTTTGCTTATGCTTACTCGCACACTTCCTTCTTGCCCCTAGTCACGGTGGAGTTAGCATTAAACTGATTGAAGTAGCCCAATGCCTTAAGGAAGGTAAGAGTTGTATGGGCTTAGTGTTGGCCGAGACTTTGATGGGCTTAGATGCTTTTCAATGGGGAGAGACTACTCGATTGTGGGGAGTCCATTACTTCTCCAGTATTGTTTCCCACCCTCCTTATTTATGATCCTTACATCACTCGGCATTCAATCTCTTTTTTTTTTCTCTCAAACCCTTTTCTTTACTTTTCTCTCAACGTACATCTCTTTATTCTTTTATCTCTCTTATTTTTCATTCATTTCCCCAGATGGTTGATGGATATAAGTCTGAAAGTGGTGGATCCTTGCCCCAAGTTCTCGGCCAGGACTTACTTTCTTCGTCCACACTAGTGGAGTTCTCCTCAGAGGAATGTGGTGTGACGGATGCACAGCAGATCTGGCGGCTGACATTGCTTGGCGTAGCCCCTAGCTTAACTTGGCTAAGATGAGTTACAGCATGTCCCGAACAACCAGGTATACAGTTGATTGGCCTTACACACTGTGTATTCTATTTTCCATTCAGGTTTAGACGCCAGTTTGGACATGATCAGATTTGTCCGGATGAAGGGATAAAGTACCCAGCTTCATTTCCTATTCGTGGTTCGTACTTGCCCTCGGTACCTCAGTGCTTGGAATACGCAGAGAATTTCTGGCCCCTACCCTTACTTTCAGTTCCATCCTTCTTGACGAATACTTGGTTTGGCTCAGAGGATGAGGAACAGATTAGGGCCGACCTCGGTTACAGAACTTCCACAGCATGAAAAAAGAGACTACTGACACTTGACTCATCTATTGCCCCTAGTTTTGTTGCTTTGTCTTTTTTTTTCAAGTTTTTATATGTAAAATCAACTTTGGTTTGGAGAATGACTTGTGATATATCAATAAAATTAAAATGAGTATTGAAAATTTCCTTTTATGTTGTAAATGGTAAAGTTTTGAAAAGAAAAACCAACAATTGAATTAAAACTTTCAAAACAATTTTATTTTATTTTTATTTATTTTATTTTTTTCTGAAATGGTCACCACCGGATACATACAAAATTAATTCGAAGGCTATCAAGCCCCAATCAGTAAGATCATAACTGTAGACACCCCTTTTTGACGACCTTAAGACTCAGACGTCACCGATTGAGCGCTCGGTGATGTGTTGCATACTGTGCTCGTTCAAAGTCTCAGAGTCGCGTCGTGCGCCCCGCCTCCGGACTTCCGAACCTTCTTGTGCCTTGTCCGGTTTGCGAACCAGACTCAGTTTTCTTGTTTTCTTTCCTGAGGGAAGGGAGTGGTCCTGTAGACCATCTCTCGTGGCCGTGCGCTACTTTTCGTGGCGTAGGCCATTTTGCCCATTTCGGAGCCCGGTTCCCGGTTTCCGGAGTCGTCAGGTCGTGTGCCTCGGTTCGGACCGCCGCCCAACCATCTCCGATTCCTCCGATTTTTGGCATGTACCTCTGTTTCATCATTCCGAAGAACACTGCGGTCCAGATGCCCACTTCGTGCCGAACAAAATCTTTTTCTTTTGGCCCTCAAAATATCTAGATATTTTGCCCTCAAAATATCTGATATTTGAGGCAAGATATTTAAACCCTTTTGGCCCTCCTTTTAAGCCCTCTCTCTTGTCCATTTCAGCGGCTGCCGAACCTCATTTTGGAGGAAAAAAATCCTTCAAAGCACACTTAAGCTTAAACCTCCATTTTCATAGCAAAAAAGCTCCAAACTTCTTCAAGTCTTGCATTATTTCACCAACACCAAGCCTCACCATCTCCACTACCATTACAGCAGCAAGGAAGGGTTTTTCAAAGTCAAGAAGCAAACAACTTCAAGAGTCAGAAGCAAAGAAAGAAAGGTTTCAAGGGTAAGACTCCAAATCCATCTTTTTGAGCACTTTCTTGATTCATTTTCTACTCTAATTTCTTGAGAATTTGGGCTCCGACCCCTACTGATTTGGCTCATTTGAGCCCCTCTACAACATTGTAGAAGGGCTCACCATGTTGGTGTTTGTATATACTAGTTGCTTCAATATTCATCAAGTATGTCCCATTTTGCATGCTATTTTTGACCTATTTGCCTTTGTTTTTGGGGCTCCGACCCCTACTGGTTTTGGGCCTTTTTTGAGCCCTCTACAACATTGTAGAAGGGCTCAACCTCATTTGGCCATTCTATATACCCACCTCCCTTTGAAATCCACTTTAGGCCCCTACTTCTTGCATGTTTTGTTGACTTGCTTAGCTACTGTTTTGAGCCTCCATCGGGCTTAGAAAATAGCCTTGTTTTGGTCTCCTTTTCATGTTTGTTGAGGGCCTTAAGCCATTTGGTTAATGTTTGGTATTGCTTTGTACTTCTTTTATCAAAATTACCGTATTCTTGCATGTTTTGTAGCCTTTGTGCTTATGGTTTTGGCTCTTGGTCAGAGCTAATAGGGGTCCTTATTTTGACCCCTTTACATTTCATGAAGAAGAAGTTTGGTCATTTGGTGTATAGATTGCATGTCTCATGATATAGCCTATTTGGAGCTTATTTTGCATAGAATTTCTAGCATGTTTGTATTATGATTTCGAGGCTGCCAGTCTGCAAAAGTGCTTATTTTTAGGCCTCTTCAATGTGTAGAAGAAAGTTTGTCCATTGAATTTTCTATATATACCTCTCTATATTCCTCTTTTGGCCACTAATCTGCATGATAATGTGCCATATCTATGCTTACATTTTGGTCATGTTGTTACTGAAAAATGCCATTTGGGACTGCCTTGCTACTTTTTTACTGCCATGAGTCGATTTTGCATGTATAGCATAGCTGTAGGCCATTTCGGGGGGGTTATATAGCATTTCGGGATGATTTCATGCATTGAATTGTCATTTCGTATCATTTCGGGGACTGTTTTCCCCTCATATAGCTGAGAAATTTGATTTGCATGCTTGCATATCATTCCATGTCATTTCATGCCTAATGCATTGCCTCGGTTTGCGTGCCCATGGGCACGCACTTCGAGGCACTCCATTTTCATTCATCGGCAGCCTATGTGAGTGCGGTTGAGGCCCTCTCATGTTGGCGTAAGCCCAATCTACATTTCATGCCATTTCATGCCTGTATGTCACTGCCTCGGTTTGCGTGCCCGTGTGCGGCGCATTTCGAGGCACTTAATTTCATCTCACGGCAGCCTAGTGAGTGTGGTTGAGGCCCTCTCATGTTGGCGTAAGCCCAATTTGCATTTTCATGCTTGTATGCCATCGCCTCGGTTTGCGTGCCCGGTGCACGCATTTTGAGGCACTTCGGTTTATCCGATTTGCATTTTCATATCATCGCCTCGGTTTGCGTGCCCGTGTGCACGCATTCGAGGCACTTCGGTTTTATCCGATTTGCACTTCACATCTCCGCCTCGGTTTGCGTGCCCGTGTGCACGCATTTCGAGGCACTCTGTTTTATCCGCTTGCATTGCGTATGCCTCTGTCTCGGTTTTGCGTGCCTGTGGGTACGCATTTCGAGGCATTTCATTTTAGTCTCATTATACATCATATTTCACATCATCTCATGCTTATATGCCATTTTCTCGGTTTGCGTGCCCGTGGGCACGCGTTTCGAGGCATCTCATTTTCATAGCATTGTGCATACTATATCGCATGTTAGTTGCATTTCATGCATATCATGCATATTGCACAGGAAACGAGGCACGTTTCGTACTCCGAGTAACGGAACGGGTCTCAATTCCCAGTTCACCGACACTCCGGATTATCCATGATGGAGTTAGGTTTTGGTATAGCATCCATCTGCATTCATCCCAATATTGAGTTGTGCAAATCGGCTCCTCGGCCATCATGCATCGATATGCGTGATTGGTGGCACGAGGATCGAGGCATGCATATATTTGTGAAATACATTGCTATGCCCTTTTCCTGCTCTCTGTTGCAGCGAATTGAAGAATCGGCAAATTTTCGGAACTCGGCGCGCATTTCGAGAAATACTGTAAACAGAGGCTAATTGGGGCATCCCAGTGGATTTCCGCGCCAGGTAGCCCAACATACGTCAGCCATCAGAAGCGAGGCAGTCCCTGGCTTGCATGCCAGTTTTACTTCTTTTGTAATTAATTTGTTAATTAATTAGAATTTGTATATTTCGGACTGTAATATTCTTTTATTTCGGACTGTATATTTATTCGGACCCTCTGCGCGAGGGCATAACTGTAATAAGTGTGGGTGTGTGTGATGTATGTCTTCCAACCCCACGTCTTTCTCCCTTTTATTTACCCGCTTATGTTGGTTAGATATAGGGCATATTTTGATTAGCATACAGTATGACAGCATGTTGCATCATTCATCTGTTTGCACGCACCGGGCTCGGCGCATCATACAACTGCATTTGTATTTCAATTCCAAATTGAATACATGTTAGCTGTAGCATTTCATATCCCATGTTTAGGACAGTCGAGCCTGCTATAGTTGCATTATTGCATGTGTTGCATTAGGCATTACAGTATATTTAGGATCATGCATTGATTTCTAATCAGCTTTTGTTTTGGCTCGGAGTACTAGGTGAGTTTTATGCTTTAGCATCCTTGCATGCGTGTGAGTGACTGCCATGATAGCATGCTTACCATGAGGCTATGTGCTTATGTGATATAACTGCCTTGAATGCCTGTGGGTGGAGGTTGAGTTATCTGAATTGGGACAATTCATCAATCATGTTTTCTAAGCCTACCTGAGGGTGGCAAATCGCGTTTTAGCCTACCTGCGGGTAGCACCATCAACCATTTTCAAATGTTTTGTTCCAATTCAGGCGGCCCAGTCTATACTTGTTTGCTGCGAGCATCACATAGTAACCTAGGCTAATAACTGGAATAAGAGCATACAATGTTTTCAAAAACAGATATCATGGTTAGTAGAGGCCGGTCTTTGACCGGGCGAGCGGGGGTGCTCACGATGTGACCTTCCCAATCGTACCCGAGTTCCCGAGCCAACTTTGGTGATGACGGACACGTGGCCTTTGGCACTGAGTTAGGGTTTCCTAAATTTCCCATTTAAAAAAATATTTAGGTGGCGACTCTGTTATCTGGCAAAGCAGTCCATGTTTGGCACTTCTTTCAAAAAAATCAGTTTTTCTCAAAACGATTTGCCGGATTTGGACTCTTTGGTTCGAGATTTAGAACCGCAACAAAATCGAGTCCGAACAGTAGCGAGGTCCCTCGCGGGCGTTGTTACAGTTTCTGGCGACTCTGCTGGGGATTTAGAGAACTTGACTCGAACTCATGATATCTGCTTTTGATTACACTTGTGTGTTTCTTTGCATTGCATTTGCATTGGTGCGCCTAGGAACACTGTGTTTGCCATATGCCATTCCCGAACGATTTGCCGGAGGCTTGTCTTGTCAAGTCATGTCCATAAGGCTGATCGGCTCTGGGCTCTGACAGCATGGGAACACAAACCCCGGTTTTACCGGGGCACCCTTTTTGACCATTCGACCTAGTGCATATTCGGATCCATAGTGACCATTCCAAACTAGGACAGGTTGCTTACCCGTTTATAGGTTGTTTGAAACCGCTGTGTGCGTAGTGAAACCCTAGTTCCTGACAAAATAGGACAGGGAAACCCTTACCCCAACATAGGGGTGTTTTAGCTCTCACATATCTGCTATGTGCTTGTTAGAGTGCGTCTCTATAGGGAATGCATGTATCAGTTTGCGAGTTTGGGCATCAGGCCTGCGGGCACCAATTCAGTATTTTGGGTATCAGGCCTGCGGGCATCAGTATTTGGTGGGATTCAGTTTACCTGAGGGTAGCAGTTTACAGGCAGAATTTTGGGGCAGAATTCAGGAGAGGGCACACTCATTCAACTATGCTCGCATCTGTTCAGGTGAAATCAGGCTGAGATGCTGTCTGTTTTCTCTTTTGCTAGGTAGTCTTGGGAACCATAGCTTCAGAAGGCTCCAATATCCCCCGAGGATCATTAGACTTGTACTGATAGACTTTGTCGGGTCAGAGATTCAGTTCAAGGGCAATCAGTGTTCCTTTATCAGAGGCAGGGTGAAAAGGACCAGTCAGGCACAGATCACCAGTTCAGCAGTTACCAGATCAGTGGCCCTTATCCGCCCCCAGCAACAGTCAGGCTGAGGTCTCAATTTCTACTGCAGGGATAGATACCAGTCAGTTAGATGGATCAGCAGAACACATCAGGATGGAGGCAATGATGCGCCAGATGCAAGAAAGTATGAAACTCATGCAGCAAGATGCTGTCCGCCAAGCGGAATTCGCCAAGCAACAGACTGTGATCATGGCCCAACAGGCAGAGCTAATAACCAAGCTACAGAGCAAGCCGAGGCATCTGCTTCGCATCAGGCTCCTCCCCCACCAAGGGTTCTGATACCGAGGAGACGCCAAATGTCCAAAATGTCCAAGAGGATACAGGCTTTCCAACAGGGCCAGCTCCGCCCCCAATTTTACCCCAGCTATCCAAAGCGCCTACCAATCTGCCGGACTCTCCCTTCGAGTTCGAGGTCCGACTACAGCGTTAAAATTGAGCAAACTTGAGAAGATGTTTAAGAAATCCCAGGGGGTAAAGTCCATCCCGGACATTGAGGACGGGTACACCCGACGCAGCTGTGACACTGCCGGACAGGTTCAAGATGCCTCACATCGACCGTTTTGACGGGTCAGGAGATCCCATGGTCCACCTGAGTTTGTTTTCAGATGTTCTGCGCCCGATGGGCTTGACAAGACTACAGAAGCTCTCCCTTTTGTAGGACCCTGTCGGGTATTGCGGTCATCTGGTACGCCAAATTAGAGGATCAATGAAACAAAGCTGGGAGGAGATGGCCGAGGCCTTCGTCGCGCAATACTCTTATAACACTCAGATCGAGATCACAACCCGTGATCTTGAGACAACAAGGCAAGAGCCCGAGGAGAGTTTCTCGAATTTTGTGATGCGGTGGAGGGCGAAGGCATCAATGATGACTTTAAGGCCCACTGATAAAGACCAGATAAGGATGGTTGTGCGCAACCTCCAACCCAAGCTGATGCAAAAGATGATCGTGCTCCCCTTCCCTACCTTTTCAGATTTGCATGAGATGGGGGTACAAATTGAGGATGCTATGAAACAGGGCTTGATTGACAGCGACAGGGAGCAACCCAGGAGGACCTTCAACCGTAACGCAAATGCAGGCATAAGTAGTGCTGAAAATGCCAGAGCTTCAGACGTGGGCATGGTTACCACCACCACACAAAAAACGGCCACCCCTTTTATCGGTGCATCCGGAGCTAGCTCGCAAATAGCCAAAAACCCACCTCAGGGCCAAAGGGTGTTCACTCCACTATACATGCCCCTATCCAAAGTTCTGGGGGTTTTGATCAAGAAAGGGCATCTGAAGCCCCTGGAGCCGCAGCCACTACCAAGAACCTCCCTCTCTCACACAACCCAGCCGACTACTGTGCCTTCCATCAGCGAGCTGGCCATGACACTGACATGTGCTTTCGTCTTCGCCACGAAATACAAGATCTGATCGACAATAGAGTCGTCCTTGCACCGAGTCCTACAAAGTCTATCGGCACTTGACCAGTGAACTTGTGGGGGATAATGTGATGTGATTGGGGGATGAACCACCTGCGGATGGCGCTCAGATTACCCCAGCTATGGTGAATGGCATGCACTGTTTTGAGCAATGTACAAGTGCTGATAATTGCTTTCTGACTTGGGTATTGGGTCAGTTTTGTTGTTTTGTTTTGAGTCTGTCTTTTGTTTTGAGTCTGTCTCTTTTGTTTTGGGTCTGTCTTGTTGTATCGAGTCAGTCCTGTTGTATAGGAGTCGGGTGATTCCGGGGGTGTTACCTCGGGCGTCACCATTTTGTTTCGTGTTTGTCTTTTTGTTTTGTTTTGAGTCTGTTTCTGCCGGGGAGCCAGTTATGCCGCCAGACTTTGAATGAAACAGCAGTGATTTTCACGCTCTCACATTTGCTTCTGCCGTGTGCTAGTTGTACCGGGATTTGAATGAAATGGCAGTGCATTCCACCTGCTCTCTTGTGCCTTGAAGTCATTGTAATGACCTGAGTTTTTCAAAACTTTTTTTGAACACTGCGGTGAAAACAAAGAGGAAGGAATTCCTCGGGATTTGCAAAATTTTGATCAATTGAGAGAAAGAGAGGCGTGCTAAGCCCTTAATGAATGAAATCATGCTTGTCAGCGTGAGTACTGAGAAGGACCCTAGCTTTGATCCAGATTGGTCCGACACTGTCTTCAGCGCGAGCGATTTGTCGCTTTCTTAAAAACTTTCAAAAAAAATGTTTTGCGCGGTCTTGCGAAGACCTGTGTGGAATCACTCTTGAGATTGTGCAGCTTAGGATCACTCTCGGTCTCGAGACTCGACCCCTTTGCTTTCAAACCTTGAACTTGAATTCAGAAGGTTCAACGGTCAACTACAACATGAGGCCTGTGTGGCCAGATTTGAAGCAGCCCTCGAGCAAGAGGCACCAAAGTCAGATCAAGAGGATCAGATGTCGTCAAAAGAAGCTCACAAAGCTAGAACAGAAGTACCCCCCGAACTAGGGGCGACAATGTCCTATGTGCTCGAAGAGCCGAAGATGGATCCTTCTGCAAATCAACAGCCACTCTCCTGGATACGGATGACTTCAAAACCCTACAACCATTTGGCATGGACCAAGCTACACTTTTACCCTTTGAGAGGCTCGCTGGGTCGAAAACCCGAAAGGGCGACCCAGGCAAAAGTTAGAGCAAGAAAAAGAAGAAAAAGAACAAAAAAGAAAAATGCAAAAAAGAACAAAAAAAGAGAAAAGAAAAAATGCAAAGAAAAGAAAAAAAAGAAAAGATGAAAAAGAAAAAGAAAAGAAAAAGAAAAAGAAAAAAGAAGAAAAGAAGAAAGAAATGAAAAGAAAAGAAAAACAAAGCTCGCAAGGTTGAAAACCTGCAACAGGCGCCTTGGCAAAAGTTAGAGCATAAAAAGGAGAGGTTAAATACCCGAGTGTACCTTAAACCCGAACTACGTAAGGCTTGATTCCCATGTTTGGGATACGTAGGCAACTTCATCCTGAAGTCCAGCCGCAAAACGATTCAAATTCGATTGTGTCCATGTAATGGTTTTGATCATCTTTGCCTTCTCTGTATCTGAGAGTTCGGTTGTCATCATCACTCTGAGGACTGATTATAGTGTGCTGCGGCGCCATCCAAACAAGGGGCAACTTTCCGTTGCCATTCAACGCGCCGCGGTGCCGTTCAAACAAGGGGCAACTTTCCGTTGCCATGCAGCTCTCTTCAAGCACAGGGCAGTTTTCTTTGGATCCGAGGTTGTGCATCTCAGGAGTAGGTTCCGCGCTTGTTGAGCATTGGCCGTTTGCAAAAATAGTTTTTGAGAATTTTTACTGAGGTTGACTAATTTTCTCGAAAATTGTTTCATTTTCCAAAACTGGACCATTTTCTTGGACCCAAAAAAGGAAAATTTTCAGTGCTCATAGCCTGAACTGCATGATTTCAAATCAAAAATCGAACAAACATGTTAATCTAACTCTCATTTTGGTCAAAATTTTTTAGGAGAAAGCTCAAAAATAAAAAATGGTCAAAATGATGAACTAGGGGCACAATTGAGTCAGGTGTTCTGTCTTTTCCCCGTAGCCAATGCATTTGCCAGAAAGGGCACCATACTTACCAAGAAGGGCACTGTATTCGCCAAGAAGGGCACAACTGAAGCTAATAAGCAAAGTGCTGAAAGCTCTCTCACCCTCCAAGCAGCGAGGTATCAAGCCAAGTGTGAGGCACGAACGGGAATGGATCAAGATATTCCACTTCCTCATCTTGACAGATCTGATCACGTCCAAACTCCCCAGCAAAGCATCATCAATCGGTGTCAGCTGTAGATTTTGCTACACACCCAAATGTAGCGCAACCCCTCTGCGGGAGGAATTCACTGCTGTGAGCAGAAGAAGAATCTAGCAGAATGCTGAGGGCGTGACCTCGCAACTTGCTGTTTATCTATCAACCACCCAGGGGAGGGATTGAAAAATGAGAGATTGAAGAATAGAGAGACGTGCGATGAGAGAAAAAGTAAGAAAAGGGCTTTTTCAGAAAAACAGAGCTTGAGGGCCGAGTGATGTGAGAATCATAAATAAGAAAGGGTGGGAAACACACCCGGTGAAACAGGCTCCCTGTGCACGTCTGAGTGTCGTGTCTTTTCGTTTGTCTCATTTCTTGTTTTGAGTCATCCCGAGCGTGTCTCGTGTATTTAGGTCGTTTACCTTTTGTTTTTCTGTGTTGAGTTGTTTTGGCTGTAGTCATTGTAGGCTCAATACCCGGTTGAGAATCCTTTTCTCATTTTCAAAAAAATAAAATCGTTTTGTGCTCCGAGTGCCGTGCCGTTCTCCACATTTGTGCAAAATAGAATTTTTTCTTTCATAAAACCGCAGGGTTCAACCCAGGTCATGTGAGAACAGTAAAACCAGGATCTATCTGAAGCTATGAGTTTCGGGCTGCAAAGCAAAAGCAAAAGAGGAAAACGTCGGGAATCTGAGTTTGTTCCAACTTCAGTAAGTTCCGAGACTATACTCCGTGTGTACCTCTTCAGGTCTTGCCAATGTTCCGAAGTATGAGTGTGCCTCTACCTCAAGCTCAAGATCAAGTCTACTCCAAGCCAGAATGGCGATCAGGAGTGCTCTCCTTGAGTACCATTCCCTGCCAGAGGCATCTTGGTCGTGTTTGCGATGAGTTCCTAGGAGACCAACTGCGACGGTGGAAACTAGAGTTCGAATGGCCGTGGCCTAGAACGCAAAGGTTCGGGATTTCCGAGACTAAAGTCTGGTTTGAATACCCAGAGGCGTGTCCTCGGCTTGAAATCTGTATGGAAGCCCCATAGGTTGAGATAGCATGTACGCACCTCAATTCTGGATACTGAACCAACCTAGTCTGTCACCCCGTTGGAGAATAGGGAAAGTTGTGAGTATGATCAGGAAGACAAGCGGCAGCCGTGGCTCCTACATGCAGATATTGTTACTTGTTAGCATTCCAGAACCTTTGTGCTGTGTGTTCAAGGTAAAGTGTTCGAAGAGCACGAGGAGAGATCCCCGTTGGAGAAGAGCGGTTCACCGCCACTCACCTCATGAGGTGCTTTCTAAAGCGCCGCTTTGTCCATTTATTTCTTTCCGTGAGCATCATGCATTGTAATGCATTGTATCTATCAAGTTTCTTTCTCAGTCATGCACGATATTGTATGTACGGTTCATTCAAAGGAGTTCCATTTGAGATCATTTATTAGTGTATCAATCACACACATTCTCACTTTTCTGTATCTATCACACACATTCTTATTTTGTGTATCTAGCATGCACATACTCACTTTTGTGTATCCATCACACACCTTTAGTGTATTAATCACACTTGTTCACATAGTGCATCTATCACACTATGTGTTCACCTTTAGTATATCTATCATACTCTGCTCACTTTGTGTGTCAATCACACTATGCTCATTCACTTGCATTGTTATGCACATCCACTAGCATTGTTATGCTCATTCGTTGCATTGTTATGCACACTCTACCTGCATTGTTATGCACCTTTTTCACTTGCATTGTTGATCTTTTCCTCTCTTGCATGTGATATGTTGAGAGATGCACCTTTTCCTCTCTTGCGTGTGATACGCTGAGAGATGCTTCTTCCTCTCTACATGTGATATGTTGAGAGATGCTTCCTTTCCTCTCTTGCGTGTGATACGCTGAGAGATGCTTCTTCCTCTCTTGCATGTGATATGCTGAGAATTGCACCTTTCCTCTCTTGCGTGTGATACGCTGAGAGATGCTTCCTTCCCTCTCTTGCATGTGATATGCTGAGAGGTCTGTCTTCCTTCTTATGCGTGTGATACGCTGAGAAATTCACCTTTCCTCTCTTGCGTGTGATATACGCTGAGAGATGCTTCCTTCCCTCTCTTGCATGTGATATGCTGAGAGATGCTTCACCTTTCCTCTCTTGCGTGTGATACGCTGAGAGATGCTTCCTTCCCTCTCTTGCATGTGATATGCTGAGAGGTCGTCTTCCTTCTTATGCGTGTGATACGCTGAGAAATTCACCTTTCCTCTCTTGCGTGTGATACGCTGAGAGATGCTTCCTTCCCTCTCTTGCATGTGATATGCTGAGAGGTCTGTCTTCCTTCTTATGCGTGTGATACGCTGAGAAATTCACCTTTCCTCTCTTGCGTGTGATACGCTGAGAGATGCTTCTTTCCCTCTCTTGCATGTGATATGCTGAGAGGTCTGTCTTCCTTCTTATGCGTGTGATACGCTGAGAAATTACCTTTCCTCTCTTGCGTGTGATACGCTGAGAGATGCTTCCCCTCTCTTGCATGTGATATGCTGAGAGGTCTGCTTCTTCTCTTGCGTTGATACGCTGAGAAATTATTCTCTCGCGTGTATACGCTGAGAAATGTTACTCTTTCCTCTCCTGTGTCGATACACTGAGGAGTTGTGCTTGAGACTCCGGTATTCTCGGTAGTCACTTTTAGCCTTCTCGCGTGAGAAACCGTGAGAATTGCTTAATTCTCTTTCATCCTTTCTGCATGAGATGTAGTTTGGCTCGAGTTTTACTTGCTTGCATAGCATTCGCTTAAAATGTTGTATTTATTTTGCATACTTGCTTCATTACAACTCTCTTTGCATGATCATGAATGATAATCGGCTTCGCGTAGCGTGTAAGTCCAATCTTCAAACCGGCTTCGCGTAGCGTGTAAGTCCAATCTTCAAACCGGCTTCGCGTAGCGTGTAAGTCCAATCTTCAAACCGGCTTCGCGTAGCGTATAAGTCCAATCTTCAAACCGGCTTCGCGTGGCGTGTAAGTCCAATTATCAAAATCTTTCTGCATATCATTTGCATTTTGCCCCTGCCTGCGGGCACGCCTGCGGGCATGTATCTCTGTTCATCTTGTATGATTGTCTAAGTCTTCGGCCTTGTCAAAAATGGGTCGTCTCTGGGCTTTGACATTCACTCCCGTCACTTGTGACTTCCGAGTTCTGTCAAAGAGGGGCAACTGTAGACACCCCATTTTTGACCGACCTTAAGACTCAGACGTCACCGATTGAGCGCTCGGTGATGTTGCATACTGTGCTCGTTCAGAAGTCTCAGAGTCGCGGTCGTGCGCCCCGCCTCCGGACTTCCGAACCTTCTTCTGTGCCCTGTCTCGGTTTGCGAACCAGACTCAGTTTTCTCTGTTTTCTTTCCTGAGGGAAGGGAGTGGTCCTGTAGACCATCTCTCGGTGGCCGTGCGCTACTTTTCGTGGCCGTAGGCCATTTTGCCCATTTCGGAGCCCGGTTCCCGGTTTCCGGAGCCGTCAGGCCGTGTGCCTCGCGTTCGGGACCGCCCAACCATCTCCGATCCTCCGATTTTTGGCTGTACCTCTGTTTCATCATCTTCCGAAGAACACTGCGGTCTCAGATGCCCACTTCGTGGCCGAACAAAATCTTTTCTTTTTGCCCTCAAAATATCTAGATATTTTGCCCTCAAATATCTAGATATTTGAGGCAAGATATTTTAACCCTTTTGGCCCTCCTTTTAAGCCCTCTCTCTTGTCCATTTCCATTTCCAGCGGCTGCCGAACCTCATTTTGGGAGGAGAAAAAAATCCTTCAAGAACACTTAAGCTTAACCTCCATTTTCATAGCAAAAGCTCCAAACTTCTTCAAGTCTTGCATTATTTCTTCACCAACACCAAGCCTCACCATCTCCACTACCATTCTAGCAGCAAGGAAGGGTTTTCAAAGGTCAAGAAGCTACAAATTCAAGTCAAGAAGCAAAGAAAGAAAGGTCTTCAAGGGTAAGACTCCAAATCCATCTTTTTGAGCACTTTCTTGATTCATTTTTCTACTCTAATTTCTTGAGAATTTGGGCTCCGACCCTACTGATTTTGTGCTCATTTTGAGCCCCTCTACACATTGTAGAAGGGCTCAACCATGTTTGGTGTTTGTATATACTAGTTTGCTTCAATATTCATCAAGTATGTCCCATTTTTGCATGCTATTTTTGACCTATTTGCCTTTGTTTTGGGGCTCCGACCCCTACTGGTTTTGGGCCTATTTTGATCCCCTCTACAACATTTTGAAGGGCTCAACCTCATTTGGCCATTCTATATACCACCTCCCTTTGAAATCCACTTTAGGCCCTAATTCTTGCATGTTTTGTTTGACTTGCTTAGCTACTGTTTTGAGCCTCCATCGGGCTTAGAAATAGCCTTGTTTTGGTCTCCTTTTCATGTTATGTTGAGGCCTTAAGCCATTTGGTTAATGTTTTTGGTACTTGCTTTGTAATTCCTCAAAATTACCGTTTTTCTTGCATGTTTTGTAGCCTTTTGTGCTTATGGTTTTGGCTCTTGGTCAGAGCTAATAGGGGTCTTATTTTGACCCCTTTACATTTTCATGAAGAAGGTTTGGTCATTTGGTGTAGATTGCATGTCTCATGATATAGCCTATTTGGAGCTTATTTTGCATAGAATTTCTAGCATGTTTGTATTATGATTTCGAGGCTACCATCTTCTCTGCAAAAGTGCTTATTTTTAGGCCCTCTTCAATGTTGTAGAAGAAAGTTTGTCCATTTGAATTTTCTATATACTACCTCTCATTATATTCCTCTTTTGGCCACTAATCTTGCATGATAATGTTGCCATATCTATGCTTACATTTTGGTCATGTTTGTTACTGAAAATGCCATATTTGGGACTGCCTTGCTACTTTTTTACTGCCATGAGTCGATTTTGCATGTATAGCATAGCTGTAGGCCATTTCGGGGGGTTATTAAGCATTTCGGGATGATTTCATGCATTGATTGTCATTTCGTATCATTTCGGGACTGTTTTCCCCTTCATTAGCTGCTGAAATTTGATTTGCATGCTTCATATCATTTCCCATTCATTCATGCCTTAATGCATTGCCTCGGTTTTGCGTGCCCATGGGCACGCACTCGAGGCACTCCATTTTCATTCATCGGCAGCCTATGTGAGTGCGGTTGAGGCCCTCTCATGTTGGCGTAAGCCCAATCTACATTTTCATGCCATTTCATGCCTGTATGTCACTGCCATCGGTTTGCGTGCCCGTGTGCGCGCATTTCGAGGCACTTCATTTTCATCTCACGGCAGCCTATGTGAGTGTGGTTGAGGCCCTCTCATGTTGGCGTAAGCCCAATTTGCATTTTCATGCTTGTATGCCATCGCCTCGGTTTGCGTGCCCGTGTGCACGCATTTTGAGGCACTTCGGTTTTATCCGATTTGCATTTTCATATCATCGCCTCGTTTGCGTGCCCGTGTGCACGCATTTGAGGCACTTCGGTTTTATCCGATTTGCACTTCACACTCCCCGCCTCGGTTTGCGTGCCCGTGTGCACGCATTTCGAGGCACTCTTTTTATCCGCTTGGCATTGCGTATGCCTCTGTCTCGGTTTGCGTGCCTGTGGGTACGCATTCGAGGCATTTCATTTTAGTCTCATTATACATCATATTTCACATCATCTCATGCTTATATGCCATTTTCTCGGTTTGCGTGCCCGTGGGCACGCGTTTCGAGGCATCTCATTTTCATAGCATTGTGCATACTATATCGCATGTTAGTTTGCATTTCATGCATATCATGCATATTGCACAGGAAACGAGGCACGTTTCGTACTCCGAGTAACGGAACGGGTCTCATTCCCAGTTCATCACCGACACTCCGGATTATCCATGATGAGTTAGGTTTTGGTATAGCATCCATCTGCATTCATCCCAATATTGAGTTGTGCAAATCGGCTCCGGCCATCATGCATCGATATGCGTGATTGGTGGCACGAGGATCGAGGCATGCATATATTTGTGAAATACATTGCTATGCCCTTTTCCTGCTCTCTGTTGCAGCGAATTGAAGAATCGGCAATTTTCGGAACTCGGCGCGCATTTTCGAGAAATACTGTAAACAGAGGCTAATTGGGGCATCCCAGTGGATTTCCGCGCCAGGTAGCCCAACATACGTCAGCCATCAGAACGAGGCAGTCCCTGGCTTGCATGCCAGTTTTACTTTCTTTTGTAATTAATTTGTTAATTATTAGAATTTGTATATTTCGGACTGTAATATTCTTTTATTTCGGACTGTATATTTATTCGGACCCTCTGCGCGAGGGCATACTGTAATAGTGTGGGTGTGGGTGATGATGTCTTCCAACCCCACGTCTTTCTCCCTTTATTTACCCGCTTATGTTGGTTAGATATAGGGCATATTTTGATTAGCATACAGTATGACAGCATGTTTGCATCATCATCTGTTTTGCACGCACCGGGCTCGGCGCATCATACAAACTGCATTTGTATTTCAATTCCAAATTGAATACATGTTAGCTGTAGCATTTCATATCCCATGTTTAGGACAGTCGAGCCTGCTATAGTTGCATTATTGCATGTGTTGGCATTAGGCATTACAGTATATTTAGAGGATCATGCATTGATTTCTAATCAGCTTTTGTTTTGGCTCGGAGTACTAGGTGAGTTTTATCTTTAGCATCCTTGCATGCGTGAGTGACTGCCATGATAGCATGCTTACCATGAGGCTATGTGCTTATGTGATATAACTGCCTTGAATGCCTGTGGGTGGAGGTTGAGTTATCTGAATTGGGACAATTCATCAATCATGTTTTCTAAGCCTACCTGAGGGTGGCAAATCGCGTTTTTAGCCTACCTGCGGGTAGCACCATCAAACCATTTTCAAATGTTTTGTTTCCAATTCAGGCGGCCCAGTCTATACTTGTTTGCTGCGAGCATCACATAGTAACCTAGGCTAATAACTGGAATAAGAGCATACAATGTTTTCAAAAACAGATATCATGGTTAGTAGAGGCCGGTCTTTGACCGGGCGAGCGGGGGTGCTCACGATGTGACCTTCCCCAATCGTACCCGAGTTCCCGAGCCAACTTTGGTGATGACGGACACGTGGCCTTTGCACTGAGTTAGGGTTTCCTAAATTTCCCATTTAAAAAATATTTAGGTGGCGACTCTGTTATCTGGCAAAGCAGTCCATG
This sequence comes from Camellia japonica, assembly GCA_030407325.1. Classification (NCBI taxonomy): domain Eukaryota; kingdom Viridiplantae; phylum Streptophyta; class Magnoliopsida; order Ericales; family Theaceae; genus Camellia; species Camellia japonica. The sequence continues at coordinate 83,194,255 of JAPPVO010000016.1, read as the reverse complement.
TTTGGCACTTCTTTCAAAAAAATCAGTTTTTCTCAAAACGATTTGCCGGATTTGGACTCTTTGGTTCGAGATTTAGAACCGCAACAAAATCGAGTCCGAACAGTAGCGAGTCCCTCGCGGGCGTTGTTAAATAACCAAGTCGACAACGGTGGAGAATGACGGATTGATTAAACCAGATGAACAGGACAGTTGAGTTGAAAAATAGTGATAGCCGAACTTCGGGATGAAGTTGCCTACGTATCCCAAAGATGAGAATCAGGCCTTACGTAGTTCGGAGAGGGTTCACTCGAGTATTTATTCTCTCCTTTTGCGCTCTAACTTTTGCCAAGGTTGCTCTTTCGGGTTTTCGATCTTGCGAGCTCAGTTTTTCTTTATTTCTAATTATTTTTTTTTATGCTCTAACTTTTGCCTGGGTCGCCCTTTCGGCCTAACGAGCCTCTCAGGGGTAATACTTCTTCAACTTATCCATGTTGATCGGTTGAGAAAACTCCAGGCCATCCAAATCCATAAGAATAATTGCTCCTCCGGACCAGATTGACTTGATGAAATAATGCCAGTCCAATTGGTTCTGAACTTGCCCCTAAGATCATGGATGGAGGCTCGGTTGTCTTTGAGCACCATGTCTCCTTCTTTGAGATTTCTGGACTTGACTTTCTTGTTAAAAGCCCTCGCAATTCTATGCTGGTAACCTTGATATGATATAATGCCTTCAACCTCCTCTCATCAAACCAATCAATCTTCAAATCTACTTTGTTGCCAGTCCGCCTCCGCTATCTAACACTCAACCATAATTATTCTTAGCGACGGTACTTCAATCTCGATTGGCAGAACAACTTCTATCTCATAAACAAGAGAATAAGGGTTGCTCCTGTAGATGTTCGGATCGACGTTCTGTAACCCCAGAGTGCGAATGGAAGTTTCTCCGGGCAGTCCCTGTAGGTTTCAACCATTTTCTGCAAAATTCTCTTGATGTTTTTGTTTGCAGCCTCAACAGCTTCATTAGTCTGCGGCCTGTATGTTGATGACTTACAGAAAGCCACGTTATATTTCTCAAGCAGGTCTATCACATCTTTTTTGAAATGCGAGCCATTATCTGAGATGATCCTCGTTGGGCACCCCATATCGACAGATGATGTTGTTCTTGATGAACTTAGCCATGCCAATGCAACGCCTTTAGAACGGCATAGGATTGGGCCTCCACCCACTTTGTGAAGTAGTCGATTGCTACCAAAATGGTCATGCCCGTTGACCCTTTGGCGTGACTGCACCGATAACGTCAATTCCCCAGACTGAGAAAAGCCATGGTGAAGTCATATTGTAGAGTTTCGACGGCGGAATGTTCATGTGATTGGCATGGATTTGACATTTGTGGCATCTCCGTACAAAGCCAATATAGTCCTCTTCCATGGTTGACCAATAGTAGCCTTGTCTAAGGATTTTTCGAGCTAGCATCACACCATTCATGTAAGCTCCGCACTCTCCTCCGTGAATAGCTTTCATAAGGCGCCTTGATTCTTCTTTCTCAACACACAACTTATGCATTCCCAGATGGCCTCTTTTGTACAACTTGTTTCCGCAGATGATGAATTGGATGGCCAAACGCCGTATTCCCCTTTTGTCCTTGGCACTTGCCCCTGGTGGGTACGCCTCTTTGTCTAGGAAATTCCAGATGTCGTAATACTAGGAGTTCGTGTCTTGAACCTCATCTATCACGGCGATGGTCTCATAAGCCGGCGTATACTTCTGTTCAATGATGATCGGGCGCATCTTCACTCCAAGCGGAATGTCCACCATGGTGGATAAAGTTGCCAACGCATCAGCAAATCGGTTATTCTCTCTGAGCAAATACGTGAATGTCAATTTCTCAAACCTCGGAATTAACACATCCAGGGCCTGATGATAAACCCTCATTTTCTCTTCCTTAACCCGCCAATCTCCGTTTGCTTGAGACACAACCAAATTCGAATCTCTGATAACATCCAATCTTATTGCCCCTAGTTCTAGGGCAGCTTCCAAACCAGCAATACACGCTTCGTATTCTGCTTCATTGTTGGATACTTTAAACCGGAGTTTGAAGGCTAGAGGTATGTGTGAATCATCGGGTGCTATGAGCAACACATCGATCCCATAATCATACTGATTAGACGCTCCGTCAAAGTACATTGTCCATGGTTCCTCTTCTATCTGCAGGATGTCTTCATCTGGGAATAGATACTCCACTGCTTCATCATCTCTTTCTACTGGGTGATCCACTAGAAATTCCACTACAGCTCTCCCTTTGACTGATTTGCGCGTGACATACTTGCGGTCAAACTCGGAGAGAAGAAGCAACCAACGAGCTAGCTTACCCGTAAGTGCTGGTTTCTCAAAGAGATATTTGATGGGATCTAAGCTCGAAACCAGAATTACAGAATAAGCTAACAGGTAGTGTCTTAACTTCCTCGTTGCCCAAACCAAAGCTAAGGAAGCTTTCTCAAGAGGAGTGTAGCGAGTTTCATATTCTAGCATCTTCTTGCTTAGATAATAGATGGCCTTCTCCACCTTCGCTTCTGATTCTTGCGCTAGCATGCACCCCATGGTTGAATTTGTTACTGATAAATACAAGATTAGTGGTTTCCCCGGTTCTGGTGGCGACAATACAGGAGGATTCTGAAGGTACTGCTTAATCTGTTCGAAGGCGAACTGACATCGATCATCCCATTGGAATTTCTTTCCTTTCTTCAACAGACCAAATAGTGGTTCACAAGTCAAGGTTAATTTTGAGATAAACCGTCTTATAAATTGCACCTTACCTAGAAAGTCGAGCACCTCCTTTTCGGTCATTGGTGGTGGCATTTCTACGATGGCCTTGATTTTAGAGGGATCTACTTCAATTCCCCTTTGTGTAATTAGAAATCCCAACATTTTTCTTGCAGTTACCCCGAAGGTGCTTTTCTGTGGGTTTAACCTCAGTCTATACTCCTTAATCCGCTTAAAGAATTTTTCCAGTGCGCTGTAGTGACCTCCTCGCTCTTTAGACTTGACGATCATATCGTCCACATACACCTCAACCTCCTTGTGGATCATGTCGTGCAAAATGGTGGTTGTGGCCCGCTAATATGTAGCCCCAGCATTTTTCAGTCCAAAAGGCATAACTCTGTAACAGTAGGTACCCCACGGCGTGGTGAAAGCAAACTTGTCAAGTTTAAAATTTTGTCAAATTTTGCATAGGTAGGTACCCCACGATGGTTGCAAAATAATTTTGTAAAATTTCGAGTTAAATTTAATTTAAAATTTGATTTTGTTATTTTTTAGTAATAGACTTGCCTCACCATTAGAATGGGATTTTTGTGAAGTTCAGCCACGCGATCCACTATTTGATTTTTATAGTTAATTATCATAATTGGTTCATATATGTTAGATTTTTTTCTACAAAAGTGAAATACATTGTTACCCAAAAAACAACCTAAGAGGAGGGGAGGGTGAATTAGGTTTTTATAAATAAAAATAATGATACCCTAATAAAAATTATGACTAGCACAATAGATAAATATAGTTGATGAAATAAAAATAATTAAAACAAGTGTTCTAACAACTATGTCAATTAATGATTTTAGCACAATAAAAATATGAAATATAACTATGGCAATTTAAATAAAATAAAGAGATAAGGGAGAGAGAGACAAACAAATTTATAGTGGTTTGGCTTCATCTCGGCCTACGTCCACTCTTCAAGCTTCACTTGAGATTTTCCATTATTCTCTAGCTTCACAGGGTGCTAGCAACCTTTTCACAGATGGAGCAATCCTCCACGGATTTTACACAGACTTTCTAAGTCAAGAACACTGAATGAACTACACTCTTACAAGGTTGAAAAGAAAGTGTTTTTACTTTCACAGAAAGCTACATGAATTATCTCTCAAAGATAAATATAAAAATGAAACTCTGGTTTTTCTGTAAACCTCACACAAGGAAGATGGGCTTAAAGCTATACGTCTCGGTGTATAATTTCTGAAAGAGGATGTAAACAAAAATTGAAGAACACTTCTCAGAGAATTTTTTAGAGAATAGTTGTGAGTGATTATAGATCAAAGAATATTTTCTGTTTTTTTTTTTTTTTGGTTACTTGTTTACATTAGAGGCTTTGGTATATATAATGAAACTTATAGCCATTTATAGCCGTTATATTTATTTGAATTTATAGCTGTTGTATTCATTTGAATATCTTCCACTCCATCATTACTAATTTGAATATTTTCCACTTGAACCTTTTGGCCTGCTGCTGTGCTAGGTTGTTTGAACCTTTTAGTCTGCTTTTACGCCGGGCTGTTTGAACCTTTTGGCCTGCTGCTGTGATGGGCTGTTGGAACCTTTGTTTTGGGTTGTTTGAACCTCTGGTTTGGGCTGTTTGAACTCCTGATTTAATCAAATATTAAATACATTCTAACAACATTTAGGGGAAAGGTTTAGGTGAGAAATAATGGGACAAAATAAATTTTGATTCTATTTTTCTCTTTCAAATAAATCATCAAAATAAATTTTGATTCTATTTTTCTCTTCCAAATAAATTAAAACATAATTAAATAAATCATCAAAATAAATTTTGGATTCTATTTTTCTCTTTCAAATAAATTAAAACATAATTAAATAAATCATCAAAATAAATTTTGGATTCTATTTTTATCTTTCAAATAAATTAAAACATAATTAAATAAATCATCAAAATAATTTTGGATTTTATTTTTCTCTTTCAAATAAATTAAAACATAATTAAATAAATCATCAAATAAATTTTGGATTCTATTTTTATCTTTCAAATAAATTAAAACATAATTAAATAAATCATCAAAATAAATTTTGTATTCTATTTTTCTCTTTCAAATAAATTAAAACATAATTAAATAAATCATCAAAATAAATAAGTCTAACATACATGATAAAGAAATCTAGACAATTAAAAATCAATATACCAAAATTATGAATGGAGAATGAAAATAAATAAAAAAAGTTGTGAACCATAATTAATTAAAAACAAAAGGTGATCTACTATTTAGCTCTACTTGATTTGTTCTTTACACATTGTCATTGTCGAAAATAGTGATTTTTCTTGATTTGAATTTGAAAAAATTTCTCTTACTTACTGTTCATGATCAAGTCGTAGATGAAACAACTATTGAACTTGTCACAGTAGTAGAATTATTAAAAAAAATAATCATATTATGATGTATGAAGATGTTTAATATTTGAATGCTCACTATTCACGAGAAGGTAATGGAAGAGACAAGTTACTAAAAAATAATTATATTATGATATTTCAAAGTGTCTGATTGCTCAGTAGATATAGATTAATGTGTGATGTATAATAAGTTTGGTAAGATATTTTCAGAATAGGAAATCTGACAAAATTTCTCTTACTCACCGTTCATGATAAGGTAGTGTAGGAAATACATATTGAATAGGCCATAGGAGTTGAATTATTAAAAAAATAATCATATTAAGATGTTTGAAGGTATTTGATATTTGAATGCTCACAGTTCATAACAAGGTAGTGGAGGAGACAAATCAGATATATTATTAAAAGTAGTGTTTTTTTTATGTTCAAGTGATACATTATAAGGACTTACTTTTTTTCTAAGTGAGCCAAAGTCAGCATGTATTTTCTTAATTACATATAGAATTCTACACAAATCTAATCTAATTTAAATTATACTAACTTTATCTATTTTATATAGACTCTATTTGACTAATATTTCTTTTTCACATATTTTTCTTGGTAAATTGAGATAATCTACAAATCCAATACCAATTTTAAATTTCACGTTTTTCTTCTTAATTCTTTCAGGGGTATTATGATTTTTTTTTAATGCTAAACTACCTTCTTCTTTTCTTTTCTTTTTTCCTCTTATTTTTCTATGCATTATTCTATACCCCAGTACCAAATCTATATTATTCTATATTATGGATTCGTCGTTTAAATGTTATAGTGATTCTATATATGAAATTATACTTCATTTTCTACATAATTTTATATAATCACAACTCGAAGGAGGAAAAACATGCACAATAATGATACTTTCGAGGAACCTCTAAAATTTAAATTTACTACTTGAGTTACTTTTTCAAATGTTGAATAGTAAGTTCTTTTATGTTTTGACATCATATTACACTGATTAATCACTTTACACACTGAGATGTATCTATCGTTTGGATGTTTTCATTATTTTTTCTTTTTGGATTTAGATGTTGTTATGTGTGTAGACACCCCATTTTTTACGGCCCTTTAAGACTTGGATGTTCTTGCGATGATGAGTCTGTTTGATTGCCGAACACTCGAAGTCTCTGGCAGAATGCCACAGCTTTGAGCATTTCAAACCCTGCATTCATTTTGTCTCATCTTTCAACCATGCCTGGGTCTTTTCAGCTTGAAGTTCCTGATGGCCTGCCGGCCATCCTTGGAGGCTGCCGGCCACCACTTCTCCTTTGCTGGCCATTGATGTGTATTGCCTGCCATCAATGAAGCCTTGTCGGCCACCACTGATGGCCGACCAGCGACCATTGTATGCTGCAGATATTTTGTGATATTTTGTGCCAGCTGTTTGCACAGATTCATGCATCTTCCTACACGTGTGTGGCTGGATGTTTGTGAGGGAAATTTGTGTTTTCTATATATAGGACCCCTCTCTCTCATGTGTAGGGGTTAGAAAAATTTGAGACATAAAAATTTTCTCTCTCTCTAGATTTCTCTCTCTCTTGCAAAATTGTGTGTGTTTGCATAGTTTCTCTACACTTTTGCCTACTTCTCCTAAACCAAATCCTCTCACCTTTGAGCTGAGGTTCCTTGGGGCCTTCTTAGAGCTCTTGAAGGTGGTTTTGGCTTGAACTTGTGCCTAGAGTGTTCTTTGCTTCAAGAGGTAGAATACTAGTCTTGTTATCTTATTTTCAATACTTGTTTTTCTATCTTTTTCAATTGTTTTTGGGGCTGGTTTTGAACTGTAAAAAGCTCTGTTTTTGTGGCTTAAAAATGGTGGTTTAAGCTTTTTTTTAGTTAGGGGGTGGTTTACCCTTCTTGTTTCTTAGTTTATAAAGCTTTTGTGCCTTTATCCATCACTTTCAAACCAACCTTTTTTGGGCCTTTTAACCACTAAATTTCAGAGGTTTTTCAGTGGCAAAAATCTCATTTTGAAGTCCAAAATTGGAGAGGTTAGCCTGCCCTCCTTGTGTCTTGTTGGCATGCTTAGTTAGCCTTATATGTTAGCATGTTTTTCTAGCTTAACTTAGCTTAAGTCTAGCATGTTTTAGCCTCTGAAATAGCCTGCTTTAGCTCTGTTTTGGGCTGTTTGGTTCATTTCAACTTTGTTTTGTGTAATTGTAGTGCCAATCCTTGCACTAGCTTATTGTTTAAAGGCTTTAAACATCATTGGTGTGACTTGACTGCATGTTTTTAGTGCTTTTATCACTCAATTTCAGCACCTAAATCTTTGCAACCTCCCTCTTTGCTTCACTCTTTCATTTGCTTTTGAGGGTTGTTTCAAACTTGGGATCCTTTAAGCTGAGATTGAGATCATGCTCAATGGTTTAATCCTCTTTGAGGGTTCATTATCAAAGGTATGATCTCTCTCTTTCCTTACACTATCCCTTAGTTGACACTTCCTTCACCTTAGAGGATACTCACCAATAGACAAATTGATTAAAGAATGATTTAGTAGCATATGCTCAAATCAGACGTTAGTTTGAGCACAAGGAAAATGGGACATTTCATACTCAAAAGTGATGAAATGTGCCATTTTCCTAGGTCTCCATTACCCTTGATCATGCATCATAGGTGATGGTTCTTGAGTGTTTGGATTTGCATTTATTAAGCTTGCACACCTTGAAGCACAAACCATCATGCAATGAAATTGCTTTGATTGGGGGTTTGTGATTTAAGTTCACAATTCCTTGGATTTGTCCATGAAAATGAGAGGTGAATTGTGCAGACAATCCTTGGGAAAAACCCCTTTTTGCTTTGTTTGTGCTCTGTTGCAGCATGGTGATCCAATGCATCAGTGGCCAGCAGTGCATCATTTTTGGCCGGTAGGACACCTCACTGGCTGGCAGATGGCCAACAGTATCCCTCCATGGCCGGCAGGCCACTGATGTGAACCTCAATTGATTTTGGTAAGATGGAGCAGAAAGGCTCTGGAAATGCTCAACCCTGCAAACAGAGGCTTTCGAGAGCAAAACGAGGTCTTTTCGGGCCAAAACGAGCATATGCACCTTCCACTTCCCAGGCGGAGCAGTGGCAGCATAGTTTAATGTCTTAATTGCTTAGTTCGTGTACATTTGTGTTGTAATTTAATTAATTAGTTTGCTAGTTAGTTAAAGTGTTGTAATTAGTAATTAGCTTAGCTAGTTATTCATTTGATTTGTAATAATTAGTCTAATTAGTTTAATTAGATTAGTTTAATCAGCTAGCTAGTTAGCTCTTATTCATTCGGACCCTTCTTCATGAGGGCGTAATGTTGTAATAACTGTGCATGCGTGCATGTATATCTTCCAACCCCACGTCTTTCTCCTTTTTATTTATCCGCTTTTGATGGTTAAATAAGGGACATATTTCAATTAGCATATCGTATGCTTGCATCTATTCATTTGTTTTGCATGCACCGAGGCTTAGCGCATCATTCAAACTGCATTGTTATTTCAATACTTATTTGAATACGTGTTTAATCACATGTTGTTCAAATCGATTCATTTGCCATATTAGTAGTCGAGCCTATTAATTGCATTCTTCGCATGCGTTGCATTAGACACCTTGTATAGTTAGGATCATGCATCTTTCTAACTAGTTTCTGTTTTGGCTTGGAGTACTCGGTGAGGTTTTACGCTTTAGCATACTTGCATGAGTGTGAATGTTGCCACGATTAGCATGCTTGCCATGAGGCTGTGTGCTTATTTGTTAAATTGTTTGAATGCCTATGGATGAAGGCTTATTGTTTGAATTGGAACGATTCAACGAATGTGCGTTTTAAGCCCACTTTGTTGAGTGCAAATCATGTTTTAAGCCTACTATGTTTGGTGGCAAATTCGCAAACTTTAAGCCCACTTGAGGTGGCAAATTCAAACCATTTTTGCAAAACAAACATGAGTTGAATTGTTCCAAATTGAGCAAACTTGTCTATACTTGCTTGTGCGCATCACATAGTAAAGTTAGCTTAATAATCAACAAGAGCACATAATGTTGATAAAAATTATATCATAATTAGTAGAGGCCGATCTTTGATCGGACGAGCAAGGGTGCTCAATTCATGACCTTCCCCTCTCGTACCTAAGTTCCTGAGCTGAGGCAACTTTGGTGATGATGGACACGTGGCCTTGGCACGAGTTAGGGTTCCTAAATTTCCCCAAAATAAAAATATTTAGGTGGCGACTCTGTATCTGGCAAAGCAGTCCAATTTTGGCATTATTTGATTTAAAATATTTTTCAAAAAGACTTGCCTGAATTTGGACTCTTTGGTGTTTATCAGTTTCACATTGCACTTGTGAGACTAGATTCAGAAACCGCAAGAGTCCGAACTATGAGGCCTTCTTTTCAAACTTCCGAGAGGGGGTGCGAAAAAGCCAAGCTACAGTTTATGGCGACTGTGTTAGGGACTTAGAGAACTTGACTCGAACTTATGATATGTTATTTTACCTACACTTATGTGTCTCTTTGCATTTACATTTGCATCGATGCGCCTAAGTCACAGTGTTTGCCATCTGCTATTCCTGAGTGGTTTGCCGGAGGCTTGCTTGGAAAAGCTTACCAAAAGGCTAACCGATTGCAGGCTCTGCCACGATGGGAACACAACCCTTGGATCTGGACTACAGCTGTACCATTTGATCCTCGTTTCACTTCTCGGTGTTAGGTTTGAGAGGTTTATTAGGTAGTCTTGCTGAGATACCGTTTTGACTAATCGACCTAGTTGCATATCGGAAACCATAGAAACTGTCCCAAATCAGGATAGGTTGCTTACCTAAATGTAGGAATTGTATGAAACCGCTTGTTTTGCATAGTGAATCCCTAGCTTTTGACGAAATTAGGACAGGGTAACCCTACCCCATCATAGTGGTGTTTTGGCTCTCACTTGCTTGATATGTGCTTTAAGAGTGAAACTCTGCAGGAATGTATGTATCAGTTGCAAGTCTAGGTATTAGTTTTGAGGCAGAAATCAGTGTTGAGTACAGTTCTAGCTTGTAATTGCAACTGCATGTTGTTTATGTCTGAGCCAAGGTGCTGTGCAGTTTCTGATTTTTGTTTTCTTTTTTTGCTTTATTTCTTTTTTTGTAAGGTAGTTTTTCACCATTGCTTCAGACGATTCTGTTACCCCCTAAGCACTCTGGACCCGAGTAGTAAGAAGGATTTGTAGATCTGGGGATCTTGTCAGGGGACAACCAGTGTTTGTTTCACTCCCACGGCTACCAGACGGAGGAGGATCATACAGAATTCACCGATTCAATAGTCACATTTTGTTTCGCCTACGCCCAGTCAAGCCTAGTCTCCTACTCAGAAAGAAAGTATTCGCCAGTTCTGATAGCTCAACATCCCCCACTTTGCATGGAAGATATGCTTCGTTAGCTCCAGCAGACTATTAAGACTATGCAGCTAAATGCTGTTCGCCAAGCTGAGACCATAGCCCGCTAAGCCGAGGTTATAGCCCACCAAACAGAAATGATAGAAAGGCTTCAGCAACAGCAGCCACAACCGACAGTAGCCTCTGCATCCCATGCACCCCCAGCGAGAATTCTAGCATCTGGGGTCACAATCAATGTCCAAGAAAATAGGGGCATCCCGGCAGATCCGATCCCACCTCAGACCTCCAAGGCACCAATTTACCAAATAAAGGCGCCGTTTGAATTCGAGGTTGACCCCACTGCATTGAAGGTCAACAAGCTAGAAAAGCTCTTCGAACGAGCGCAGGGTGTGAATTCAATCCCTGATATTGAGGATGGATACACAGATTCTGCAGTAACTCTGCCGAACAGATTCAAGATGCCGCACATAGACCAGTTTGACGGCTCCGGAGATCCCATGGTCCATCTCCGGTTATTTTCAGATATCTTACGACCAATGGGTCTCACTAGACTACAGAAGCTGTCGCTTTTTGGCCGGACCCTGTCAGGTATAGTGGCCATTTGGTATGCCAAACTTAAGGACTCGGTGAAAAGAAATTTGGAGGAAATGGCTGAGGCCTTCATAGCGCAGTACTCCTACAATACTCAGATCGAGGTCACTATTTGTGATCTCAAAGCAACCCGTCCGGAGCCGAATGAGGGTTTCTCGAATTTTGTGACTCGGTGGAGGGCCAAGGCCTCTATGATGGCTATCCGGCCGTTTGAAAAGGACCAAATCAGAATGGTGGTCCGTAACTTACAAGAAAGATTATTACAGAAGATGATAGTCTTGCCTTTGTTTACATTTGCTGAGCTCCATGAAATAGGGGTTCAAATTGAGGATGCGATGAAGCAGGGGCTAATAGACCATGAGAAAGAACAGCCGAAAAAGGCCCTTTACATGCAGCTCCAATGCAGCTACGACTAGTGGCACCTCTGCACGGCCTTTGGATGTGAGCATGGTCACCACCACACCCAAGACTACCAACTCCTTTGTCGGTACATCCAACACAACTTCACAAACCTCAAGCCATCAAGCCCGAGGCCAGAGTGTCTTCACCCCGCTTTACATGTCCTTATCCAAAGCCTTAGGGGTTCTGATCAGAAAATGGCATCTTAAGCCGTTAGAATAACCCACTGCCCGATCCTCTCCTACCTAAACACAACCCGGCCAAATACTGTGCTTTTCACCAGCAACATGGTCATGACACTGATCAATGCTACAGACTGCATCATGAGATTCAAGATCTCATTGACAATAAGGTGATAGCACCTCCTCAAAAACCCAACATCACTACAAACCCTTTCCCACCACGTAATCAAGTCCCTCCACCTCGGCATGTAAACCTCATCCATACTGGCCGTCCCTTACGACCCTAGTATATATATCACCCCTTTCCACCTACCTAAACTGACGTTGTTCATCCATGAGAGCACAAACTTATGCATGATGAACACGTCAACAACCCAAACTGAACCCGTGGTGGTAACAGTGGTAAAGGAAGGCAGGTTAGCCTCGATGGAACATATTAGTCGTTACCCGAGGGCTCTAAAGACTCATCTAAAGAGGTGTACAACCCGTGCTGCTATATTGTGCCAATCAATCAAGCAGAACTGGAGATGGTGTTGCCAGTTGAGATGGGGGTCAATGTAGTTCGTGAAAATGGCCCCAGTCAGGGATTAGATGATCTAGCCGACCTGGAGAGGATATAGACAATTTACAGTTCTTTGATGAGCAAGATCAAGGAGACGTGCACATTGATTAGTTCGATCTGAATGGGTCAACAGACAATTCTGGATGGCTAAGTAATGAACCCGATATAGATGAGGGAACTGAATTGAAGTTGGAGGAACAGAAAGCGGGACCGCTGCAATGGCCGGAACGGCCGATAGGAAGGGTAAACTACCAGAAAGCACCGGTGAAGAACAATTGGCTTAAGAACTGGGCATTGTTATTACTGTACATATAGAACAAGAAGCCACGCTGGAGTGGTTTGGGCAAGAAATGGTGAAAGTGATCGGAAAGCTGGAATAGCTCAACACCCCATGGGAAATGTTTCTGCTGAGAGAACACTTAGACCAGAATCGGACAATTCCTTGTCGGTTGCCAGAGGTATGTGGTGGGAAGGTGATGATCTGCATCTTGCCCACATTGATGAGGATTGGGGTGAAGGCCTTCCTGACAATACCTGGTATGTGGAAGAAGTCGACCACATGACAAGAAGTGGCCGATATTTCAAACCACCGCATTTAGACCAACCTGAGGCATCTGGGAAGGACAAAGAGGTAGAGAAACAAAGGAAAAACAGTTAGAGGAAGAGGCTGTACTGAAATAGTTGAAGAAGATTCAAGCTGACATATCTATTTGGGGCTGCTTATGGCTTCGCGAGTGCACGGACAAGTTGTATTGTTGACGATGGATAAAGCCAAGTTGTCCATTGAGACTACCCCAGAACAACTGATGAGATTAGTCTTCCCGGGAGGCGCTACGTTGACTTTGACCTTTTCAGACAAGGAATTACCGCAGGAAGGCTCTGCACACAACAAGCCTTTATACATATCCGTAGAGTGCCGAGAAAAGTGGATACCAGTGGTATTGGTCGACACCGGGTCAGCAATCAACATTTGTCCTTGTCGTACGACTTATGCTATTGGTCTGAAACGGGCCAATTTTATACATACATCCCAGGTGATCCGGGCGTTGACAATACAAGTAGAGAGGTGATGGGGACTGTGCAGATTAGAGTACAGGTTGGCCCAGCTCAACAAGACATCGAATTCCATATCCTGGATGTCCCGGCCACTTTCAACCTACTACTTAGGCGACCCTGGCTACACGAAGTGAAAGTTGTCTCTTCCACCCTCACCAAATGCTGAAGTACCCCTATGGAAAAGGGGTGGCGATAGTCTTTGGAAATTCATCTATACATCATTCGGCAGAGGTCACTACACTTGTGCAGGAGATTGTGTATGGTGAAGAGGATGTCTTCCTTTCAGGGTTTACCTTGGCTGAGTCCCGAGCAATACAAACCATCCTGGCATCAGATGGAGGCTTATATGTCAGTGCTCAATCGATCTACTTCATGAATAAACTCCAACACATGCCCGGAATGGGATTAGGAAGAAGTGGTTGGAAAGGCATTGTTGCATTGGTTGATGTGCCACATAACCCACATGCCTTTGGTCTGGATTATACGCCTACCAAAGAAACTAGGTGAGGAAAGGGAAAGAAATGGCCAGAAGGGCCAAAGCTAAGCAGATCAGGAAGCGGTACGAGCTTGTACATCGACCAATTCGGGGAACCCTAAATGGCTATTTTGTTCGGAAGGGTGAAGACTTCCCATTCTATGGTTTCCCCGAACCCTGGTTCAACTCTGAGAAGCAGCGGGTTCCCAGCTTTGAGATTTTCTTTGACTTGCAGCTGCAAGAGAGTGAAACAAAGGAACAGACTGAACTGACCGCTGAGGCTGCAAAGAGCACAAGAAGTGATTCTGACAGCAGTGAACTCAAACTAAGAGCAGCATTGGCATGTCTCCTTTTGGATCCTCAAATCAACTCAGAGAACTTAGGGGATAACCTGACCGTTTCCATGATGGAGACCAATCAGGTGCGAACCCTTCCAGTGGTATCTTGGATGCATCTGACACACTGTCCCTCATTTGGTAGCTGGAGGAGGCTTCTTGTCTAGTAGTTCTGAATCTGGTAGTGAACCGAAATCTGATTCCACAGAGTCTGTGGAGTCGGAATCTAATTCCAGTTCCTCTGAGTCGCAGTCTGGTATTTTTGGGGTTGATAACCCAGATACCGAGGTTTTGTCCAGGTTGTCTTTTTCCTTTTCTTTTGAGTCGGTTGTAATCGAGGAACTGGATGAGCTAGACTTTGTGAATGTGAATGCCACTGCAGATTCTGAGTATTTCTCTGTACCTCTTGTTTATTGCATTGATCATGATTTTCAAAATTTTGATGAAAACGATGAGGAAGGAATTCCTCTGGTTTTGAAACATTTGATTAATCGAGAGGATGAGAGGTTTGTAAAACCCCTTGTTGATGAGATCAATGCAATTAATATGGGTACTGAGAAGGATCCGCGTCTGGTCTAGATCAGGTCCACATTGTCTTCAGAGAGCGCGAGCGTTTAGTCACTTTATTAAAAGATTTTAAAGATATTTTCGCGTGGTCCTACGAAGACATGCCTGGAATCGATCTTGAGATTGTACAACATCGGATCCCTCTTGACTTCGAGGCCCGACCTGTCAAGTAGAAGCTGCAAAGAATACGCCTGGATTAGGCTTCGAAGATTAAGGAAGAGGTCACCAAGTAGATAGATGCAGGGTTCTTGCTAGTATCTGAGTATCCGACTTGGTTGGCCAACATTGTTCCAGTGCCAAAGAAAGATGGCAGAATTCGGGTGTGTGTGGATTTCAGAGATCTGAACAGAGCTAGTCTAAAGGACGACTTTCCTTTGCCGCACATCGATGAACTGGTGGACTTCACCGTAGGCCATGCGTTGCTCTCCTTCATGGATGGATTTTCCGGGTATAACCAGATTCTGATGGCACCCGAAGACAGAGAGAAAACCGCTTTCACCACACCATAGGGAACCTACTGCTACAGGGTGATGCCATTTGGGTTGAAGAATGTCGGGGCTACCTATCAAAGGTTGCAACCACAATTCTACATGACATGATCCATAAAGAGGTCAAGGTGTACGTAGACGACATGATTCTCAAGTCCAAGGAAAGAGAGAGCCACTACACCGCGTTGAAGAAATTCTTCCAACGGATCAAAGAATACAGATTGAGGTTGAATCCACAGAAGTGTACTTTTGGCGTAACAGCAGGGAAAATACTAGGTTTCTTGATCACACAGAAGGGCATCAAGGTAGATCCTTCCAATATCAAGGCCATCCTAGAAATACCACTACCAAGGACTGAAAAGGAGGTGCGAGGCTTTCTGGGTAAAGTGCAATTCATAAGATGGTTTATTTCAAAATTAACCTTGACTTGTGAACAACTATTTGGTCTCTTGAAGAAAGCAACAAAATTCCAATGGGATGACCGATGTCAATTCGCTTTCGAGCAGATTAAGCAGTACCTACAAAACCCGTCTGTGTTGTCACTGCCAGAGCCAGGGAAGCCCTTGATTCTGTATCTGTCAGTAACAGACATAATAATGGGATGCATGCTTACTCAGGAATCTGAGGATAGGGTGGAGAAAGCTATCTACTATTTGAGCAAGAAAATGCTGGACTATGAGACCCGTTACACCCCACTAGAGAAGGCTTGCTTAGCCTTGGTATGGGCTACCAGGAAGTTGAGGCACTACTTGTTAGCTCACTCCATAATTTTGGTTTCGTAATTAGATCCCATCAAATATCTCTTTGAGAAACCAGTGCTTACGGGTAGGTTAGCCCGTTGGTTGCTTCTCCTCTCCGAATTTGATCTAAAATATGTCACTCGCAAGTCTGTCAAAGGGAGAGCGGTAGCTGAGTTCCTGGCGGATCACCCAGTAGAAGGGGATAAAGCGGTAGAATATCTATTCCCAGATGAAGCTATTCTGCAAATCGAGGAAGAGATTTGGACAATGTACTTTGACGGAGCGTCTAATTAATACGGTTATGGGATAGAGGTGTTGCTGATAGCACCTGACAATTTCCATATACCCTTAGCCTTTAAACTCCAGTTCAAGGTATCCAACAACGAAGCAGAATACGAGGCATGTATCGCTGGTTTAGAAGCCGCCCTAGAACTTGGGGCAAAAAGGTTGGACGTCATCGGGGACTCGAACCTAGTCGTGTCTCAAGAAAATGGAGAGTGGAAAGTCAAAGAAGAAAAGATGAAGATTTATCACCAAACCCTGGATGTTCTGATTTCTAGGTTTGAGAAGCTAACCTTCACTCATCTACTAAGAGAAAACAATAGGTTCGCTAACGCTTTATCAACTCTATCTTCTATGATAGACATCTCGTTTGGAATCCAGATGCGTCCGATCATCATTGAGCAGAGATATACGCCGGCCTACGAGACTATCGCCACAATAGATGAAGTGCAAGATCAAAACCTCTAGTATTATGACATCTGGAACTTCTTGGAAAATGAGGTTTATCCACTGGGGGCAAATGCCAAAGATAAAAGAGCAATACGGCGGATGGTAAGTTGTATAAGAGGGGTCATCTGGGAATGCACAAGTTATATGTTGACACAGAGGAATCGAAGCGCCTAATGGAGGCTATCCATGGGGGAGAGTGTGGAGCACACATGAGCGGAGTAATGTTAGCCCGAAAGATTCTCAGGCAAGGTTACTATTGGTCTACCATGGGGGAGGATTGTATTGGTTTTGTTTGGCGATGCCATAAATGCCAAATCCATGCAAATCGTATAAATATCTCGCCGTCGAAGTTGTACAACATGACTTCACCATGGCCTTTCTCAGTTTGGGGAATTGGCGTTATTGGACCAGTTACGTCGAAAGGGTCAAATGGGCATGAGTACATTCTGGTGGCAATTGACTATTTTACAAAGTGGGTGAAAGCTCAGTCTTATGCAGTGTTGAAAGCAGCGCATGTGGCTAAGTTCATCCGAAACAACATCATTTGCCTTATGGAGTCCCGAATGAGATCATTTCAGACAATTGCTTCCATTTCAAGAAAGAAGTGATCGACTTGTTGGAGAAATACAACGTGACTTTTCATAAGTCATCTACATATCGGCCGCAAACCAACGAAGCTATTGAGGCCGCCAACAAGAACATCAAGCACATTTTGCAGAAAATAGTTGAGGCCTACAGGGACTGGCCAGACAAATTGCCATTTGCTCTCTAGGGCTACAGAACTTTAATTCAGGCATCTATTGGGGCAACTCCGTACTCTCTTGTTTATGGAATGGAAGCTGTTCTACTAATTGAAATAGAGGTTCTGTCGCTGCAGGTTATGGCTGAGTGCCAGATAGCAGAAGCGGACTAGCAGCAGAGCAAGTTCGAAGAACTGATGTTGTTTGATGAGAGAATACTGAAAGCACTGTACCATGTTCAAGGATATCAACACAGGATTGCCAGGGCTTTTAATAAGAAAGTTAAGTCTCGGAATCTTAAGAAATGGGATTTGGTATTGAAAGACAACCGAGCTCTCATCCATGACCCTAGGGGCAAGTTCAGATCCAATTGGACTGGTTCTTACATTATCAAAACTATTTGGTCAGGTGAAGTTGTTATTCTCATGGACCTGGATGGCCTAGAATTTTCCAATTGATCAACTTAGACAAGTTGAAGAAATATTACCCTTAAGGCTCGCTAGGCCGAAAACCCGGAAGGGCGACCTAGGCAAAAGTTAGAGTACAAAAAAATTGGAAAAAAGAAAAACTGAGCTCGGAAGGTTGGAAACCCAAAAGGGCGGCCTTGGCAAAAGTTAGAATGTAAAATGAGAGAGTTAATACTCGAGTGAACCCGAACCGAACTACGTAAGGCCTGATTCCCATCTTTGGGATATGTAGGCAACTTCATTCTGAAGCTCAGTCGTAAACACCTCCAAATCAACTGTGTCCATATGTTGATCGGGTCATCTTTGTCTATTACCTGAAAGTTCGGTTGTAATCCTTACTTTGAGAGAAGAGCTGACTACAATGCTGAGCAGTGCCATTCATATAAGGGGCAATTTTCTATTTTTGGATTCGGGGTTGTACGTCTCGAGGATAGATTCCATGTGTGTCAAGTTATGATCCTTATCGAAAATGGTTTTGAAAAGTTTTGATAAAAGCTGATTTCGTTCAAATTAATCCTTTTACAACTTAGACCATTTTTGGACCAAAAGGAAAATTTTCAGTACTCACAACTTCAATTTCATTGATTTCAATACAAAGTTCTCCAACTATCGATACAAATTAAAGTTGTTTTTATTACATTCAAAAAGAAAACTTAAAAAGTAAGATCAAAACAATAAACTTAGGGCATAGATGAGTCAGGTGTTCCTACGTCCCCCGCTTGTTCTTGTAGAAGCTTCTGATGCTAAAGTGGGCCCGGTTTGTGCCTCATCTTCGAGCCAAGTTAGGCACTCGCCAGAAAGTGAGCAGTTGAAACTAGGGACAGGAGCAGAAGCTCTTTCGTCCTCCACGTAGTGGGATATCGAGCCAATTGTGAACCTCGGATTGGGAATGAAGCCGGATACTCTACCCCCTCTTCTGGGCAAGTCTGGTCGTGCCCGAACTGACGCCTGAACCGGAACAGAAAGTAGAATACACAGTGTGTCAAGCCAATCAGCTGAATTCCAAGTTGCCAAGTCATGCTGTAGCTCATCTCGGGCAGATCAAACCAGAGGCAACACCAAGCAATGTCAACAGCAGACCTGTTGCACATCCAATGGCACCACCGCCCCTCGTTCGGGAAATCCACTAGCCGTTGGCGGAAGAAGTATGCTCAGGCTGAGTATACAGGGCAAGTGTCCACTACCTTTAGCTTGTCTATAAGCCATATATGGGGAGGGATGAAAGAAAAGAGAGATTAAAGAATAAAGAGATGCACTGAGAGAAAAAGTGAGAAAAGGACTTTGAGAGAAAAGCAGAGCATGAGTGCCTAGTGATGTGAGAAACACATAATAGAAAGGATGGGAAACATTACCTGAAGAAGTAGTGGACTTCCCGCAAATTTGGTTGTCTCTCGCCGATGAAAGGCGTTAGACCCATCAAAATCTCGGCTAATGTCAAGTATGCAACTCTTGCCCTCTTTCAAACCTTGGGCTACTTCGATTAGTCGAATGCTAGACCCGCCAAAACTAGGGGCAAGGAGAAAATGTGCTAGTATGCACAAACAAAGGGCGTGTTGTCGAAAACCTTGCTAAAGAAGGTCGCCTCGGTCACCGGCGTCAGAAAATCGATGAATCAAACTAGGGATATCCAGCTCTCCGTTGTGAACCAAGGATCGGGCATCGTGTAAAGTGAGCCCACATATCCTTCCCAAAGCTTGGATGTGACCGAAACGGGGTTGAGGCAGAATTTCCTCATCACGTCAGAATTCCATTAGCGCCTAAAATTCTTCGACTGTCGGGCATATCTCTTGTCCCCCGAAGCTAAAGATATGCGTGATCGGGTTCCAACATCTAGCAGCAGCATGAAGGAACTGAAAACAAAGTGGAGAACGACTCAGCGGGAATAGTGCATTTATGCCGAAATCCCAGAAATTTACCTTTTCCGAGCCATCCAAAGTTGCAATCCAATCGGAGAATTTTTTGGCAAAAAATGGCTCCATTTGTGAAGAATTTGCAGTTGAAATGAAGAAATCACGAAGCTCAGCCTTTTGTGGAAGATAAGGCAGTGAGTGGAAGCAAGGTGTCAACAATGTGGAGGTCCTGCACATTGATGGCTAGCAAGGCATCATTGATGGCCGGCAAGGGGTATAGATGGCTGGCAGGCCACCCCTCATGGCCGACATGTAGCCGGCATTCACCACTTATAGCCGGCAGCCTTCCTCTCATACCTGCTGTCCTCTTTCGTGAAGACTAATGTTGGATGCATGTGTTTTACTCTGCTATTTGTGTGTCTTGAGGTCTTTTGTTGAGTCCTTTTTGTTTTTTTTTTTTTACAAGTTTATCGAGTTATTTTGCTTATCGAGTTGTATAGTTCTTTGTTTGTATGTCAGTTATTGGTTGGTTCGTTACCTAATTCAGACTGTTGTGACAATACAAGTATTCGATTTTCGTTATCAAATTCAATCTCATTTTTCATGCAATGAGGTGCTCATGATGCAAAATACAACGCTCTTTCAAAAAAAAAAAACTTGGTTTTCATTTTGATCATGGTTGTTTTTACAAAAGGTGCGGTACAAGTTTTTAAAGAAAATAAAACATGTCCGAAGCTATATAATGTGTTAACACTATAAACCAAAAGAAACTAAGCAAAAATACAAAGATCAGCGCCAGTCATCTCAAGATCTAGAGGCCCTCTTCGTCCTCTTCCTCGGAAAAGGGGACTCTAGGGCACTGTCTCCATTGGCACCACTGTCTGGATCAAATCAGAGTCTGAACCGGAGCCGTCTGCACTCTCCACCTCAGAGCCCTCCTTAGCATTAGGATCCTCACTCTCAGAACCTGAGCCAACGTCATTATCTCCACTCTCTGATGACTCTGAATGCTGACTTGCTGCCTCCTCAGCCTCGCTAGTCTCAGCGTCGTCATCGTCTAGAATAGGCTCTGAAGGACCACTCTCAGCTCTAGTGCCCCTAGCTCGGCCTCGGCTGCGTGGTGGAGCTTGCCTCTCTCTCCTTGCTGCCGGAGGAGGAATTGTTGGTCCTGGTGCTGCTCTTACTGGCGCACCCGGTATGGGTGGGACCTGAAAAGACAGTTGTCATATGTCAGCCACGGTATGCGTATCAGATGCAAGTATGGAGCAGAATGAGTATATGCTGAAGTTAGGTGCAGAGTATGAATACAATATGGAAGTGTAGTATTTCAGATGTAGTATCAGTGCAGTGCGGGGAAGTTCTCATGTCAGTTTTAGTGTGTCAATGGAAATTTGATGACTAGAATGTAAGAAAACTGAAGAAATTACCTGAATGCCATGGAAGCCGAGCAGTGCCTCCTTCCTCAATATCATGCCCTTAAATGAGGCTAGTAGCTCAAGCAAATCCTCGATATATCCTGGAGGTGCCTGTAAATGTATTGGGAATAATTAATGTCCATAACAAATAAATATCAAAAAGAGATAGGAAAACTAAAAATGTGGTACATACCGGAGGTGCATCCTGGGCTCTGGTGTATCTATGCCCAGCTACTGCGGGCTCAATCAGGATCTGATAAGCCTCCCCAGTATACCGCCAACATGTGAGTGCAGTAGGCAGCTCTGGCCACCCGGTCCCCTGCCTCGCCTGGGAAGCCCCTCTGCCACAGGCTCTGCTTGCCTAGGTCGCTCTGCATCTCGCTCTCGCGGTAGGAGATCTCACTCCCTCACCTCTGCAAACACGGGTCAGAGGCAGCATCAAGTGTGTTTGGATAAAGGCCACGTAGTTGCCCTCTACACAGAAATACTCTGCCTCCAAGCCTACCATGAACTGGATCACCCTTCGGCAGATAGCTTGTTTGTTGCTCTCATGGACATTGGTTGTGTCATCGGTATAAACGGAGTAAGCAGGTCCATGGTCTGGTGCACGAAGTGCTCGCCTAGGAACCAGGCTTGGCAAATCGGGCCCTCAAGTAGAATATGATAGCGGGAAATGCCCCAAGCCACATGGTACTAGGCTCGAAACCCTATCGGTATCGTGGCCTAAGGTTGCCATGTGATTTGAAATGGAAAGTGAACAAGTTATTAGTCGCTGTCAGTTGCTAATGTATGAATCAAAATAGATATAAAGCAAAAATGACCGTGTTTCGAATTACCTCGTGCGCTACTACCGTGTCGAAGTACTGACGGAAAAACATGAAGGGCTCACGAGTCCTACGACGAAGCTGGTCGTCATATACTCGAGAAAAGGGGACCGTCAATGGAATCTCATCTACAGGTTCTGAGGCAAGAGTCGGGAAGTATGTGTACACCCATAGCTGCAGGGACAATGCAGAGGTATGTAATCAACACAGTATAAACAGATGCAGAAGTGCAAAGCAGAGAGCACACAGTATGAACAGATGTAGAAAGTGCAAAGCAGAAAGCAAACAGTATGAACAGATGCGGAAAATGAAAAGCAGAAAGCACGCAGTATAAACAGATGCAGAGAGTGCAAAGCAAAAAGCTTACAGTATGAATAGATGCAGAAAGTGCAAAACAAAAACACATGTGTTGAACGGATGTAAAGCAAGAAATGCTGAACAGGAAATGTAAAGTGTAAAGAGGGAACTGAGAAGTGTACCTCCCAGGCTCGCCAGTAGCCTCCAACCAAGTTTCCTCGCAGACGGGAGGAAGAACTCATATATCCATATAATGTAGTAAGGCCGACTCCGCCCCAATCATAAAACTGAACTTGAAGAAAAGTCACCAAGGCACTCAATAAATACAGGCCCACGGTGTTCCACCTGTTTGAAAACAAGGTGGTACCGAAGATGAACATCAGGAAGCCCCTGGCATACTGCTCTATCTCTTCTATCGTCTCAGGCTCGGTCTCCCTGAACTGCTCCTCGAACCAAGTGTATCGCACCATGCATGTCCGGTATATCAGTGGATGTGTCCCAAGCAGCTCGAGCCAAGCTGCCTCTCACTCCTCCATATCTGGGTCAAGAGGGATCGGATCACCCCCTACGCCTAAGCTGGTGATCATGGCAAAGTCGTAAGGAGTCATCGTCATCTCCCCTGTGGTGGAAAAGTGGAAAGAGTCAGTGGTGTCCCACCACCTCTCCACCAGTGCTCCTAAGAGAGGACGGCTCGCGGTAACCTGAGTCAAGCTAGAGTAGAAGAGGCCGAAGCCTGCCTCGTCAACAATGTCATGAACTCCAACTGGGAGCTTGTTATACCAATCTTGAGCAATTGTCGCATCATAGCCCCTAAAGGCGCGAGACTCACCCTGTGGCAGTGCATAAGATGCAATCAGATCAAGGCAGTGTATGAGACACAATCAGATGAAAGCAAGGCAAGAAATGCAAATAATTAAAGGCAGAAATGCATAGAAACAGAGTTCGTACCTCAATGGCAATGGCCGATAAATGAGACTCTAGCTCCCTCAATAGGAGGTCCTCTGGCGCGTCGCCAGTGAAATTAGTAAAACATCTGATGCCTCCGGTAGTGGGCAATATGTGTGTCCGAGGATGATACCTTGTTGGATCAAAATGCCATACACTCAACGGTAATGGCTCTGGCTCGGCCTCAATGTCTGCCTCGAAGTCTACTGAGGGAAGCTTAGGAGGAGCCCCATCATGAAAAAATCGTCCGCCATCTGAAAATAGGTGTGAGATGAGTGAAAAGTGAAGAAAAGTGAAGAAAAGTGAAGAAAATGGGTACACTTGAAAAAAGTCAACCCTAAGAGAGAGAAAATGAAGAAAAAAGTCAAAGCCGAGAAAAAGTGCACAGAATCGATAGAAACTCGAGGGGAATGAGCTAGAATGGTGGAAAATGAGGACAAAGAAGCGTCGAAATCAAATTCCAATCAGTTCAAAGTGAAGAGAACTAGGGAGATTTAGCGAATAAAGTTTGTGTGGGGCATTGGAAAACACGTAAAAGGCTCAGATCTAGAGAGGAAAAGCACCTAGAGAGAGAGAGAGAGTATTTTCGGTCAAGAAAGTGTGAGGAAATGAGCCCTAGTGGCTTGTATTTAAAGGCCCGTTCATGAAAAGACAACTTTGCCCCGAACTGCCATCGATGGCCGACAAGGTACCATCGATGGCTGGCAAGGCACACCAGTGGCCGGCAGGTGGCTGGCGGCCCCCTATTATGGCCGGCGGGTTTCCAAGGGTCTCCTCTGTGTCCCTGGTTTTGTTTTGTGTCCTTGGATTTCAAAATTGAAGGGATTGTTCATTATTGTGTTCAAAATGCCTCCATGGAAGCTCAGAACTGCATTTCCAGTGCACGATGTTCGTCACTCATTCACATGAGCGAGATGTATCTTTTTGAACATATTACAACTTTTCTGAGAGGTAAATCAGAAGTTGTTCTTGAATTGGTTTTGATGAATATGCTTTTGTTGTTGCATAGAATATGTGTTTCTTTGTTGTTACATGGAACGTGCATTCCACTTATACTGTCACATAGAACATGCTCTTACTCTAGTTGGATAGAATGTGCTTCCGCTCTTGCATTATGCATAGAACATGCTTATTGATTTCGCTCTTGAATCATGCATGGAATATATGCATTTGTCTTTGAATCATGCGTAGAATGTGCTCCCGCTACCAATCATGCATAGAATATGCTCTCAAATTTTTGGTTCGCATAGAACATGCCATTATATCTCAGTTGTTGTCTTGCATAGAATATGCGTTTTCTATTCGTTACACGTGCATAGAATATGCGCTTCTCCATTAGTGTAGAGAATATGCACTTTTCTATTGTTGCATAGAATATGCTTTCATTCTTGTTTCATGCATAGAAAATGCATTGTTGTTACATAACATGCTTTTGTACATAGGCACGATATTGTATGTACAGTTCATTTGGCGGAGCCAGCACATACAAACGATATTGTATGTACAGTCCGTTCAGAGGAGTTCCAGGTAAAATCATTCGTGCCTTTGAATCATATCCTTTTACTCTCCTTCCTCTCGCGTGCAACACGTTAGGATAACTATCCTGCAGTTACTGTCACTTCAGTTAAAAACATTTGAGTGCATCCTGATGTTCATACCATCATTCAGTTACCGTCCTTTGGTTAAAAATATTTGAGTGTGTCCTGATGTTCATACCATCCTTCGGTTACCGTCCTTCAGTTAAAAACATTTGAGTGTGTCCTAATGTTCATACCATCCTTTGGTTACCTCACTTCGGTTAAAAACATTTGAGTGCGTCCTGATGTTCATATCATCCTTCGGTTACCGTCCTTCGGTTAAAAACATTTAAGTACGTCCTGATGTTCATACCATCCTTCGGTTACCGCCCTTCGGTTAAAAACATTCGGGTGCGTCCTGACGTTCATACCATCCTTCGACCACCCTCTCTTCAGTTAAAAACATTTGAGTGCATCCTGATGTTCATACCATCCTTCGGTCACCCCCCCTTCGGTTAAAAACATTTAGGTGCGTCCTAATGTTCATACCGTCCTTCGGTTAAAAACATTCGGGTGCGTCCCAGTGTTCACACCATCCTTGTTTTCTTCCGCGTGCAACGCGTTAGGATCTTGTTTGACATCTCGGGTACGCCCGATGATTTTGTTGCTCTTCGTTTTTCCTGCGCGTCGCGTAGTTAAGCTTGCATAATTTTCTTACATCCTTTCTACATGAAATGTGGTTTGGCTCGTAATTCCCATACGTGGCATGTTTGCTTACTCTTCTTATGATTGAATTGTTGTACCCTATTTCGGTTGTTTAACTGTGGCATTTTCATTGCATTGCGTTTGCATTTAAATGTTTCATAGCACAGTCTCATTGTATGATCATAGGTTATGTTCTTGCATCATGCATATCATTTGCATCTTGCCCCAGAACTACGCTGGTTTGATTCCTTGCAAAGGGATACGTAGGCAGCTTGCGGGTGCAACCATTTGTTTTCTATTTTGACTGTTTGTCCAAGTCTTACGGCCTTGTCAAAATGGGTCGTCTCTGGTTTGACATTCACTCACGTCATCTCATGACTCCAAGTTCTGCTAAAGAGGGGCAACTGTAGACACTTCATTTTTATGGTCCTTTAAGATTTGGATGTTCTTATAGGTACATCCGATGATGAGTCTGTTTGATTGCCGAACGCTTGAAGTCTCAAGCGGAATGCCATAGCTTTGAAATTTCAACCCTGCATCCATTTTGTCTTATCTTTGGACCATGCCTACGTCTTTTCAGCCTAAAGTTCCTGATGGCCTGCTGGCCATCCTTGGAGGCTGTCGGCCACCACTTCTCCTTTGCCGGCCATTGATGTGCATTGCTTGCCATCAATGAAGCCTTGTCGGCCACGATTGTATGCTGCAGATATTTTGTGATATTTTGTGCCAGCTGTTTGTATAGATTCATGCATCTTCCTACACGTGTGTGGCTAGATGTTTGTGAGGAAATTTGTGTTTTCTATATATAGGACCCTCACTCTCATGTGTAGGGGTTAGAAAAATTTGAGACATAAAATTTTTCTCTCTCTAGATTTCTCTCTCTCTTACAAAATTGTGTGTGTTTGCTAGTTTCTCTACACTTTTGCCTACTTCTCCTAAACCAAATCCTCTCACCTTTGAGCTGAGGTTCCTTAGGGCCTTATTAGAGCTCTTGAAGGTGGTTTTGGCTTGAACTTGTGCCTAAAGTATTCTTTGCTTCAAGAGGTAGAATACTAGTCTTATTATCTTGTTTTCAATACTTGTTTTTCTATCTTTTTCAATTGTTTTGGGGACTGGTTTTGAATTGTAAAAGCTCTGTTTTTGTGGCTTAAAAATGGTGGTTTGAGCTCTTTTTTAGTTAGGGGGTGGTTCACACTTCTTGTTTCTTAGTTTATAAGGCTTTTGTGCCTTTAATCTATCACTTTCAAACCAACCTTTTTTAGGCCTTTTAATCACTGAATTTTAGAGGTTTTTCAGTGGCAAAAATCTCATTTTGAAGTCCGAAATTGGAGGGGTTAGCCTCCCCTCCTTGTGTCTGGTTTACATGCTTAGTTAGCCTTACATATTAGCATGTTTTTCTAGCTTAACTTAGCTTAAGTCTAGCATGTTTTAGCCTCTGAAATAGCCTGCTTCAGCTTTGTTTTGGGCTGTTTGGTTCATTTGAACTTTATTTTGTGTAATTGTAGTGTAAATCCTTGCACTAGCTTGTTGTTTTAAGGCTTTAAACGTCATTGGTGTGACTTGGCTGCATGTTTTTAGTTCTTTTATCACTCAATTTCAGCACCTAAATCTCTGCAACCTCCCTCTTTGTTTCACTCTTTCATTTGCTTTTGAGGGTTGTTTCAAACTTGGGATCCTTTAAGCTTGAGATTGAGGTCATGCTTAATGATTTAATCCTCTTTGAGGGTTCATTATCAAAGGCATGATCTCTCTCTTGCCTTACACTATCCCTTGGTTGACACTTCCTTCACCTTAGAGGATACTCACCAATGGACAAATTGATTAAAGAATGATTTGATAATTAAAATGTGTAAACAAAGTTGAAAAGTAAAAGAAGTAAGATAAGCATATCTTTATGTTGCATTACATATGCTCAAATCGGACGTTAATTTGAGTACAAAGAAAATGGGACATTTCATACTCAAAAGTGATGAAATGTGCCATTTTCCTAGGTCTCCATTGCCCTTGATCATGCATGATAGGGTGATGGTTCTTGCGTGTTTGGCTTTGCATTTATTAAGCTTGCACACCTTGAAGCACAAGCCATTATGCAATGAAATTGCTTTGATTAACGGTTTGTGATTTAAGTTCACAATTCCTTAGATTTGTCCATGAAAAGGAGAGGAGAGGTGAATTGTGCAGACAACCCTTGGAAAACCCCATTTTTGCTCTGTTTGTGCTTGGTGATCCAATGCATCAGTAGCCGGCAGTACACCATCCATGGCCGGCAGTGTATCATTTTTGGCCGGCAGGACACCTCACTGGCCGGTAGATGGCTGGCAGCATCCCTCCATGGCTGATAGGCCACTGATGTGAACCTTAGTTGATTTTAGTAAGATGGAGCAAAAAGGTTCTGGAAATGCTTAACCTTGCAAACAGAGGCTTTCAAGAGCAAAACGGAGGTCTTTTCGGCCAAAATCGAGCATATACACCTTCCATTTCCCGAGGCGGAGCAGTGGCAGCATAGTTTAATGTCTTAATTGCTTAGTTCGTGTACATTTGTGTTGTAATTTAATTAATTAGTTTGCTAGTTAGTTAAAGCGTTGTAATTAGTAATTAGCTTAACTAGTTATTCATTTGATTTGTAATAATTAGTTTAATTAGCTTAATTAGATTAGTTTAATCAGCTAGCTAGTTAGCTCTTATTCATTCAGACCTCCTTCGTAAGGGCGTAATGTTGTAATAGTTGTGCATGCGTACGTGTAAGTCTTCCAACCCCACGTCTTTCTCCTTTTTTTTTATCCGCTTTTGATGGTTAAATTAGGGACATATTTCAATTAGCATATCGCATGCTTGCATCCATTTATTTGTATTGCATGCACCGAGGCTTGACGCATCATTCAAACTGCATTGTTATTTTAATACTTATTTGAATACGTGTTTAATTGCATGTTGTTCAAATTGATTCATTTGTCATATTAGTAGCCGAGCCTATTAATTGCATCCTTCGCATGCGTTGCATTAGACATCTTGTATAGTTAAGATCATGCATCTTTCTAACTAGTTTCTGTTTTGGCTTGGAGTACTCGGTGAGGTTTTATGCTTTAGCATATTTGCATGAGTGTGAATGTTGCCATGATTAGCATGCTTGCCATGAGGCTATGTGCTTATTTGTTAAACTGTTTGAATGCCTGTTGGTGAAGGCTTGTTGTTTGAATTGGAATGATTCAACGAATGTGCGTTTTAAGCCCACTTTGTTGAGTGACAAATCATGTTTTATGCCCACTATGTTTAGTGGCAAATCTGCAACTTTAAGCCCACTTGAGGTGGCAAATTCAAATCATTTTTGCAAAACAAACATGAATTGAATTATTCCAAATTGAGCAAACTTATCTATACTTGCTTGTGCGCATCACATAGGAAAACTAGCTTAATAATCAATAAGAGCACATAATGTTGATAAAAATCATATCATGATTAGTAGAGGCCGATCTTTGATCAGGCGAGCGAGGGTGCTTAATTCATGACCTTCCCCTCTCATACCTAAGTTCCCAAGCCGAGACAACTTTGGTGATGACGGACACATGGCCTTTGGCACGAGTCAAGGTTTCCTAAATTTCCTCAAAACAAAAATATTTAGTGGCGACTCTGTATCTGGCAAAGCAGTCCAATTTTGATATTATTTGATTTAAAATCGATTTTCCAAAAAGATTTGCCGGATTTGGACTCTTTGGCATTTATCAGTTTCACATTGCACTTATGAGACTAGATTCAGAAACCGCTGGAGTCCGAACTGTGAGACCTTCTTTTCAAACTTCTGAGAGGGGGCGTGAAAAAGCCGAGCCACAATGTGATTCTTTCTTAATTAGTCTTTGTTGAATTTCTTTTATATAATTGATATTTTGATATAATTAAGAATGTTTATTTACAATCTTATAATTTAATATATATATATATATATATATCCTATAAAATCATTATATGATAATCCAACTACAATATATTTATATTTAATTTTTGAAATAAATTTAATTTTTTTTATTTCTACATATTTTTATTTTCCTAATGAATATAAAAGAAATTAAATAGTTAGAAGTTCTTTAAATTTTATATTACTAATTCTTCTTCTTATTTAACTATTTTAAATATCAAAATGAGTATTTATTTTATTATTTTATAATTTAATATATATTATACAAAATTATTATATGATATAATACTTTTATAATATGATAAAACTAAAATGATCAAAATACACAAATAATTTAACTAAAATTAATATATATATATACAAGTATTCAAGTAACAATTTTATAGAACGATAGCGCCAATATTATCAAAATAAATAATTAAAATCATACTTTAATTTTAAATTAAAATTAAAATTATTCTTTTATGACACACATTGTACCATCAAATATTTTTTGAAAAACAAAATGGCACATACATTGTACAAGTCAACTACTAGTTATTAAAAAAAATAATTATATTATGATATTTAAAAGTGTTTGAATTTCAGAAGGTATTTAATTTTCAATAGATGTACATTACCGTGTGATATTTAATAAATTTTAAAAAAATGTTTTTGAGATATAAAAAAATAAAAAATATATTTATTTTTCAGACTTTTAAAATAACAATGGATAAAGGAATTTTTCCACAATTTGCTCACTGTAAAATGTTCATTAAGGCCTGGTTTGGCATGTCTTAAAAAATTAAAAAGTTATCACTATTTACCAAAAAAATATTAAAAAAATAATTTTACACATAATTAAATTTTAGATAACTCTTACGTCCCACGGGCGGAGGTGACTTTTTGGAAAAATTGCACTTATTTAGGTGCACAAATAGCAGGGTGTTTTTGGCCCGTGGGGGTCCATCACGGGTCCCGTTTTAATAATCTGAAACCGTTTAATATGTAGAAATCACCGAGTACTATATGCCTATAAAAGATCACGTTGATCGGATATCGGTAACTATATGATCAATTCAGTTAAAATTTATAAAATGGATGGTGTTATAATTAACGGTTGAGAAAAAACTAATTCGATCAAGTAGCTATCGATATCCGATCAACATGATTTTTAACAAGCATGTAGTACTCAATGAGTTCTACACATTGACGGTTTTGATTAGTAAAACGGGACCCGTGATGGGCTCCCATAGGCCGAATAGCACCTCTAATTCAATGCCCGAAAAGCAGGGAATCATATCCCAGCCTACACTCTGCACACGCTATCCTGAATTCATCCCACCGTACTGCCTATTCCATCCCAATCTTCTCCTATATAATAATTTATACAATTTTTTAATACACATTTTTTCATAAAAAATAAAAAAAGTTATCCCGAACAACCATATTTTTTTCTTCAACTTTTTTGTCCAAAAAGTCAAAAAGTACACTTATTTAGGACACCCCAAACAACCCCTAAGTAAAAGAACACTATTATGGTTACCAAGAAAATTCATGCAACCAAATCACCGCTGATAAACATTTTGTTTGCAATTATAAAAATATAAACAAGAAATGTGAACAATATGAACAAAGTGTGAGAAGTGTAATTTTGGTACATATATATTTTTTGATTTGCATATCCTTTCTCAAAGTGTAATTTAAAAGGAGTGTTGATAGCACTCAATAATTATTTCGGATTTTTAATTTTTTTTAACTCCTTCCACCACTAAAATTACTCCCTTTCTCATTTTTTTTTTTGATCTCACCATGATCCCAAATATACCCTTTGAACTCTCACCCCTC
The DNA here is from genome assembly GCA_030407325.1 of Camellia japonica. Taxonomy (NCBI): domain Eukaryota; kingdom Viridiplantae; phylum Streptophyta; class Magnoliopsida; order Ericales; family Theaceae; genus Camellia; species Camellia japonica. The sequence continues at coordinate 83,163,099 of JAPPVO010000016.1, read as the reverse complement.
ACACTTTTCCTTTGACAACCCCTCTTCCTCACTAATAACCCTACCTTAGCCCCCCTCATCCATTGGTGACCCCCCTCATCCGATGACCCTTCGGCCTAGCTCCTTCTTTATTTCTTTCTCATACTAGCAACCCTCCCTACATTATTTCTTTTACCCAAATCTCTCATTCCACCAATCTCAGTCATTTGTTGTCGCTGTCATCCATACAACTGTCCTAGCACCCTCCACTGCCATGCTTATGTTCGATTCTGCTTTATTTAAAATCATCGCACCTGGTTCGGAAAACCAGTACCAACAAGTGTTTAAGCTTTAGGTGTAAAACATCGAACAAATAGTGGTAGTTCGAATGTAAACCATTGAACAAATGATGGTGGTTCGGAGCTAGCTTGCTAAACTGAATGTAGGGAGATTGCAAGTATTGTTACAGTCATGACAATCGTGTGGGGAGGGTGGGTTACCACCATCACTAACCTTCTGTGGTTGCGATTGCGATCTTGCATGCAAGAGAGAGAGAGAGAGAGAGAGAGAAATTGGTAGAAATGTCAATGAAGGTTGCGGTAGTGGATGGAAATGGATTGAGAAAGCTCACCAAAGCTTTGAGGGTAGTAGAGAACAGTCGACGAGTGGAGTAGGTGGTTGTGAGTGAGGGTGGTGGTAATGGTGGCCGGAGTTAGAGGATGGCGACAAAGGTTGACAGTCGGAATAGGAGTGGGTTAGGGGTTGAGAGTAGATATGGGATAAATCTATAATTTGATCTTAGAATAAAATTATAATAAAAATAAAATAAAAGATAAGATCCAAACTGATTATTAGGGTGCTATTAGCAACACTTTTTAGAAGATTAATTTGATGAAATTATCCTTAAATATGTTAAAAATTGCAATTGACCCCTCTTAAAAAAAGTTGGAGCAAAGTACTCATGAAAAAAAGAAATTTTTGTGTATAGATAGAGTATCACGCTACCACACTTAGTTGGTGCCTTTCGCCAATTATAGCTTGACACCTACTCTTGATGTTAGCTATAGCTAAAGGCAGATATTTGCTACGTCAATATCTAGCTTGTTAAAAATGATGGAGATTTAACTTCTCTTTTTTTTTTCTTTTTTTTTTTGGTCTCTTCTCGCATTCATCAACAAGATTACTATTAGTTTGTTAGAAGTGTTGTGTGTATCTTAAGGATCTGTTTGATAATTGACTATTTTAATTAACTTTTTAACTTTTTAAAAAAGACATACAAAAAAGTAGAGAGAGTAATGCGATAATTTATAATGATTTTTTTGGCAAAAACTTATAGTCCCAAATGGGGCCTAAGTGTTTGCTGCATGAGTTAAATGATATAAAGATAAAAAATTATTTTTTTCTTTCATCTTCTTCTTCATCTCTTACAATGAAGTCGCAGTTTCTACTAGAGCTAATGCTTTCCTCTTTTCTTCTGTTTATCACAAAAAAATCTCTTTTTGTTTTGGGTTTGGATTTGTGTTTTATTTTTTTTATTTTATTATTTTTGTAATAAAAAAGAAATTAATAATGATACATGATCCGATGAATATATGCAAAACTTCATTCAAATTTTCTTTTCACAAGAAGGTCTGACAGAGAGGAAAAAGGGAGTGAGAAAATTTGTTGCTAAAGACAAATGTAGTTAACTCTCCATAACTTCTAAATGAGGGGAAATTATTCAATACTCCCGGAACACCACGTGACCATACTCCAAGTCAATCACTAATTGTTTAGCCCTATGTTGTTCCCTTATCTCCAACATAAATTGTGGGCCCTTACGTCTCTCCACCAATCAAAACCTTATGGAGCACCACGTGTCCATACTCCGGGAATACTGAATAATCACCCCTAAATGAGATGCATATGTGGAAATATTCTGACATTTTCTAATTTATAGACCAGTTGTCGAGCTGTAATTGGTTGAGGTCACCACGTATGCATGCCAATGTGGTGCCCTATACAATTTTTTCTTCATGAGAAGATGTTTAAAACTAAAATTGATCACCTCAAGATGTTCTAAACTACAATTGGCCTATTGAAAGATCAATTAATTTAATGAGAATTTGCTAAAATTGAATTTATTTGCCCTATTTAGGGTTCATTTCTAAAGTGGATTTTTTAGTTATTTTTTGGTTAAAATATAAGGAAAAAAATTAAAATAATTAGGAATAACTTTTTAATTTTTCTTAAAAAAAAAAGCATAAAAAATAGAGAGAATGAGAAGAAATCTTCTATTTTTTTGTAAGCCTTTTGGATTAAAATATTATCATCCAAATGAATCCTTAATTTTTTAACAGTCAATTGTATTTTTAAACATTTTTCGGAAATAATTTGTTTATATTTAAGCATATTTTAAAGAATAAAGAGAAAATTGTTGAAAAGTCCAATTTAAGGTGGGTATAAGGCATTAAGTCCAGTGAATATTTTTTGTTGGTGAAAGTTTCACCCTTTGTGAAATAGTTTGGTAAGAAGTACTTTTTATTGTTTTAGATGATATTTTGTTTTCAATTTTACGCCTTAATTTATCTGTTTACTTTTTTTTATCTGTTCAAATTATTTTCTATTTGTTCAAATTTATATCTATTTGTTCAAATTATTTTCTATCTATTTAATTTTTTGACTATCTGTTTAATTTTTTTGACTATATGTTTAATTTTTTTCCTTTTTTTGTTCAAATATCTATTCAATTTTTTTCTCTAAATTCTATCTGTTCCATTTGTTCAATTTTTTTATATTTTTTTATCTGTTTAAATACCAAGCCAAACCAAATCCTATCTATTGAAATATAGAGCAAGTCAACCCCTATCTACTGCAATAAGCCAAGCCAAACCAAACCCTATATGTTTAATTTGTTTTCTATCTGTCCAAATTTTAATCTGTTACAATCAATCAAATTTTTTTTTAATCTGTTGCAAACTGTTTCAATAACAATAACAAAAAAAGGAAATCTTTTGGAAAAATCTATCCAAATTCAAACGCAAAGAAAGGACGTGTGGTAATTTTTGTAAGATAAACAAACAATGGCTAATTGATTGGTGATCTTGTTAGGGTATTTATCACGCAAGATAATGCAAAGATTGATAGAATTCGTTGGTTTTTAAAGTGAATTTCTGCATTGCTCTTGGCGTAGTATTTATAGATATTATGGTGTCTTTATAGAGAAGTCACACCCGTAGAAATAGAATCCAAGAGACATAATGCTTCACAAAGCATTGTGTCTTTTCATTCAAATTTCAAACCATTTTCCAAATTCTTCTTTCCTACGGGAAGGTTTAGAAATCACTCCATATATGGAGCTCTGATTTGGTGTGAGAAGATCCATTATATTTTGGTGTGAACGCCTCTCATACCTTCATTTCCCACCTGAGCACACTATAATATTGGTGATAAAACCTGAGTTGAACATGTTTATCTTGGTACCAAAATTTTGCCTTATGTCAACTTTCATTTATGAAATTACCTTATAGATCAACGTCCGATTGTGATTTGGCCACACGTGCTCACGTTTTTGCCACCAATCTGACTGCACCCGTACAAATGTGTTCTCCCAATGACAACACACTCCAGATGACTTCAATTCACTATATTTCAAATGAACGATATCAATTTTTAGTGCTGGGTTCATAGTCCATACCCAATCACCATTGACGACTTCAGCCACACACATTTCTCATTTGTCGACCTGCGTCGAAATTATTGTTAAGTACTTCTTCTAAGGCCCATTCTTGAAGGTTTTCCTTAACACACCTTATCAACGACTTTTTGCTGATCAAGCAGGCAACATTATCTAGTTAGCATGTTGCATATCATGGACTTTACATCTCATGTTAACTATGATGTCTGTACCTTGTCAGTTCCTCTGCCTTATTACCTGACCAAACACATGTTTCCATGCAAGATAGAGTCGCAAAACATCGATTATCCAAGCGTCCCCAGAGTCATCTGACTATGCTCTTATATAAGTAGCTAAACCACCTAGCTAGGCATTTTTCAATCTCATATTAACTACATATTGTTTGAATTTTTCCAGAGACAACTCTTCGGTCATAGGGTCGGCAGCCACCATCTCTTTTAAGGGTATATAGTTAACTTTAATTTCTCCTATCTCTACTATAGCTTGAATATAGTGATAATTTACATTAATATGTTTTCCCTTAGAGCTATTTGCTCCACTTTTTATTAATGAGATGTCAGACTGATTGTCACAAAACATATTGACTGGTCTGGCAGGTATACCTAATTTTAAACTGTCAACAAATCATTTTATCCAGACCACATTACTAACGGATGTGCTGCAAGCTATGTATTCAGCTTCCATAATGTACTTTGTAACACAACTCTGTTTCTTACTTAACCAAGAAACTGTCATTCCACCAAACAAGAACACATGACCACTTGTAGATTTTCTATCATCTACATCTCTGGCAAAATCTGCGTCCGTGTATCCTTTTATATCTAGATCACATAAACCAAAACATAATTTCAAATTCTTAGTGCCTTTTAAATATCTGAATATTCTTTTGACTACTTTGCCAATGTTCCTTACCTGGATTGGATTGAAACCTACTTACCAATCTGACTGCATGACAGATGTCAGGTCTTGTGCTTGTCATAGCATACATTGGGCTGCCTACTGTTAGAGCATATGGGACATCTCTCATTTCCTCAATTTCAGACTTAGTTTGAGGACTCATACTTTTACTAAGACTTTATCCCTTGTAAACAGGTGTGCTTAAAGAATTACAATTATCCATATTAAATCTTTTGAGCACCTTGTCTAGATATAATAATTTTGAATTTCTATCTCTTGAAATTCTAATTCCTAGAACATAGGTTGCATGACCCACATCTTTCATTTCAAATCTAGATGCCAAGAAAGTTTTGGTTTTTATAATCATATATTGACAATTTCCTACTAACAATATGTCATCCACATATAAAGACAATATTGCTAACTTGTCATCATTTTTCTAGATATAAACATAGTGATCTAATAGACTCATAACATATATTTCTAAAATGGCTTGGTAGAATTTCAAGTATCATTGTCTTGAAGATTGTTTGAGTCTATATAGGGATTTCTTCAACTTGTAGACTTTATTCTCGTTGTCTTGGATCTGGAAACCATCAGGTTGCATTATATAAATTTCCTCTTTTAATTCTCCATTGAGGAAAACTGTTTTAACATCTAACTGATGCAATTCTAGATCCATCATAGCTACGATTGCCATTAGAATCCTTACTGAGGCAAATTTTGCAACAGGAGAATGTGTATCTACGAAGTCTATTCCAAGTTGTTGAGTGAATCCCTTGACTACTAACCTGGCCACTAACCTGGCCTTATATTTCTCCAAACTCCCATCTATTTTGAATTTCTTTCTAGGAGCCCACTTGCAACCAATGGCTTTTCTTTTATTTAGGAGATCAGTTAATTCCAAAACATTATTTTTCTTGATCTAGTCAAGTTCTTCATTCATTGCCTCAAGCCATTGTGTAGCATCACTGCTACTCATTGCTTTATTATAACTAGTAAGATCATCTACTAAGTTATTAAGTTCTTCAACTAGAAAAACATAATGATCTTTCAAAAATGTAGACGGACGTCTTGCTTCTTTACTCTTACTTATCTCAGGATTCGAAGAAGGTAACTCAACGTCATGTAGTTGTCTTTCCCTTCCACTATTAGGTGATTCTAGAAGAACTGGTGGTGTTGGTGAAAAAAATAAAGAGAAGAATCCGGAGATACTTTGGAGAACAATTCAATTTGTTCAATATGAGTAACAAGATCAGTGGATTCAAGAAAAATAGCATCTCTACTTTCTATTAATCCACGTTCGTGATGGTAAAAATGATAACCACTCTCTTTTTAACATAACCAATAAACTTGCATTCCCTAGTTTTACTTCCCAATTTATCCCTTAAAGGTTTGGGAATAAGTACATGTGCTTTACATCCCCAAACTTTGAGATTTAGAACATTAGATTTAGTACCATTCCAGTATTCGTAAGGAGTTAAAGGTTTGGCTTTTGTTTCGACTCTATTTAATATGTACACGGCGATGGACAAGGCTTTCCCTAAAAAATGAATAGGCAAATTAGTAGGGGTGAGCATGGTCCGAATTGGAGTAAAACCAGGACCAATCTGTTATCTACGGATCCTGAAAAATTGGAACCAATCCAATCCGTTTAAATCGTGAAACCAATCTGAACCAATCCATTTAAACACGGATTAGGTCAGTTTAGGACCACAGATTTATATAATTAAATAAAAATATATATATTTAATTTCATAAAAATACAAATATAGCACCATATTAGTTTCACAATAGCAACATGTCTTTTTATAATAGTGACAAACTGTTCTAGAATTTAAACAACCATAAAAAAACTAGTTCCACCATAAGTATTTAGACCATTACAAATTAACACTAAAAACTAGCAAACAAAAGTAATAAAAGAAGATACTATGCAAGTTTAGGTTTGGATTTAAGTTTTATATGAAATAAAAGAAGATACTATACAGGAGGGTGTATAATAAAAATATAGATTATTTGTATACGGTCCGGATCGGTTCCAATCCGGAACCGTGGGGTTCAATCCGGAACCAATCCGTGAATTATGGATTTTTAATTTTTCAATCCGGAACCGAACCACGGATTCAAAAAACCAATCCAAACCTACTGGATTGGACTGGACTAGATCGGATTACGGATTTCACAGATTCCTTGTTCAGCCCTACAAAGCAGCATGTGCCATCATAGACCTTGTCATGTCCATTAGAGTACAATTTTGTCTTTCTGTAATCCCATTTTGTTATGGTGTGTATGGCATTATAAACAAATGTTTTATGCCATCACACAATTGAATTGATTAATCAGGAAAACTTGATGTATGCCTAAACTAACTAGATTCAGCATAAAAGTTAATTAGGAAGACAAAAGTCCACTGCAAAATGAACACAATGGAAATCAAAAAGCTTCTTCTTAAATCCACTCTGAAGAAATATTGAAGTTCTATATGTTGCCATGAATTAACCCCACTTGGAAGGCTTGAAACAACTAAAAGCTTGATTCACAGCCAAAAACTTGAACCTCAAAAATCAACTGAGGTTACACCATGGTTTGTATAAATCCACATGGCTTTTCATCCTCTCAAAGAAGCATTCTGCAATCATAAATTGATAAAATATTAGGCTTAAACTTTAGTTCAATAAAAAATAGAGGTGGTGTGTAGTAACTAAACTTGGATTAAACACAAATATAAAGAAATTGAGCGATCTGTGTAGTAACCTTCGCATTCTTTTTTAGTTGTGGTAGTGGTGGACAAACAGGGAGTTGTTGGGTGTTCTCGACGGTTGCAATGGCGGAGGGAGGCAACAACGATGTTTCTTTACTACTGCGCCGTCGGCGTCGTCGTCATCTTTAGTGAACCATCTTCATCATCAACTTCTTCAGCAACGACGATCTAGATCGAGAAGCACAGCAGAGAGCAACTCGATGACATCGCCATCTCCGATGCTGCAAAAGCTGTGTGAAGAGAGAGAGAGAGAGAGAGAGAGGGGGTTTAGGGTTTGGAGAGGTAGAGAGAGAGAGAGAGAGAGAGAGAGAGAGAGATCATGACTGTGTGAATGAGTTTTGGGACCGTGTATGATATATATAAGGTATTTTAGTCATTTTGTCTAAACTTGTCTTTTTGGACAAAGTAATTTAGGAAAAATTCATTTCCACACACCTAATTAGCTCAGTGCACACCCTTAATGAAATATTATTTTAATGGTAATTATACCCTAAACTAAAATGACCATAATGGACATCCACTAGAACCAATAATATTATATGAAAATATTCTCTGTACATATCTTTTAAAAATAAAAAATATATATATCAATGTACACCTTTTGAGTAAAAAAAACTAAACCTTACATTTTCCATTATTGTCACTTTGCTTACTGCACACTATATACTTCTCTATTGCTTGCAAAACAATACTCTCATAATAATTCTCATATTACTTTAATCTCTAGATTTATACTCTATTAGTGATGAAAATGTTATTTTTCTATGCAGTACTTTTTTTTTCTTTTTTCTTTTTGCCTTTCGCCATTTTCAGTCAAACAATCAGTATCGAATTATTTATTATATTCGGACATTAACTCTCTTTTTTTTCGAAACAAATTTGTCGAATTAATCATTTTTATTCGGAAGTTAAGTTTCGAATTAAATATATAATTTTGAAAAATCAATGCTAAAATCCCCAAATCGAAAAATATAAAAAAATTAAAAAAAAAAAAGAAGGATTTTATGGCAATCGAGTGCACAGAGATCTGAAAATGGTAAATATAATAAGAAAATGGAAAGATATCTCATCTTCAATAATATTTTAGAGGGTTTTCAATAGTGTTTTTAATGGAGGTTCAATGGGGTCTTCAATGTAGAACTTTGTCTTCACTTCACAGTATGAAGTTAAGTTTCGAATTAAATGTATAATTTTGAAAAATCAATGCTGAAATCCCCAAATCGAAAAATATAAAAATAAAAAAATAAAAATAAGGGTTTTATGGCAATGGACTGCACAGAGATCTGAAAATAGTATGTAATAAGAAAATAGAAAGATATCTCATCTTCAATAATATTTTAGAGGATTTTCAATCGTGTTTTTACTGGAGGTTCAATAGGTTCTTCAATGGAGAACTTTATCTTCACTTCACACTATGATTTTTTAGTGTTTTCGTGGGTCACAAATCTGGAAGCAAGGCTACTCAATAAGTGTGTGGAAAAGAGAGTTGAGGGATGTGTGTACAATGATTATGAGTGAATGATATAATTGTAAATTTCAATGTGTGAATTAAGAAAATTAATTAATAATTAAATTAATAAATATGTATAATGAGAAAAAATATGTACTAAATAATTAAGTATGTGAAAATAGAATTTCTTGTAGTTTAGCACTTAAATTTATGAGCAAACAAAATTAAAATTTAAATCGAGTGTCCAAGAATAAATCGTCAAAACCCCTAAAAAAATGAAAAGAGTAGAAATAAAAAGTAGGTTTAGACAAATTATTCCAATAAAAATAAGATTATGAAAAGGAAAGAAAAAATCAGAACCAATTATATCCACAAGAAAGCAACTCAACAAAGTGACACAGGCAAACCACAACCATGATTCGGAACACATCTTAAATTAAAATGTCGTCCTTGCTTTTCCCGTTTTTGTGAAAATTTTCTCTTACGACGTCGCATCCCAGCCTGATTTTTCACTCCCTCGAGCCCTCTTTCTTTTCGCACCGCAGACGCCAAGAAAAAAAAGTTCTCTATCGCTCTCTCGCTCTAAAAAGTGACTCTTTTCGTCTCTTACGCTTCTCTCTCTAGCCAATTTTCTCTCTCCTGTCGCCGGCAAGCTCACCGGAAATCATCGTTGTTCTCTCTCTCTTTCCCGATCGAACCATCCGATTTCGCACCGGGATCGACTAATTCTATAGATACATATTCTGATATATATATATATATATATACTTTTGTATACGCAAAAGTATTCATTTTGTTCTTGGGCTATGGAGGATTGTATGAGTAGTGAAGAAGATTATTGCTACTCCGATCATGACTCCCTCGATGGAATCGAAAACGAAGAGTCTGATGTCCAGTGGGCCCCTACGAAGGGTCCTTCCAGTAAGGTATTCAATCAATGCGTGCAAACCAATACCTGTTTGAATTTTTTGTTAGGTTTTCAATCGTATATTTGTCTCATGATTGTTAAATTTGTTTGTCTTGTCAGCTGCTTCTTCAATTTCATTCCCTATTAAGTTGGATGATTATTTTTTCCCTGGGTGGAGTAATGGATTGTATGCTATTGAAGATTGATTTTGTTAATTTTAGGGCTTTAGTGATTGATTTATTGGTAATTTGTTGGTTTTGGCCGTGAAAGAACGGTTTTTGTTTTGGGAGATTGCCTCTCAAACAGAAGATGACCCCTCCTTTAAGGGGAAACAATGAATAGAATTATGCTAATGTACCTTTTCATTATTTCATTTTCTTTCTTTTCTAATTTTAAAGAGTTAATTGCATGGTTAGTAATGAAATTTGTGCTATAAGTAAGCAGGACGATAAGCATCGAACCATCAAGTTTGACTGAAAAGGTCTATTAAGAATGGAATTTGGTTATAGATTTAGGGATTGCAAACAGTAAAGGAAAACACCAACGACAGTCCTTTCGGCTGTTAATAGCCTTGGCGGAGATGTAAAAATGTAAAAATACTCTGGGTTACAGGAAAAAATACATGAGATTCTTACTTTTTTGGCATTTTGTTCCTTTTCTTGATAGCATGTTGGACTGTCCTTAGCATGACCTAATAGTAAATACCCATTTTCTAGTTTTCTGTACAAGTACGCCTTTTTTGTTTTCTAATCATTTTTTTGGGCCTTCTGCAGGTAATCACGAAAGAGTCTCTTTTGGCTGCACAGGTAAGAGGGAAAATGCGCCCACTTTTTATGTTGATGTTGTAAATACATCTATATTTTGGACGACTGAAACTTTTAGTTATGGCACATTTTTGTAGAGGGATGATTTGCGTAGAGTGATGGACTTGCTTTCTCTAAGAGAACACCATGCACGGACTCTACTTATTCATTACCGCTGGGATGTTGACAAGTTGTTTGCAGTGTTTGTGGAGAAGGGGAAACCTTGCTTGTTTGCCGAAGCAGGTGTGACTGTGGTTGGAAATCATGATTTTGACTCACCGCCTTCTTCTACGGTAATGTGCAATATCTGCATAGAGGATGTACCTTGTAATGATGTGACAAAAATGGACTGTGGCCACAGCTTTTGCAACAATTGTAAGCATTCTTCTTTTGTCTGCTGGCTGCCTTGCTCTCTTTTCTAATATATAGCTTATGAAGTTCTGAAAATCAGAGACTGAAGCTTATAGGTCTCTTCAATGCACTGGCACACGGAACTTGTACATTTAGAAGATGATATTAGCCTCTCATTTTCTTTATGTGGAATAGTGGAAATGGGATTTGTCATTGGAAATGGAAATGGGACTCTCACGAACTATTTGAAGTTCTTAAGATGATGTTGAGAGATTTATTTTTATATTTGTGCTTCATTATCATGCTGGACATGTTATTACATTTAGGATTTATGTTTATGTATTTTTCTTTCTTTTAGGTTGGACAGGGCATTTTATTGTGAAGATAAATGAGGGTCAAAGCAAGCGTATTAGGTGCATGGCACACAAATGTAATGCTATTTGTGATGAAGCTATCGTCAGAAATCTTGTTAGTAAAGAGCACCCTGATTTAGCTGAGAAATTTGATCGTTTTCTTCTTGAGTCATATATCGAGGATAATAAAATGGTTAAATGGTGCCCAAGTACTCCTCATTGTGGGAATGCGATACGTGTTGAGGAGGATGAATTTTGTGAGGTTGAATGTTCATGTGGTTTACAGTTCTGTTTCAGCTGCTTAGCTGTAGCACACTCACCCTGTTCATGTTTGATGTGGGAGCTATGGACCAAGAAGTGTCGCGATGAATCAGAAACAGTTAATTGGATTACAGTTCATACAAAACCTTGTCCAAAGTGTCACAAACCTGTGGAGAAGAATGGTGGCTGCAACCTTGTGAGCTGCATCTGTGGGCAAGCATTTTGGTGAGACTTCTTTCTAGGCTTCTTTGTTTCATTTGAGCAATTTGGTGCTATCTTTGTGATCATGCTAAACAACCTTGTGTTTTTCATAGATTAGTTTTTTGGTGCCAGCATAATGATATTTCAGTTCTAGTCCTTTGGACTTCTTTATTTTTCATCTATTTATCTGGTTTTTACTTGAGATTTTCTAGTTAGTTTTTTCTCTTGTTTTTTCTCTTGTTTTTTCTTTCTTCTGTTGTTGTGTATGTGAAAGCCATTTTTTTTAAAATCTTTTATTGGGACACAAGACAGTTTGGTTTTGTTGTTTGTGCATGTAGAGGGGCACTACCAGTTAGAAACCAATATTCTTACTGTATTCTTAGTTTATTTATTTTATTTTATTTTATTTTATTTTAATTTGTTAATATTGTGGACCTGAAATGAAAGAGGTTCTGTTACTCATCCTCAATTGAGAAACGTAAATCTCTCACCCTTTAGTGAAAATTGCCTGAGATTTCTGTCTTTGTGAGAGATGGATGTTTTGCACTTATTCCTGATCCTTGATATAGTTAGATTTAGTGGATGCAGATGTGGTAATGAGCGTAACTTCTTGAATTTGCATTCTTGTAGTGGTATGTGGATTATTGCTCTGCTTACACAAATGCTTACGGGCAAAATGAGATGGAGATGCTATCATACTCTGGATGTAAATGATACTGTTATAACATGGCTCTAATTAGACTTTTTTTTTCCCAACATTGTTGCTTCTGATTAAAGAGTGGTAGAGATCCTTAACATGTATATTTTGAGGCTTTGGTTTTTGCATTTTTGGAGATCCAGTTTGTTTGATTAATCTCTTATTATTCTCTATCTCCTATTGTACTCGTGCAGAATATGGGATTCAATTGAATAGATTACTTACTGTGGGAAGTATATGGTCATATTTGGTCTGTCATATGTTTTTATCCAGGACATGCATTCCTTTTTATTTGGTTGCTAAGTCTTTCTTGGCTGGCATGCTCGCTAGATTTACCCCCTTTTATTCAGCATGTGGCCTTTCTCATTATGATTTTTTTTTTTCTCTGGAGTTTAAATTGAATGATTTTGTCTTACTTTTGATGTAGTTGGCTTTGTGGTGGAGCCACTGGCCGCGATCATACTTGGTCGCATATCAATGGTCACAGTTGTGGTCGCTATAAAGAAGATCGAGAGAAGAATGCTGAGCGTGCAAAGCGGGACCTCTATCGTTACATGCACTATCATAATCGCTACAAAGCTCATACGGATTCCTTTAAACTTGAATCAAATCTGAAGGAGACTATAAAAGAAAAGGTGTCGAACTCGGAGAAGAAGGATTTGAGACTTAGAGATTTCAGCTGGGTTACTAATGGACTTTACAGGCTCTTCAGATCAAGGCGGGTCCTTTCATATTCATATCCATTTGCATTTTATATGTTTGGAGATGACTTGTTTAAGGATGAGATGACAATGGAAGAAAGGGAAATAAAGCAACATCTATTCGAGGACCAGCAGCAGCAACTTGAGGCAAATGTTGAGAAGCTATCCAAGTTTATAGAAGAGCCATTTGATCAGTATGACGAGGACAAAGTCATGGAGATAAGGATGCACGTTATCAATCTCTGTGTGATCACTGATAACCTCTGCAAGAAAATGTGAGTCTGGCTGTGGCAAAGCCACAAACGTTAATAAGATTCTTGATACTCATGCACTTGCCTAACTTCTTGCAGGTATGAATGCATTGAGAATGATTTGTTGGGTTCACTCCAATTTGGTATTCACAGCATAGCTCCATACCAGTCGAAAGGCATCGAGAAGGCAACTGAACTTTCTGTCTGTTGGAACCCTATACTCACTGACACTCAAAAATGTTCCACTTCAGATTATCACATAAATGGTAAATTCTTTTGAACTTATTTTCTGCTATTTAGAATATAACTGTGACCCAATTCACTGTACAATTGGGAAGTTTTATACTTCATGTTTTTGCAAAAATATGTGGATCAAGGTATTCTGATTGTTGACAAAGTTCTGATTGATGCATTCTGCACATTCATGTGTACAAAATTTAACAAATATCACAAAAAAGTAATAGCATGCTCTAATTCTTGCATGCATCTGTGGTTTTAAATTTTGCTGACTTTATGGAAAAATTTGCGGAAAGTCAGATTCAGGTCAATTGACCAAACTTGAATTGGTTAAAATTTGGGTAGGACAAATTCAGAGTCAGAATATTTGTCAAGATTTGTATTTAGAATTGGGGGAAAAACAGATTTGGCTTTACTGAGGCTCGCCTCGCCTCGAGGCAAAGGTAAAACGCATTAAGGCTTTGATTTTTAGGCTATACTCCCCAAAGTCTTGCTCATCACAATCTGAGTCATGCGCTTTAGGTGCACTTTGTATGCCTTTGCGCATAAGCATATGAGAAGTACACATATGAAAAGGTTGTCTAAGCACTTGTTAAACTTAGTCTAGTAGATAGATGGTTTAAAGATAAAAAGCAAAAAATAAGAAAGAACCCCTTTGTGACTATATTCTATAGAAAAAAAGTAAGTAAATGACCAATCAAGAAAAAAAAATACTACGTTAATGCTCAAGTGAGAAGCTCAATCACTAAAGCTAAGAATTCAATTTCACTGTCAATGAAGGCATGTTTCATTCTCTGCAGTGAAATGTTCGACGCTTTACGGAGAAAAATATTTACACCTTTATATTTATTTTTTCACCATTTTAAAATATTTAATTTGTTTACTAAATATTAAAATTTAAAATTCGAAATGCTTATGCCTCGACGCCTTGAGGCGCCTTGCCTCATGAAAGGTAAAATGCCTCGACTTACACATTCGCCTTTAATAACATTTCATAATTCTCTCACCTGGGGTTATGAAAAATAATTTTTCATGGTACAGATGCTAATTGGTTGGATTGACTTCTAATGCAATGGATAGATACCAAACTCATGCTTATAAGATTCATTTTAAAAGCTATCTTGAAATTGACTATCAGATCCCCAAATTTCGATTCAGTAAGCTTTAAGGTCTTTATATTGGTTATTGGTCACAGGTTATGTGTTTGGATTGAGTTCAGAACACTGTTTATCTGGTGTCAGCTATTGGATCCTGTGTTGTTCTTCTCTCTATTTGCGGCAATATATATATATATATATATAAAATTCCGACACATTTTTTTGTCACTACTGAAACATACAATTCCTTGTAACAATTGTACTTTTCTGTTTTGAGTCACCACCTCAATAGACAGTTTGGTGTTGCCTCTAATTTCCGGTAAATGTTTTGAGACCCCTAAAACAGCTTCCCCAGTTAGACCCATAATTTATGAAGCATGGGTACTTCAATAAACATGATGTACCCATACCGGATACTTACTAATATATGTTACTTCGTATGGTACTTTTGTATACATACTAGGTACACGAAACACATACTCAAATTTTTTCTTCTTAATTTTTGGTATACCCTGACATATAGTATATACCTAAGCCGTACTGTACCTCAATCGAAATAACATTTTCTTCTACTAGAGAAATAAAATTCCTTTCACTAGACTTCTTTTTTATTTTTAGTTTTATACTTAGTATAATTTCAACATTAAGCTATAGTTTGTAAGTTATTTAATAGAACGACATTTAATTTTGATTTATACCTTTACTTTAGGCATTAAATGTTAATTGTAGATTGGATCTTAATAAATTAAACTATTTAATTAATTTTTGCATTGCTCCAAATTAAAAATAAATATGTTTTTACAAACTTACCAAGCTGTACCCGTACCTTATTTTTTAAAAAAATTTTACCGTATCGTACCCTTACCCGTGCGTCATAGCCCACATTAATGTGGCTTGATAGGTGTCAACTTTTGATTTGTCACACACTCAATCATATAGGACCCAACTCCCTTGTCACATTGTTGTAGGTAAATTTGTGGATCTAAATTGTGGATTTCTAGCATTTTTTCTAATTTCCCATGTATTGAGTCGATATGATCTTTATTGTTTATTGTGTTACCACTCATCTTCATGAAACCTTCATTTTATTCAAAGTTATTTTGTCGGCTTGCCATTTATCGCCTTTCTGGTATCAAGTATCATGAAGTTTGACATGTTTAGTTCATGTAAAATATATCTTTTGATTTGATTGATAAATTTTAATCACACGGCATTTCAAAAGTATCCTCTAACTGTAGTTGAGAGATTTCTCTTATGTATTCTACTAGCTTCTAGATCTAGATGTATTGTAATATTTTCCGATTTTTATTTTATCAAGAAGTTGAATTGTACCATTTCTTGTTTGTGATTATATGTTTCCACTAAAACTTGCAATACAAATAAAATTGTTAGTGCCTTGTTTTGTTTTACGTGGAATTGTTCTTGCTTACAGATGTTTATTCAAGATGTCTTTTTAAGACTCTCTAAAGCACCCTGTATTTATTTGTAGGAATCAAAACAGCATCTGAGCGACCTTCAGGCTCCGGGAGTTCAGATGAAAGTGGATGCTCGTCACGGAAGCGTCCTAGAAAGGACAGTATTGGCTGCAGCATGATAGACCTCAACTTGCCTGCAGAGGTCATTGACCGTAATTGATCATAAGAGTTGCTTTTGGTTACAAATGTAAGTGTACAGCTCTAACTTAAAAGCGGCTCCGTGTCTCTCTGAAATGACCATTCATGGATGAAACACCAGTTGTTTTGCCCCTTTTTTTATCATTTAATTTTCTCCTTGATTCGTCATTCCTCCATCTTTTTGCCGTACGAAAAACTAGGACGTGTCTTATTTTTAAAAATATTTGAGTCTTTTGAAAATTGTATTTTGTACATAGCGTCTCATTGATCTTCTATCCGTATAAATCTGTGTATTCTCTATTTTGAGACTTGAGCAACAATGCTATATACATCTCTTCGAGAAAGCCTGCAAACCTTTGGAGGATGGAATTATTGGATATATGTGTTGATAAATACTTTATTTCAGTTTTTGTAGAAGTTTCTTGCAAATTGAATCTTCTCTCTCTCTCTCTCTCTCTCTCTCTCTCACACACACATACACACACACATATTAGAAGTCATTAGGGGATGGGGTAGGTTTGCTCTCTGGTTGTTGAATTTCGAGATTTAACTACATGCTTGTGTCTTCGTATCAATGATGGAAATAAACAAATCAAAAAAATTTTTTTTTTTTTGGTGGTAATTGTGGGAGCTGTATTCTTTAATCGGCTACATCATACTACCTATTCACATTTTCAAAATGCAAAACAGCTTATGTGCCTGGTGTTTGCCGCCTCGAATAGAAATTTGTCCATTGTAGCACATATGATGTTGGTATGTGTGTTGTTGGATGTGTTGCGTCTTTCTAATGGACTCCTGCAATGTGTGTATTGTGTTGCATTGGCCTAGATGGTGTTGTTCAAAAATGGCCTTATATTGAATGCTTGCGTGATGTTAGTTATTGCCACAGAGATTGATGGCTACGTAGAGCTTTGCCTTCTACTTGTTAGGTAGTTCTCCAACTCTCTGGAGGCCTATTGATTCTGGAGAATACATATAGTACCTCATGAGAAATACGACCTTGTTTAGTGCAGTTTATTATAAGTTAAAAGTTAGTAATCATAAGTAGAAGCTGAAAGCCCCTTCTCTCCCAAGATAATTAATATTTTTTCAGCTTATTTAAGTTATTTTTGTCTAATAAATTGTAAGTAAAAGTTACACAAAATAGTCTAACACAAACTCCTAAATTAAAATAGGCTTTGCATGTCTCCAGTTCACACCGTGCTATTTGGTCTCATGGTGCCTACCATCGGTCTCGTCTTGATAATCTGAACCGTTCATTTTTAAGATTACAATATGTAAATCATCATGAAAAAAAAAGAAAAAGATAGATCCGATAACTGTAACCATGTTAGTTCATGACATTTATTTGTAAAAAAATGAACAACAAATATTCTTTGAAAAGTAGACTATCAATTTTTTGGGAAACAAACATAATAAAGTAATGTGGATATGGTTATCGGATTGATTTGATTTTTTTATGCATGATTTATGTTACGTCCCCAAAAAATAACAACTCATAGTATGATATTCTGTAGAAAGTATAACTTGCGAAATATTTAACGTGTCATTGATACTTCTTAATTGTACATAAGATGACATATGCATGTATGCATTCATAAATCTAAATTCTAAATCTATAGCATATGCCGTTTGTAAATGAATTAGAACAAGAGGAAGTACAAATAAGTTTATGCCTTAATTGCTATATCTTTCCAAGTCAATATTTGAGTATAATAAAAGTGAGTTAAACTCAATACATATAAAGTCCTAAGCTTGTACAAAAATCATTACACAAAAGAAACAAAAAGAAATTCTCGGCTCCAAGTCCTTCCAAGTTATGTACTTGGTGGAAGCATATCATCAGTACCTAAAAGTTGTTTTTCACGGAGGGTGAGCTAAAACCTAGTAGAGATACTTGAACACAACGTATGAAGCTAAACAAAGTCATAAGGTGAATGTACATGCATGCCATTTGCCAAATATTGTAATTTTTCATATCAAAACAATGCAATGCCAATATTATATCAATTCATGAAAAATATACTTTTATATCAGAAAACAGGACAGTGGATACAAAAAATTGAAAATCTCTAGGTACGTGTCTACCAGTAGACTATACAAGTACTATCAAATCCATTTTACTGATACTAACCGAAAGGATTAGTACCTAACCATGCGAATTTCTGGATTTTCACAAAGGACACACATGCAACATAATAATCCAAAACCACACTCCCTAACTAGATTCATCAAGGTGTATACAACCCTTTTTTTTTTTTCTTTTTTTTTCCTTTTTTTTTTCCCCCTCAAAACAATACATTTTCAATGTTTAAGTATGAAACAATACTCAATGTAAGATGTATGAGTAATTAGTTTCAATTAACCCAATCCTCATGTAATTTCTACAACAACCAAAGTTATCCTCCACCAATAGCCCAAAATAGATATTTCTACTTAATAGATAATTTTTCAACAACAGATATAATCTCGTAAATTTCAAAATAGGAGCGATAATATCTATATCCAACTCCACTCTCATCATCAACAGATACATTCATCTTACCCTTTCAAACCCAACTTCTTTTCATTTTCTTTCATAAATCAAACATCAATGATTTTCTAATAAAACTCGCTTTACTTTCAATAATCACATTTGAGGAAGGAATTTTCAACATTTCAACACACCCCTACAACATTTCTCAAGAATTCATTTGAAAAATCTCTCTTTTACATTTCCAAATCAAAATCTAGATTTAAACCTAAAATTTCCAAATCACTAAACATATTTAAAGAGCAAATAACGAAGCTAACAATTATACCAGAGGTTGAAGAAATCCATACCTTAAGACTAAAGAGGAAGAAAGCAAGGGTTGAAGTTTGACGAAGTTGAAAACAAGATCTTTTCGATTAAAAAGCTTTCAATGAGCTCTACCTTTTTCTCCAAGGAACTATGGTAGAGAAATCAAAGGATTTGGGTGTATTTGAGGTATTTAGGCAAGAATTAGAGAGACAGATAGAGAGATAAAAAAGTGACTGAAAAAGGCATCTCCTTGATCTAATACATATACAGACCGTTCGAGCAACCAAACCACTGCTCGAGCGTCAAACACAATAAGTGACATCGCTCGAATGACCAAAACTCTGCTCGAGCGCACAATGACCCCTCCAAAAAGTTCAAACCTACAAAAGACTGCTCGAGCAAAGATCACCATATTCCCAAAAGTTTATAGACCTACAAAAATACTGAGAGATCTCAACGACCGCTAAGCGACCAAAGCACCACTCGAAGCGAACAAGAAATGAAATGGACAGCAACTCTTTTGAAAAACTAACTCCCAACTTATTTCAAATGCAACCAACAAGTCTAAACAATCAAACTCAATTAACAACAAGAGGATAAGGACATAAACAACAAGTAAAGGTATAAAATCCCAATCTAAGAGCATGAAAAGGGACAGGTCTAAAATAGAGTCTTCTAGCACAAAATATTACAATTCGAATCTCCAAAACACTTAGGTCCGGATACTTTTCACAGACTTCTACTTCACGCTCCCAAGTCGCTTCCTCAACCACATGGTGTTGCCATTGCACCTTAACCAATGGAATAGTCTTGCCCTCAAAACTTGATCCCGAGTATCTAACACCCGAACTGGTCTTTCTTCATACGAGGCATCCTCATCTACCTCTAACTCAGTCCAATCCAACACGTGTGACGGATCAGGTTTGTATGTTCGGAATATACAGATATGAAACATGTCATGAATCCCGAAAAGTTAGGGTGACAAGGCCAAACGATAAGCTATCTCCCTAATTTGCTCTAGTATCTCAATGGGCCCAATAAATCTAAGAGACAACTTCCTACTATTTCCAAATCTCATCAAACCCTGTCTCAACAATATTTTAAGAAACACATGATCTCCTATCTCAAAAGACAAATGCTTCCTCTTACGGTCGACATAGCTCTTCTAACGGCTCTGAGCTAAAACCAACCTCTTACGAATAATTACAACCTTCTCTGTCGTTTCCCAGACTAATTCATGACCTAACATAGGTGTATCAACACATGGGAGATCTATACGGTCGACCATACAAGGCCTCAAAATGTGCCATGCCAATACTTGCTTGAAAACTTGTTATTAAAGGCAAACTCCACCAAGGGTAAATGCCTCTCCCACGACCCCTTAAAATCAAGAACGCAAGTTGAAAACATGTCCTCTAAAATTTGAATGGTGTGCTCGGACTGCTTGTTAGTCTGAGGATGATAGGCGGTGCTAAATATCAACCTAGCACCCAAGGCATTCTGTTGGCTCTGCCACAACCGAACCGTGAAACGTCGATCTTTATCTGAAACGATAGTCACTAAGACCCCATGATCTACCGAGTATGTCCCTAATATATAGGTCGGCGAGATAATCTACCGAGTCACTCATGCGCATAGGTACAAAGTATGTTGATTTGGTTAACTAGTCGACTATTACCATATGACATCATTACCCCGTTAAGTCCTCGAACCATAACAAAATCCATCATGACATGCTTCCACTTCCACTCAGCTATAGGTAAAGATTGCAACAAACCCGCTGGTCGTTGATGCTCGGCCTTCATTTGTTGACAAGTAAGGCATTTCGAAACAAACAATGCTACATCTCTCGTTATCCCCCTCCACCAAAACTGGCTACTAAGGTCGAGATATATCTCTGTGGCTCCTAGATATACCGCAAGGCGAGAATAGTGAAACTTTCGGAGTGCCTCCGTTCTATAAGATTCTGACACATAAAGACAGTCTAGATACCTCACACTCGAGTCAAGATAAACATTCAAGCCTTTTCTACATTCTCACTAGATATTTTCCATCAGATGGATTCCACTTCGCGATCATTCTGTTGTGCTTCTATAACTTGGTTAACTAGAATAGGTTGTGCAATTACAGTGAACAAAGCGGCCAAACCGATGGATTCGCCAAAATGCAAGTCAAACTCGTCTACTATGCTGTGATAACCCAATCCGTACTATGCTTAATTATGCATGTGATTATGTATTTGATATGAATTTGCAAGTTTAAGTATGAAAAATATGTGAATTTGGAAAAATATTTGTTGATAGTAGGAATATTTGTTGCAATTGAAACTTTGAACTGAAATTGAAAGCCTTAGAGGCAATAAGAAAAAGCCGACTTCATATATGTGATTAGCATGATTTATAGAGCTTACAGTGAAATTTTGAAAAATTATGATTCGTAATGATTAAATCATGTTTTATGAGTTGGGTCATATATGGGTTTAGCCGCATTGTTCTTCATTGTTGCTTGAGAGCTCTAAAGAGTGAGTTAGAGAGAGTGGAAGAGAAAGCTAGGGATTTTGAAGTGAATCAAGGAACAAACCTTAGATTTGAGTTAAAGTATGTTGATTTACTTACAATCCTTGTCTTTAGCTCATCTTTGCCATGGAATCAAGAAGGAGTTATGAATTTTGAACTAGGGTTTTGAGTTATGTAATGGCTTGAGCTAAATGTATGAAAGTGAACACTAATCTCTTCATCTTTGTTTGATTTGAGTTCATTTTTGTGATTGATTCAAGGAATAAACCCTAGATGATTCATGAAAACAAGATTTGTTGGAAGATCATTAATGGATTATGTATTTTGAAGTTGTTTATGTAATGTATGAAAATAAGAAGGAGATGAAACCATGAATCTAAAATAGAAACAAGATTGATAGGTTTAATGTGGAATTACCCTTAAATCATTTAGTATATCATGTTTTTGAGTTGTTTTTGCATGAATTTAGGCTTGGAAATGAGATGGGAGAGTTTGCATTTTTGTGCCTTTTTCAGACTATTTGGGTGTGCCTAGACCGCTCGTGCGACCACGGGCTCCACGAGCGATCCATGCCTTTAACCAAGATTGGATTGTTCTATGCACTCGAGTGGCTAGAATTTCCGCATGTGCGAAGCCAGACCGCTCGAGCAGCTGGATCGACCGCACGTGCGGCCAGAGAGGGGTGAAAACCCTATTTTCGCATGTTGGTACTCCTGACCTCCGGAACGCATTCTCAACCTTATTTAAACCCTTTGGGAGTGAAATGATGATTAGAAATTCATTAAAGAAGGTTGTGAATCATGAAGATATGTGTACGAATAGGAATAAATGATTTATCAAATATGTGTGTGCAATGTTTGTGTAGGTCGTGTGGCAGACGAGACGGCGCGAGATCAAACGCATTGTGAGTAATAATCTTGTACATTTATGGAATGGTGCCAACATTATGAATTGATTGAAATGAAGAAACTTCGTTAATATTATATGACATGTGCTATATGATTGGGCCCGAGGCTGCTTGTTATATGATTGGGCCGAGGCCGCATGTTATATGATTGGGCCTAACCACTTGTTATATGATTGGGCCCGAGGCCGCTTGTTATATGACTGGGCTTGAGGCCACTTGTTATATGACTGGGCTTGAGGCCGCTTGTTATATGAGTGTCACTTGAAGATATGATTATGGATATTGTGAGAACCGTATGATCATCTATTTACATTGCGTTATTGTATTATTACTCATTAAGCTTCGCTCACCCAATATTATGTATGCACATGTAGGTGATCAGCAACATGGAGCACACTCATAGAGTCAGCTTCAGTAGCTATTTTGTGACCCAATTGAGTCATGCCTCCGAGATGGAGTTTTGTCTTTGACTCGCACCATACCTTGACCTTGTTTTGTTTTTGCTATCATGGTTTTGGGTTTGTAATCAATATGTACGAATTTCTTATGGCACTTGTATTTTTGCTTGGGCATGTATATGTATTAATGTATTACGAGGTTAACTTTATAATTTTGCTTATGATTAGCACTGCTCAATGGACTTCTCATTATTATATGCTTCCGTTTATGCCCGCATTAGCATAAATATTTTGTATGATCGTTTGAGGCCTTCGGTAATCTACGGATTACTAGCCGATTATTATAGACGAGTTCAGGTCATGATAGAGTGGTATCAGAGCCAGGTTAATATCTCACATACGAGTCCATGTGAGCAATGAGAAGTCTAGAAAAGGTTTAAGTTGCATCCATAATGCATTCATAATCAGGTATAATATGAAAATGTACATTTGTATATGTGACTTATGTGCATACTAGCTGTGAAAGTTATAATGTATGTTCCTCTAGATCATGGTGAGAACATGGGCGGAAGATGGGGTGGATTCAACCTCCGCACGACTTGATAGGATGGAAACAATGATTATGGACATGGCTGAGGCTTTTAGACAACAATAACAACAATAACAACAACAACAACAACAACAACAGTAGCAACAACAACCACTACCGCCACCAATGCGGTGCCACTACCTGTAGTGCAAGACCACCAAGTTGACGACCGAACTATTGCCCTCACAAAGGAATTTAAGAAGATGAAACCACCATTGTTCAAAGGGGAATTGATCCATTGAAGGCAAAAGCATGGGTGCTTAGCATTGAGATACTGTTTGAGGTCTTTCCATGTACGGAGGGCCAGAAAGTTTTGCTTGCTGCTTTTACACTGGAAGATGAAGCACGCCATTGGTGGATGCTCATCCGAGAATAACATCAAGGAATGAATTGGGCTTAGTTTTTGGAGATCTTCTATAAGAAGTACTTCCTACAGAGTATCCGAGATAGGGAAGTGTCAGAGTTTGAAAACTTGAAGCAAGGGAACAAAACCGTAGCAAAGTATGAAGCACAGTTTACTGAACTAGCCCGTTTCACATTACATATGGTCAATACGGACTACAAAAATGTGAGAAAATTTGACGGAGGTCTCCGAGACTTCATTCTTGAGAATATTAATATGTTGAAGGTACAGAAATATGTGGATGTATTGGATAGGGCCATTATAACGGAAGGTAACTAGGCCAACCACAACCGATACTCAGATTGGAAGGGCAAAAGGCAAGGCTCTAATGTGCACAAAGGGTCGGCGTCCTCACAAAATAAGAAGCAAAATTTGGAAACTTCCAACACTGCGGGGTCTAACCGTGATTCACCACCAACTTGCTTGGAGTGTGGGAAGAAACATTGAAGGGTTGGCCATCGAGCATCAGGAGCTTGCTTAAATGTGGGAAGACGGGGCATATGATGAGAGATTGTCCTATGTTTGGGCAACAAAAAGGGAATAGGCCAACTGCTAGTTCACCCGGTTCCACTCCTGCAACAAAGATCCTGGCAAGGCCTACTACTTCTAGAGATAATGTTAGGCAAGGAAGTGTCTTTGCTCTTGTTCCGCGTGATGTTCAGAATTCAGATGTTGTGGTTTCAGGTACGCTTTCCATCAATAGCCAACCTGCTCATGTGCTACTTGATTCGAGTTCCACTCATTCCTTTGTTTTGAAAACATTTGCTCCTAATTTAAATAGATCTATGGAACCCTTGAATTATGTGTTGTGCGTGTCTCTTATGTCTGGGGACTATATGTTATGTGCTTCTATATATTCTGTATGCAAACTTTTACTTGAAGATATTCCATTATATGCTAATTTGATGCCTATCGATATGGTACACTTTGATATAATTTTGAGAATAGATTGGTTAGCTAAGTATCACGCAACCATCGATTATGTGTCTAAGTAAGTTATTTTCCGCCCACTGGTCAAGATGAGTTTACTTTTGTGGGACATGGGGTAGTCCTTCCACCCTATTTGATATCAGTTATGAAAGCTTGTAAACTACTTTAGAAATGTTGTAGGGGTTATTTGTGTAGCATTTTGTATGCGGAGACAACTGATGTAGGTGTTGAAAACATTCAGATTGTTAATGAGTTTTCAGATGTATTTCCCGAAGAATTGCCAGAGGACTTGATAGACTGTGAGATTGAATTTGTCATTGATATTGTGCCGAGTACTCAACCGATTTCTAAGGCTTCGTACAGAATATCTCCGGCAGAAATGAAGGAATTGAAAATATAGTTGCAAGAATTGCATAACAAAGGGTTCATCCGACCGAGTACATTGCCATGGGGTGCACCAGTTTTTTTTTGTCAAGAAGAAGGATGGGTCCCTTTAGTTGTGTATTGATTACGGAGAACTTAACAAGGTAACGGTGAAGAATAAATATCCTTTACCACGAATTGATGATTTGTTTGACCAATTACAGGGGGCATAGATGTTTTCAAAAATTGACTTGAGATTCGAGTATCATCAGTTGAAAGTTGAAGTAGAGGATGTTGAGAAGATTGCCTTCCGAACCAAGTACGTCCATTATGAATTTTTAGTAATGCCATTTGGGGTTATGAATACACCAACATCTTTTATGGATTTCATGAACCAGGTTTTCAAACTGTACTTGGATGAGTTTGTGGTGGTATTCATTAATGACATTCTTATCTATTTGAAGTAGGGGTGAGCATGGTCCGGATTGGACCAGATTGGAGTAAAACCAGGACCAATCCGTTATCTATGGATCTTGAAAAATTGGAACCAATCCAATCTGTTTAAATCGTGGAACCAATCCGAACCAATCTATTTAAACACAGATTGGATCGGTTTAGGACCACGGATTTACATAATTAAATAACAAAAAAATATATATAACACTTTAATTTCATAAAAATATAAATATAGCACCATAATAGTTTCACAATAGCAACATGTCTTTTCATAATAGCGACAAACTGTTCTAGAATTTAAACAATCATAAGAAAACTAGTTCTATCATAAATATTTAGACCATTACAAATTAATACTAAAAACTAGCAAGCAAAGTAATAAAAGAAGATACTATACAAGTTTAGGTTTGGATTTAAGTTTTATATGAAATAAGAGAAGATACTATGCAGAATGATGTATAATAAAAATATAGACTATTTGTATACGGTTCGGATCGGTTCTAATCCGGAACCGTGGGGTTCAATCCGGAACCAAACCGTGAACTACGAATTTTTAATTTTTCAATCCGGAACAGAACCACGAATTCAAAAAACCAATCCAAACTTACTGGATTGGACTGGACTGGACTGGATCGGATTACGGATTTCACGGATTCTTTGCTCAGCCCTAATTCGAAGAGTATAGAGGAACGTGAAAAACACTTGAGATTAATTCTTCAAACACTTAAGGATAAGAAGTTAATGAGATTTGGAAGAACGGGAAGTTGTCTGCTAAATTTATCGGGCCTTTTGAGATTTTAGAGTGCATTGGGGAGGTAGCTTATCGTTTGGTCTTGCCGCCCCAACTTGCCAAGGGTCATGGCGTGTTTCATATTTGAATGCTCTGGAAGTATAAACCTGGTCCTTCATACATGTTGGATTGGACTGAGTTAGAGGTAGATAATGATGCCTCGTACAAAGAGAGACTAGTTCGAGTGTTGGATACTTGGGATCAAGTCTTGAGATGCATGACTATTCCACTGGTTGTGTTGTGGCAACACCATGGGTTTGAGAAGGCAACTTGGGAGCGTGAAACGGAAGTCCGTGAGAAGTATTCAGACCTATTTGTTAATGTTTGAGTTTTGTATTGGAAATTTTTTTCATGTTGTAAAATGTGAACATTGTATATGTTTTGTTTGAAGCTGGGAATCCATGTCCTTAATTGTTGTTCATGCCATTTTCATCTCGTTGCTAGTTGAGTTTGGTTGTTTGGAAGTTATTGGTTGTGTTTGAAATAGGTTGGGAGCTAATTTTTTCAAAGAGTTAATATCCAGTTTTCTTCTTGTTCGCCCGAGCGGTGTTTTGGTCGCTCGAGCGGTCTTTGAGATCTCCTTTGCAGGTCTGCAAAACTTCTGGAAGTAGGGTTATCTTCACTCGAGCGGTCTTTATTGCGTTCAACCAGTCTTCTTTTGTTTGCAAAACTTCTGGGAATAGGTCATTATGCATTCAAGCAGTGTCACTTATTGTGTCTGACGCTCGAGCGTTATTTTGGTCGCTTGAGTGGTCTACGCGTCTATCAGTTCGGGAAAAAGGATTTTTGAATCACTTTTTCATTTCCTCTCTCTTTCTCTCTCTCTCTCTAAAACCTCTCAAACCCTAATTTTTTCACTCTCTCTCTCTCTCTCTAGTTCTTGCTTAATACCTCAAATACTCCATCATCCGTTGATTTCTCCATCATTGCTCCTTGGAGAAAAAGGTAGAGCTCGTCAAAAGTTTCGTTCTAATTGGAGAGGATCTTGTTTTCGGCTCCATCAAAGTTTCACTCTTGCTTTCTTCCTCCTCTACTCTTAAGGTAGGAATTTCTTCAACCTTAGGTATGATTTTTACTTTAGTTATTTGTTCATTGAAAAGATTTAGTGATTTGGGGATTTTGGGTTGAAACCTAGGGTTTGATTTTGAAATGTAAAATAGGGGTTTTCAAATAGGTTCTTGAGAAAGGTTGTGAGGATGTGTTTATGGATGAGATATGTTAAAATGTTGGATTTTCTTTACTTAAATGGAATTTTGAAAGTAAAGGTGGTTTTGTCCAAAAATCATTGATATTTGGTTTGTGAGGAAAAAAAAAAGGGAAATGGGGGGAAAGATGTGGGGTTTTGAAAGGATGTAATGATTGCATCTGTTGATGATAACGGTGGAGTTGGATATGTAGTATCTCTCCCATTTTGAAAAATGATGAGATTATATCCTTTATTGGAAATTATTTGTTGAATAGAAATATATGTTTTGGGCTATCGGTAGAGGATAGTTTTGATTGTATAGAAATTGCATGAGGATTAGGTGAATTGAAACTAATTACTCATACATCTTGCATTGAGCATTGTTTCATACTTAACATTGAAAATGTATTGTTTTGAGAAAAATGGTGAATACCTTGGTGAATCTGGTTAGGGAGTGTGGTTGTGGTTATTATGTTGGAATGTGTGTCCTTGGTGAAAGTTTAGAAACCCACACAGTTAGGTACTGATCCTTCCAGTTAGTACCAGTAAAATGGCTTTGCTAGTACTTGTATAGCCTACTGGCAGACATGTACCTAAAGATTCCCAGTGTTTTTGTATCTACTGCCTTGTTTTCTTTTATAAAAGGATATTTTTCATGAACTGATATATAATCCTTGCATTGCATTGCATTGTTTTGAGTTGGAAAGGTAAAACATTCGACAAATGGCATGCACATGCATTCACCTTATGACTATGTTAAGGTTTACATATTGTGTTAAAGAATCTCTACTAGATTTTGGCTCACCCTATGTGGAAAACAATTTTTAGGTGCTGATGATATACCTCCATCAAGGACTTAGCTTGAGAGAACCATGGAGCTGAAGGCTCATTTTTTTATTTCTTGCTGTAATTATTTTGTACAAACCTTAGACTTTAACTGTATTGAGTAGAACTCACTTTTGTTGTAACCAAGGATTGTCTTGGAAAGATGTAGCCATTACGGCATTAACTTATTTGTATGACCTTTTGCTTTAATTTACTCATATGTGGTATATGTTATAGATTCAGGATGTAGGATTTATAAATGTATACTTGCATATGTCACCTTTTGTACAGTAAAATATGGATGAAAGGTTATTATTTCGCATATAATGTTATTATTGAATATCATGAGATGGATTGTTGTTATTATTATTTTGGGGCGTTTAGAAAGGGTATATACTAAAATGAGATACTAACAAAATCTTCGGAGGGCTCACTCAGTATACGCCTCGCCGGAACTTGTTTCTTGTTTATAGGTATACGATGTGAAGTGGATCATTCTCCTGGTGACAACAAGACAGAAATTCTGACTGACCACGTTTATATTTGAGAAAATTATTGAAAAGTCCAATATAAGGAGGGTATAAGGCATTAGATCTATTGAATATTTTTTGTTTTGAGAGATCCACTATTTGTGAAATAGTATGGTGAGAAGTCCTTTTTGTTGTTTTGGAGGACATTTTATTTCCTATTTTACCCCTTATCTATCTATTGAATTTTTTTGACTATCTGTTTAATTTTTTTGAATATTTGTTTAAATGTTTATCTATTTGTTTAAATTTGTATCTATCTGTTCAATTCTGTTGAAATGTATATCCAAGTTTTATTAGCTGTTCAATTTTTTCCCTTATCTATTTAAATATCTGTCCAAATTTTATTATCTGTTCAATTTTTTTTTCTTTATCTATTTAAATCTATATATATAAATAAAACCTTATATATGTTTAAATCTATCTGTAGAAAAATACCAAGATCCCAAAATCCTCTATTTGTGGAGACCATGACCTCTAATCTCTTTCAAATTTGATTTAGATCTATCCAGATCTACCCATATCTCTCATTTATTCAAAGACCTCCTCAAACACCACATTTTTTCTTTTCTTCATTTCCTCCTCCTCCGACAGTGGCGCTACATTTTTCGCCGCCATTACCTTTAACGACATCCTCGTTTGGATCGCCAACACCTTCTATCTAGGCAATATGACGGTTCTAATTCCTCACTAATAGCAACATCCGCCTCATCAACGGCTCATCTTCTTCATTCGTCGTTGTTGTCTGGCAGTCCAACACTGCCGGTTATGGTATCTCATCCACTATCCTTGACAACTTAGGTAAGTTCATCCTTCAAAACACCACCACTTTAGTTTGGTCTACCTTCGATAACCTCACTGATATAGTAGACTGAGTTGTCGTAGTAGAAGATGGCATCAGACTCTAATGATGTAGGAGTCTCCATGGAAATGATGTTGTTTTCGAGCTCCATCGTCGCTGATCAAAGCACCATGTTCGCTACAGGCCGCTGATGGTGAAGTTATTGGCCTTGGATCTGAACTAGAAGACAGATTGGTCGAGCAGGTCTTCAGCGACAACAGTGACAGACAGCGAGGGAGACTGATGATCTTAGACTCTAAGAGAGTAAGATTTGAGTGACTAGGTGAAGAAGATGATGATGAAATCCGTCGGTGGGTGAAGCCGATGGTGGAAGTGGCAACGACGACGGTGGTGGTAGAGAGAGAGAGAGAGAGAGAGGGGGAGAGAATGGGTTTGATAAATATAATTTTAAACAAATAAAGAGAATGGTTCCAAACAAATAAGCCCGTAAATTTTTTAGGGTTGTTTGGTCATTTTGCAGAATGATGTCCTTATGGACATACTATTTTAGCGCTGAACCTTTGGATAAAGAAAATTCAAAATTAAATTTATTGCCCCAGCCCTGAGCGCCCTTTATTTTTAAATAGGATAATTCTATTATACACACCCACATATCATATACATTTTTAATTATGTCATTTTCTTTTTTAATTATAACAATTTTTTTTCTTTAATTATGATTTTTTTATATTTAATTATAATTTTTTTTTAAAATTATGACTAAAAACCACATGGACTTATACTATTTTTTCAATATTTATAAAGAGCGTATGTTACATGTCCCTTTTAAACAAGAAAAATGGTATAAGTTCCAAATTTTTTACTAAATGAATAATTAAATATCTCATATGGGTGTCAGGTCCACATTTTTGTGAATCCCACACCCATATGAAATATTTAGTAATTCATTTAGTAGAAATTTTATATTCCTAACATTATCCTTTAAACAAATCGAGTATTAAAAATATGTATGTTGTTTGAGAGTTCTAATTTGAGAGTTCTAATGCAACTCTAATAATGTAGAGAATGCCCATGTGAAGGTGGGACTCATACTCCTCTATCTATCTATCTATCTATCTCTCTCTCTCTCTCATCTCACTAGAGCTCTCTCTCTTCCACCTCACTAGAACTCCATGTATTATCTATATCTATACTATTATTAAAAGCCAATAGGAGCTTTGGTGTCCTGAAGCCTGGCTTAAATTTTTTTTTCTATTTTTCCTAAAATGACTATAACTTCTTAAATAATTATATTATTTTTACACTAATATCAATTTATAGTTAAGGGTAACATGATAAATTCAAACCAATCAATTCCATTATCCCACGTTTCCAATATCTTCAAATTCTGTTTTGAATGATTAAAACCTTAGGGGGACAAAAACATTATTAGAAATAACTTCTTCTCGATCTCTTCTTCTAGCCAGCTGGAGCACAACAACGAGACTCCCTGAGGGGACGACAACACACAGAGAAGTGAGAACCTAAAAAGAGAAAATACTTACATACAGATATGCATATATATATATATATATATATTTGTATTTATGTATATGTAGAGAGAGAGAGAGAGAGAGAGAGAGAGAGATCATTGGTTTATTGAGTGCTTCCGAATAGGTATCGTTGTCTCCACTTCTACAAAAACCCACCATCATCGACAAGTCTCTCAGAACTTTGGTAGGTGATGATATTGGGAAAGCTTACTGAAAATGTTTAGACTTGCACACCAAGGGTAAGTCATGACATTGGTATATTGACTTCTGCAGGGTTGTTTGATTGGATTTTGTATAAATTAATTATTTAATAGTTTTGATTTTTTTATTATGTTCATTGCAAAAATAAAAAGAATTGTACAGACTTTATATATATATATATATATATTATCTTTGTGAGTATATTTTTATTTTATTTGAGATAATGTAGAAGTATATGAGAATGTGTGTGTATATATATCATATCAAATTAAAAAAAAAAAAAATTGCAATTGAATATATATGGGGGATGCACCAATAAATCCCAAATTAATAACTTATGCACTGTTTAGTCCTAAAAGTTTTCTTATAGACTGAAAGGTCCCATTACAATGTTAATAACATCAGATACAATGTTAATAACATCAGATACAATGTTAATAACATCAGAGTCATGTTACAAACATTAGATTTTAAACATCTAATGTTCATCAAATTTCAATAATGTTTGAAAATATAGGATGAAAAATATCTAATGTTCATCAGATTTCAATAATTTGAAATTATAGAATGAAACATCAGATCATTTACATCATTTACATCATGCTGATGTAAAAATGGGACTAAATGGAGCATAAGAAAACTTTTAGGACTAAATGGTTCAACGTTTCAAAAACTAGGACTTATAGGTAAATTTCCTATATAAATTATAAAAAAAAACAAATTGAATGAGTATGTATTAAAATTTTTATCAATTGAAAAGTAATGTTACTTAATTCAATTTTTATTCACTCAATCACATAATTTTTTTTAAAAATTTACACACACATGGCGTGTGCCTTAACCGCTAGTCACTATAAAAAAATAGGATATGTTTGGTTTGGTTTTGAGAGAGTAGTTTTTAAAAATTGTTTTGGAAGAGAGAGTTTAGAAATTTTTTAAATTTGTTTGATTGTGTATTTTGAAAGTAGTTTTGGAGTTTGAAAATTTGGAATGATTTGATATTTTGTTATAATTGAGTAGATGTGTATGAGAGAAAAAATGATTGAGAATGAGAGAAGAGAAATAAAAAATAATTGATTAATGTGTAAGAGAAAGAAAATGATTTTAAAAATTATTTAAAAAAATTCAAACCAAACTAGATTTTTTAAAAAAAATTTCCAAAATTACTCTCCAACCAAACCTATTTTAATCATTGATTTAGAAAAAAAATTAACGGGCTTGTTTGGTTTGTGTTTCAGAAACATGTTTTGGAAAAAAAAAGTACGAAAACATGTTTGTTTGGATTTTTGGGAAATTTGTTTTGGAAAATTATTTGAGAGAGAGTTTTGGAAAAAGTGATTGATTTGATGTGTGTGTGAGAGAGATTTGTTTGGAAAAGTTGTTTGGTTTGTGTATTTAAGAAATTTTTTTGAAAAAATTTGTTTGTAGAGAAAATTCTGAAATTTGTTTGTAGAGAAATTTCTGAAATTTTTTCAGAAACATCAACCAAACAAGCCCAACATACCTCTAAACAAATCGAGTACTTGAGACGGAGGAAAGCGGGGCCTGCATCGTACAGTTGTCTGTCTTGGTCCTGGGGAACCGGTATCAGGTCCGCTTCACATCAGCCTCTGCAACTCCATCGCGACGTTGGTTAACTTGCCGCCACCGTCAATGTCCTCGTTGCCGTCATCATCGACGATATACAACAGCGTATCGATCTCAATCTCCGACGAAGACAATCCCGTCCGAAATGCCAGACTCCAAGCCCTCAGGAGGCGCAAGGAACTGAGGAATCGACGCAAAAAGAGACACATCTTCTGGCGAGCCGTTACGAATTTTCTCCGGACATGGTGGGAGATTCTGCTATTTCTTCTCGCCCTCGCATTCCTCTTGTTCGAGGCCTCCGGAATCTTTTTCAAACCCCAACTTCCGCCGTCGGATTTGGACCTGAACTCATTGAATCGGCTCGATCTACCTGCTCATGGTGGCAATGGCGTCAAACAACGTAAGTCCATTTATGTTTTATCATGCTGTTTAAGATTCAGAGAAATGAGTAATATAATGTTGTTCACTGTTTCTTGGATCATGAAGCCCTAACTGAGCATGTGTTTTAACTGTGGATTAGCTTAATTATTGCATGCATGTATGTATTGGGTTTTCATTTTTCATTTTTGTTAATAATAGTGATATGCTCTGGCTGTGATTTTAATTTTTTAAAAATTAAAAATAAAATTTCTTTGCACAGTTGGAAGTTGGGTGTTTTCATTAATTGTCTGCAGAAAATATTTTTGGATAAAATAAATAATCGACTTTTTAGAAAATACCAAAAAACTATTTTTGAATTTTTAAAAACTGTTTTTGCACAAAAATAAAAACCATTTGAAAACATGGAATGCAAAATTTAAAACGAGAATACGACCATCTCAGCTTTTGATGGAATTTTAATGCTGCTCAGCCTTTCATAGGGGGTAACTATTTTTGCTAGTGAAGTTATTTTGGTCTTCCTTCAAAGGGCTCTACATCACAAGAGGCATTTTGTCCATTTTCATTTTGGCTCTCTACAAGTAGCTTGCATCCAATGCTAGGCAAAAGGTCTTCCCGCCATTTTGCCCATATTTGCTTCCTATCTCCGTCTTTGCTTGCTGCATTTATGCTTGCTTCATATTTGTTGTTTCTTCTTTGCTCCAGCCCATTTGATCGTTTGAAAATATTACCGTTGAAACAATATGGTCATTTAAAAATATAATCAAGTAAAAATATTATTTAAAAAAATAATTTAATAATGTATTTAAAAAAATAAATATTTGTAAATGCCACGTCAGCAACCACGTCAACACTAGGTGCATATGCAACATGTCATAAAAAAGATTGTATTTTTTATTTATGTTTATAGTTATTTTTAAAAAAAAAAAAATTAGTTAAAGTTAGCTTGATTGATTATCTAAAATAAAGAGTATGATTGGAGTGCACACTATCTAAACTAGTTAGGCAAAATAGAGATAGTACTTTTTTGTGTTCTTTTACAAGGCATTTTGCCTAGCAGCCTTGTGTAGTTGTTCATTACACCTCAAGCTATACCATCATGGGTAAAAAAGTGTGTACCATATGCAAGTTATGCCATTTGTGAGTTTACAAATGGCATAACTCAACATTATAGTCATAACTTTAAAATAAAAAAAAAAAGAGTTATAACCAAACACTACATAAGGTATAATAAAGAACTCTTGGATTATAACAAAAATAATGTCATCAATATCACAATGAGTCATAACTAACAACAAAAAAAGTCATGACAAAGACACAAAAGTCGTAACTAAGGGTTCGTAGCACACACCCCAAAGGGAGTGTGTGTATCATAGAATTTCCCATACCACACCATTTGTTTTTATGACTAAAGTGCCTTTTTTTATTCTTTATATATATATATATATATTTTTTTTTGTAGTTTTTTGGTTTTTCGACTAAAATATGAGGTGAATTTTTTTTTTGGGAAGTGTTTTGGAATGACTTTTTAACTTTTTACATAAAACGTGCAAAAAGTAGAGAGAATGAAAAGGAATCTTTGATTTTTTTATTTTTATTTTTGGCCTTTTTAATGACTTTTTAGCTTTTTACATATAGTGGCCTATTGCCAAACACAAGCTAGAGACTCTTCTGAACTGTACTTGGATGCTTCTCGCTGAACTGAACAAATAAAGTCAATTGAGCAATAAATAAATAAATAAAGTCAATTGAGCAATAAATAAATAAATAAAGTCAATAAGGGATCTCCATCACCTAGAAATACACCACCACTTTGGAACTACTGCTTCATAATTATAGATTTCTTCAAAATTTCAAATTAATAGTTACATAATGACACTAGAAAAAGAGTCGGACATGGGACCAAGAAGTGTCGGTCTCTAATGTGTCGACACAGATACCTCAATTGTTAGAAGTGTCGTTGCTTATTAGAGACCTATGAAGCATGGGTACTTCGAAAAGCATGTCGTACCTGCACCGAGTATTTACTGTCGTATGGTACTCATATGGTACTTCTTGTATACGTACTAGGTACACGAAACACGTACCAAATTTTTTCTTTTTAATTTTTTCCGTACCCAGACGTACCTAGAATATACTCAAGCCATACCGTATTTCAGTTGAAACAATATTTTCTTCTACTACAAGAATAAAACTTCTCTCACTAGACTTCATTTTTATTTTTAGTTTTATACTTAGCATGATTTTAAAATTAACTATGGTTTGTAAGTTATTTATATATTGAATTTATTTAATTTATAACTTTTCTTTTGGCAATAAATGTTAATTATAGGTTAGATATTACAAATTAAACCATTTAATTAATTTTTACATTACTCTAAATTAAAAATAAATATTTTTTTTACAAGCATATCAAGTCGTACCCGTACCCTACTTTTTTTGAATTTTACCATATTGACGTACCCATATCGTACTAGTAGTACCAGTACCAGTACTCGTACATGTACCAGTGCTTCATAGTTAGAGACCTATTTACATGATCCACTCATGATCAGTTTCTTATATTTTGTTTGAATAAATATTTGGTTTGTATGCTATGATTACAGATATGCAACTTCTTTGGGCTGTTTTTGGAGCACAAAACTAAATGATTGTAGAACCATCACTTGAAAGTCATCTATTGTATTAAATGTATATCCTAAGGTTCCATCGTTAGCTGATAACTATCTAATTTAAACATTTGTAGCATTTTACTTAAATCTGTCTTGGATCTCGAGCATGTATCGTTCTCAACATGCAGTTTGTTTTTGCCATCCAATGATATGTGTTATATTGCTTTAGTTTTTATTTTTTATTATTATTGGTTTGGCTTGTGTTGTCAATGTTTAAAACGGTATTATGCGTGTGAAATTTAAATAATTCTATCAGGTTGCTTGAAGTTATTGCCTCCTGAAGAACTTGAAGGTCTGGATATTCCTCCTGTTGGAGACCCCATTTTTCCTGTTAAAAGAATTGTATATTTGTTGGATACTGATACGTCTCGTGATGATGCAAGCAGCACCACCCTGCAACGGCCTCGTATGGAAGTTACGAGGTTTAACTTGTTCACTGGATACCAAACAGTTAAGGAGAGAAATGAAAGTTATAAGGTTAAGATCTGATTTTGATACCTTGAAGCTGAATAATTAAGATGCAGTTGTAAACTTGTGACTGCCATGAGTTTGACTTCTCTAAATTCTACCCTGCACTTCTGCAGGCTTTTCTTTTGGACCTATTGCATAAGGAGAAATCCATTCTGAATTTTAGTAATTCACTAGTTGTTGACCTTTTCCCACTTCACGGGGTTATTTTTATTTTTTTTTATTGTATTGGTTATCGTTCACAATGAATTTTTCAGGTAAATGAAACTGCTGTGGTGCATTGTGGTTTCTACAGTGAAAATGGAGGATTTAAGGTTTCAGATGTGGACAAAAGTTTCATGCAAACATGTGAAGTTGTGGTGTCCACTTGTACGTTTGGTGGGGGAGATGATCTATATCAACCTACTGGAATGTCAGAGGCATCACTTAAAAAGGTCTGTTAAATAAGAAATTCCAAATATATTGGATTTTGTCGTGCTTAGTTCATTTTATAGTATTATTTGTATTGCAGGTTTGCTATGTGGCATTTTGGGATGAAATCACTCTTCAAACTCAGGAGTTGGAGGAACACAGAATCGATGAGAACCATATGATTGGTCGATGGAGAGTAGTGGTTGTTAGGGAGCTACCTTTTGTGGACCAACGTTTGAATGGTAAAATTCCAAAGGTAATGTAAGCTGCCAATTACCTTTAAATTACTATAGATATGCCTGTGGGATTTATATCTAAGCGTAATTTCTTCTCATTTTCTGTGACTTGAAGAATATTGAAATTGTGGTGATATTTGTGTTGTCTGCTATAATCAGCTCCTCATATAGTATATTCTCTGGTTCTAGTGATTGGAATGACTAAATTTCAGTCAAATTGTCAGGAAAACAGACTTAGCTCACTGTGTTTCATCTATCGCGAAAATATTAGCTCTCTTTCCCTTGCTTCCTCCTCTAGGAACTCCCTTGCCAAATCTAGCAAACATACATTACTCTCTCACTAACAAGGAATACTCCCATAACAACTAAATTGATAAGTAATTATTACTCAAGGGGTTAAAATGGGAAATTATGAATCGCAATGAGGTCTGCATGGCCTTGTGATGATATTTGCTCTATTGTCTATGGTTTGATAAGATGCCTGTTTTCCTTGTCCAGATTGTCCAAAATCAACGGAAATACCTTTGATGTCATGTGGTTTGATGGGGTTTCATGTTTCTCAAAACTACGTTTTTAAGAGCTGCAATTTTTTATATACATATACTAAAAGACTAAATAGAACTTTATTGTTGAGAGGAACATTAAATGGATCACATATTGGTCCACAAAAAATGTAATGAATGCCTGGGATTAAATCCAGTTATGGTGGGGTCCTCATTCAAAATAAATATCAGCCTGAGAATACACTTGTTGTGTTCTTAGCATTAGTGATCCTAAAAATTGCGAAGGGAAAGGAGTTTTAAGAGAGTACTGTCTCAATTTTGGTTGGCTTTTTTACTCAATAGTTTTACAATTTCATTTTCTACTTCAATATTGTTAATTAATTTTTACATGCTTTGTGTCAATTGATCAGTTAGCTGTATAAGAGTGAGTTGAATGCTTTAGTGTTGGAAAAGTTACAAGTGGTGGTGGATCCAAAAAAATTACTCTTTAGCCTAAGATTTTGAATTTATTTATTTATTTATTTTCCACTTGCCCCTCTAAATTCATATGCCCCCTAAATTTGTTTTGTAGCCCATGTTCTTTATATTTTTCAACAAAAGCCCCACAGTTTACCCATTCAATTTTTATTTTACTGTAACATTTCTTGAGTTTATGTGATTTCATGTATCTTCTCTGCTTCGGTTAAGTTTTTTTTTTTGGCATTTAAGTGGCATGATTTTGCCCCTCTGTATGTGTTTGCGTGTGTGTAAGTTTACGTATGTGTGTAACTATGAATGCGTAGACACACTCATGCACATGTGCATGTTCAACTCATCTCCTTGCTATTGTGTTTTAAGAGTTCTCCTGAAAGTGAACATCCAAAAGTCTCCCAGGAGAATTCTGTTGAATAGAAATGTCTCAAGCTGTGGGGGTGGCATTGTTAGGTGGTGATGTTAGACATGATTAGAAGTTCGAGGTTTTCAGTTGGATTTAAATTTTTTATTTAATTATTTATTTTTGTGGCTGAACAGAGTACCATCTGAACTACAAAACAAGGAAAGATAAAAGAAAAAAGACAAAAGAAAGAAACAGAAAAAATTGAGCTCCTCACTTCAAGTCTGAATAGACCAGGAGGAATTGTTGACGATGATTATGTCTCCCCCTTTTACTTTCTTTTTTGAACCCATAACAAGAACTTTTGAAGACTATATATATGTAAATTGTTAACAACATAGCTCCGGCTGTTTGTTGGAAAGACCAATTTCTTTTATCAAGACTTGACTGAGCATGAGTTTATATTGGCTCCATTCCTAGATAAACGAGGAAAATGCACTCTCCAAATGCTTAACCTTTTGGGTGAGGTACATAAATACTCTTGGTAGAGGATAAGTATCGCATTATTGTGGCAGAACAGCTATTTGCACTACCTGGTTTGTATGGCTAGATTAAACATTGAATGTTATTTCAGTTAAATGGAGTTAAAGTTATGAGGAAGTGGTAAAGTTTTGGTGAATATATCCTTGTCCAATAACGCAGATGGGAAAAAAATCCTTGCCAAATTTTATATATAGTCACAGCGAGCGTTTGCTTGATTTGCTTTCTTATTTGTGCTTTTCTTAGATGTTAGGGCATAGACTATTTCCTCGAGCAAGATATTCAATTTGGGTGGACTCAAAGTCACAATTTCGGAGAGATCCTTTGGGTGTTCTGGAAGCATTTCTTTGGCGCACAAACTCCTCACTTGCAATATCAGAGCACGGAGCTCGAAGTAGTGTCTATGATGAGGCAAAGGCTGTTGTCAAGAAAAACAAAGCCACCCCTGAAGAGGTTGAAGTGCAGTTGACACATTATCGCCAGGATGGATTTCCTGAGGACAAAAGGTTTAATGGAAAGAAAGGTAATGTTTTATACTGACTCTTGTTCTTTGATGGTAGTATGCGATGAGAAAACAAGAAGGAATATTGATGCATTATGAATGTAATTTGTTGTCAGTACTTGATGCAATATTGATGCATTACACTGGTTGTAATGATCAACATTCAGCCCATTGCGGGACATTTCTGTGTGTTAGATTAGTATGCCAATGCTTTCATCTTCCGGAAACTGGAAACTATATGGCTAATCAAATTGCCCCTTTGTTATCTATGAGAAGCAACATATGAATGACCTTATGAAGCACGGACACCTCTCCATAGGTCATGTATGTCTGACAAGTGTCGGACACGGACACACGCCGGACACGTTTTGGACACAATGTAAAGAGTTGGATACGTTGGGACACTTCAGACACGCTACGGACATGCCAATGACACTCTGAGGACTATTTTTTCCCAAAAAAAAAAAAAAAATTTAATTTTTTTTTACTAAATTAGCATATCTAAAGTTGATAAATTTGATAAAATTAAAATATTTGACATAAAATACATATTAAATATTTAAAAATATGACATAATAAATATATATATAATTATATGTTTTGAACGTGTCCCTAACATGTCACATCCTACATTTTTTGAAAATTTGCGTGTCTATGTCTTGTCATGTGTCCATATCCGTGCTTCTTAGTGAATGACACAGTGAATAAATAAAAGAGACAAAATTGAGTAGGACAAGTTATCTAACTAATGCACCCTTGTTTATGAATCTTGATCATGAGTTTTTTTTAGTCTGCTAATGTTGATCAAGAGTTGAATGTACTAGAGTTTAATTTTTGCAGCTTTAGCTGAAGCTTCTGTCATTGTGAGGGAACACACACCATTGACAAATCTTTTGATGTGTCTCTGGTTCAATGAGGTAGTTCGATTCACTTCACGTGACCAGCTCAGTTTCCCCTATGTGCTGTGGAGGCTGAGAGTGCTTAGGAATATCAACATGTTCCCCGTCTGTACTCGTAAGGCTCTTGTGAACAGTATGGGCCACAAGCGCAAGGCTAAACCTCTAATCAGTTGATATTCTTCAGTGATCAGGTAATTTCAACTCTCATTTATTAATATTTATTGTCTCCATTCTTTTGATCAGCGTGTGGGTAAATGTGATCTTGAGTTGAGGAAAATTGATGAGCTCTGCCAAGTTTATTGTTTGTCTTGTCTTTTCATTTGTGCATATCTTACAGTTTATTTCCTGCATTCTGTAATAACGAAGAAGAAGAAGAAGAAAGAAAAAAATCTTTTGTTTTGGCAATTATGACTACATTGCATCCAGGTCTAGTGATAGCAGGTATCCAAAGCAATTTATCTGTTAGACCCTTTCCTCTATCCGTTGCTTTTGCTCACATGATTGTTTACTTGGTAGAAGCAGGTATGCAAATCAATTCAATTTGTGCAAATAATGCCAAAAGTTAGGTTGGTATCTAATAGGGACTAAACTGGGTTTTTTATTTTATTTTGTTTGATAACAAATCAATCCATTTCTGCATGACCATTTTTTTTACTCATCTTCTCCATTTAAAGAGTTATATGCAACTGCATGCTAGAGTGAGGTGCAAGTTTAACCAGGAAAGAAATTGCTTTGAACACCTAGCATATGAAAATAGTGGATCAAACTCCTTCTCAGTTTCCTGCTTGGACCTGAAGTCTTGTTGGTGTCAATAAGCATCTCTTTTTTGCCATAACTAAAATCTTTCCTCTCAGACTTAGCTGGGAACGTCAGCCAGTTGGGTATCCATGCAATATCTCAGTCAAAGCTTGTACTCCCTATGCCCCATTTTGATAGTCCCTTTTGAAAAATTTCAACTATAAGGGGACAAGTAATTATTACACTTGATTTCAAATTTTAAAGCATTAATTCTAAAAATACCCTTCTCTTCTTGTTTTAAAATTTATTTATAATTATTTATAAGCAACAATTTTGGAAACTTCTAAATTTAAAATTTTGACTTTTCAAAAGTGGACATACATTTTGGGATAACAAAAAAATGAGGTAATGGACTAATAAAATGGGACTGAGGGAGTAGTATTTTACCCAGTTGATGTTTTCCACCAAACAACTTATGGAACTGATGTATACGCGACTGATATTTTCATGGAACTGATGCAAGAAAGCTGCACTTGAGGAGTTGGCGATGCAATTGGTCTAATTGATGATGATTGTTGTACTGACAGTATTTTGTAGTTCTGAATACTGTAATACTAAGTGGCAAAAATACGGACACATGACAAGACACTAACAAGACAGAGAAATGCTGACATGTTGATTTTCAAAAAATACATAACACATCACGCTTGGAAAATATTTAAATTTTAATTTTTTTACTAATTTATTATATGTGATGTTTATGAATAATTTATTTAATGATAATGAAAATTATGCATCATAACACTAATTACATTAAAAAGTAATATATTTTATAAATTAAAAATCAAGATATCATTCACGTAATAATTACATTAAACATAATGCAAAAATAATTATAAAACATTATGATACACATGATATATTTGTCTTATAAATGTTTCAAATATATTTAGAGTACATAAGTTGTGTTATGAAGAATGCAACATTATTATTATGAAGGGATTCATCACATAAGACATGTTCTGAGAATTGAAGAAATGTTACCGAAGTGTCTGCGAAGTATCGGAAAGTGTCTGATATTATGAATTTGATTTTTTAATTAAGTCACTTTTAGTGTCGAACACATTTTTAGAAGTGTTTGAAGAGCGTTGGTATTTGTGATACTTATTCTGTGCAAGTCCTTAGCATAAATATTAATGTTTATGCTTCGATAATATCTTATACTTTGGCTAATGTGGCAAACAATGTATATTTTGTATTGATCAGAGATGGGGACATGAAGAGAAATGGCTTCCTCATCTTGCATCGACAATGAAATGACAAAAACTAGCCCTGCACGGAGAGCCAGCAAACTCAGTCTTCCATGTGGTTCTTACTGGCACTTGACGATTTACGTGTAAGCTTTACAAAACAGTAGTATCGAATGCCTATACCAAAAATCACCAGAACTTTTCGATCACAATCCGTTTGGAGGAACTTATAGCCTTGTGCCTACTGATTTTGGATTTGGGAAGGTTTGGGACTGACTCTTTTAGAAACAAGTTATTTTAGTTTTTTTTTAACTTTTTATAAAAAGACGTGCAGAAAAGTAAAAAGGGTGATGTGACATCTTATAGCGATTTTTTTATTTTTTAGTTAAAATATGTCGTCTCCAAACGAACAAGGCTATAACTTCTTCCAAATGGATTGTGATCGACAAGTTCTGGTGAGGTCCATCACTAATAATCGATCACTGTTGGAGTGGGGTTCATAGCTCGATATTTCAGTCAAATTCAAAACAAGAGTCAGACTCTACATTTTTCTTGATCTCCCTCGTGTAGGTGAGTTTTATTAATCTGTTACAAAGCATTGATTTGAAATTTGTCATGCCATAAACTTATTTATTTATTTTATCTCTTTGAAGATGTAATTTTACTCAATTGTTTTTTATCATTGGCGTTGACTACATGCATGTGCCTTCGGAAAGTTCGCTCCTGTCTC
The DNA here is from genome assembly GCA_030407325.1 of Camellia japonica. NCBI lineage: Eukaryota > Viridiplantae > Streptophyta > Magnoliopsida > Ericales > Theaceae > Camellia > Camellia japonica. The sequence goes on along the minus strand of JAPPVO010000016.1, from coordinate 83,119,947 downwards.
TTCTTCTGGACTATCTCTCTCTCTCTCTCTCTCTCTCTATATATATATATATAAAAGTGAACAAGGTAGGTAGGTCTATCTGCTCGCAAGTAGTGATGAGTGAGAAATGCATGGGTGCAACAGTGTTCTAGGCAAACAAAGATTCGATATGGCAAAGTGATTAAAGAGAGAAAAGTCCTCTTAAAACGTTAGGGACTGCGAATGAGGTTTTAAAAAGCTTATATAATTGTTGGCAATAGAATAGATAAATGACTCTGCCATGAATTTAGTCTCTGAATATGAGGCCCTGCACTCCAGTGAGCTGTGGTATAGAATTCAAATATGATGGTTCTTTTTTGATCTTTACGAAGAAAAATGAACAATCAAAGTAACGGATACACTGAAATGTGAACCATATATTGATATTTTTGAATACTTTTAAAAATATTACCTAGTGTACTAATTAATTGTGGGTTTTAACGTTCTGTTTATTTGGGCAAAAAATATTTTTCTATGATTGGTGTTGGTGTAGGTGGAACGAAGGTAGAGGTAGTGACATGGTAGTATAGTGGCGATGGCGGTGATGACAATGACTGTGGTGATGGTGGTGTGGTGGTGGGGATGAGAGTCGTGGTGGTAGTAGTAGTGTGATGATATTGGTAAAATTTTAATTCCAAAAACGTGTTTTGCTTTTTTACAAGTAGAAAATATTTTTTTGCCTACATAAGCTTGTTTTTTTTGTTAACTATGAAAAATATTTTTCGTTGATTTTTGTTTTTTATTGTACTAAACATTAGAAAATATGAAAAATATTTTTAAAAAATATTTTTTGCTCAAACAAATAGAGCCTAACACTTGGAAAAAATTTTGGTATGCAATGTAAGTCGAATGCAATTTTATCACAAAATTACATAAGTTTTTACGAACTTACATAAGTAATTTCATAAAAATGAATAACTTGAATATAAATTCAAGTAAATTCTTAAGTTTTCACAAATTTACGTAAATTTGTGTTCAACTTATGTATTTTTATGATATCACTTATATAAATTTATGAAAACTTTCGTAATTTTGTGATAATGTTTTATATGATGTACATTACATATCGAGACATTTTCCCAGACCCTTAACATGGATCTCACCTAACATTATATCTAATTGGTATATTAGTTAATGTACTAGTTACTATTCCTAATATTATTATATTATTATAATTTTTTAGGTAAAATTTTTAGGTTATAATTTTGAAAAAATTACAAATCAAGCTAAATTTTAAAAAATAATTACAAATACATGAAAAAATTTATAATTTTAATAATTAAAATTTATAAACTTCATCATTAATCTGATATATATATATATATATATTTTAAGAATAATGTTATATGCACTAATTAGTGTACTAATTAATAAACTAATTGATGATGTGACATAATTTAAGAGATTTTTGATATTTATAATATGATTAATGAGTGGGGTAAATAATAATATCATAACTAGCGTTAGTATATTAGTCAGTACACTAATTGATGTATGTAACACTACCGATATTTTAATCTTTCAACTGATATCCTATAATTTTTGGGGTAAAATTTTGAGGCGTGGACTGGCAGTGCTTCTATAGCAAGAAAAAAACTAATGCAGAATCCAACCAAAGTCAAAGAGTAGTGTCCTCTGACAGAAATCTTGTAAGCTGCAATTTACATATTAGCAAGTTATTGTTTGACCTTTTAATGATTTTTGTAAAGTAGAAATATGGCTTTGGCATTTGTGATTGAATATGATATCACAGAAGAGAAAGCCAAGCATGAAGCATTTATTTATTTATTTATTATGACCTAGGAAACTCTAAGGCCGGGTTATTTATGATCCGATTCTACAAGTCAACTCAGAGGAAGATATCAAGAAACTCACCTCTCACATCTCAATTTCAGTCAAGTGCTATAAGCTTGACCTTTTTCTAGATCCGAATTATATGTACTAATCTAATAATCTGTAGCACTAATTCTAATGGGCATTGAAGTTAGTTTGAATTTTTGTTAGTTTCCTACCATTTAATTAAACAAAAATACATATATTCTATTATTAACGCAACTCGAAGTTATTAATAAATATAATGGGGTCTGCAAGCATGTCTGTCAGTCTCCTTTGAAAATCGTATACTTGACTTGTCAATTTTTATTTTCTCTCTGAAGAAAACAAAGTTTGTTTTGTTTGATTCTTGTTTAATCTAAATCTTTTTATACATCGAAATCGGCACGCAAAACTAGCCACACCCTGATTATTTGAATTTAATGAATACAAGAAAGGTTGGGTTATTTTTAAGTTCTGTTTTGATTATTTGAATTTTTATTTTGTAGAATTTCCTTTATATATTATTCATGAATTTTTTTTTGACTAATCTGATAATCGTAGTATTTTGTTTAATAACATTTGTCTTCAAAAAATTTGATATGTTTATTTTTAAAAAATTGACTATCTATTTTATTGGAAATAAATATGGCTCATGAAATGTTATGATTATCGAATTGACTTAATATTCTTCTAAACACGGAAGGTTGTACAAAATAAACAACTCAATTTATCGAAAAGAAATTTGTGGTGAGCCACAGTCTTCAACAATTTTATCAAATTTATATTTGAATTTGAAAAAAGTCCAACTCTTTGTAGGTACAAGAGATTGAATAAGTGCATTAAATTTCCTTAAATTAGTTGTGATCTCTAATTTTGAATCTTATTGTTATAATGTGTATATATATATATATTTCTTTTTTAACCGATTTTTAAAAAATAGCTATACTCTCTAGTATAATTTTAAGGTCAAATTAGTTTAAAGTCCCTCTCGCATATTTAGTAATGTAAGAGATCCATAATATTATTTTATTATGTCTAACGTCCTCAACCCCCACACTCATATATACCACAGAGAAATTTTCAAATCAATCCCAGCACACACACACACACAAACACACACACACGCACACAAACACACACACACGCACACGCACACGCGCGCACACACACACACACACACACTCTCTCTCTCTTTCTCTCTCTCTCTCCGATCTCACCACCAGTGTAGTACAACAAGTTCAAGCATCTTCTGGTACAGAGAGCTTTGCTAGCCCCAAGCTCCAATGCAAAACCACACCAAGAGGACTTTGAGGTTCGAACCCATCTTTTCCGAGATCTCCATTTTCGATCCTGAAGAACAGTCTTCATCTCTCCAGAGCAAGAATTCTATAATCTGAAAATGTGTTTGTATATATATATGTGTGTATGTGAATAGAAATTTGACTGGATTTTTGGTATGTTTTTGCAGAATAGTTGTGGAGTGTGCTTGCAAAGCGTGAAGACAAGTCAATGAATGGCTATATACACAGCCGAATGCTCACATGGGTTTCACTTCCCTTGTATAGCGGTTCACGTTAACAAGAACGGTAATCTGGTTTGTCCAGTCTGCAGCGCTACCTGGAAGAAACCCAGAGAAATTTGAATTTTCTCTGATTTATAAATGAATCCAGAGAAATTTGAAAATCCAGAGAAAATTGATCAAAATGAACCTAGAGAAATTTGAAAACCCAGAGAAAATTGGTCAAAATGAACCTAGAGAAATTTGAATTTTCTCTAGGTTTGAGCGAATTTCTCTAGGGTGGAGAGGGGAATTTCTCTGATTTTCAGAGAATTTCTCTGGGTTGAAGTGAAAGTCCAGAGAAACCAGAATTTCTCTAGTGAGATTTTCTCTATGAAGTTGAATTTTCTCTAGATTAATTTGAGGGACCTTAGATATTATTAAAATATTGAATGTCATTTATGCTATAAAATCTTAATAACAGGGACCTTAAAAAAAAATCCCCTAATTTTAAAGGTTTGGTTTCATAACTTAGAATTCATTTTTCAGAAAATTGAAATATTTTGTTTTTTTACTGAATTTTTTAAAATATTTTAAGCAATTGTGAATACACTTAAAAGGTATAATATTTGTGAAAAAAAAATCTATAAAAAATTCACTAAATATCAAAAATATATAAAAAAAAATGAAAATTCAGTATATTTTTCGTATTCTTGTGTATTTATTGATTTTTTAAAATATTTTTTTTACAAATATTTTACTTTTTAAATACATCTAAATAAGGTGCATTTAATAAAGTAAAAAAATTGCTTAAAATTTAAAAAATATTCACCAAAAATAAAAAACTCAATTTTTAGAAAATTGAATTCAAAAAATTGAAACCAAATACAGTGAATGATCTTCTTTCAGGTTTGATAAAATTACAAGTCTCACAATTTTGATATAATTACACTAACATTTCTTTTAATAAAGCCAAAGACATTGAAACTAATATAGATGATATGAAGACACAAGATAAATAAGGTAAACTATTCATTTTAATGTAATAAAAAAAAAAACATTTTTTTTATTTTTTTCATTCATATGACTGAGGAATTAGGATGAAAAACTAAATGATAAGTGAATTAAATCTAAAGGGAGTTCAATGTAATTATGCTACATCTATGGAGCTTACAATATTGGGAAATTCTATTTCCACACACTACTTCATCTCTTTTTACATCTTTTCTCCATACACACACTAAATAAATTTAAATTATCAACTTTCACTCAATACACATCCTACCATATCAAAAATACCCTTACCATTTTCATCCTCCAAACCCTAACCCTGACAAGCCACCACCGCTGTTGCCACTGCCGCCGGCACCTCTGCTACTCCCAGCAACCTAAGCCCTAGCCAATTAAGTATCAAGGAGTGGAACATCTATCAAACATGTTGGTCCACTACTATAAGATTGCCCAAACATAGCACTGTTGGAGATGTTATTAATGACCTTAAGACGAAGGTAAAATCTTCTGTTTCTGGTGGAACATGTTTCGCATATTTTTGCATAGATGTGCCTTTATTGATTGGATTACAATAATATTTTTCTGACCTCTGTGCAAAAGTATACTTTTTCTTATATTTATAATTACATAAATTTGTTTGAGAATCTTTTAATTTTGCTCGCAGTTCATATACTTGTTTGCAGTTCATATACTCGGCCATGGATGGTGATGGTGGAAACTAATGGTTTGAGAGAGTTAGAGTTAGGGTTTTGGGAAATGGATATTTTGGTAATTTAATTTTAAGACAAAAATATAATAAAAAAAAATCATTAAGTGTGTGGAAAGAAAGGAAGTAGTGTGTGAAAATAGAATTACCCTACAATATTTCCTCCAAACCTCAAGAGAAGTCAATGGGTAATTCTATTTACACATCCCACATCATCTCAGTATACACCACTTACTCAGTGCACACCAAACACAATTTTGATTTTATTATTTTGGCTTAGTGCACACCATTCATTTTCAAATATACCTAAAATATCCTCATCTTCTTCAACCACCCCACCAACCCTAACCCTAGCCACGCCACTGCCACTCCCTGTCGGTCGTTATCTCCTCTTCCTTCTTCTTCGTCGAATCTCTTCCACACTCTTCTATCCATCACTCCTTCTACTTCATCATCACCGACCTCACTCCCAAACCCTTTTCCATCCCATTCCTCCCTCCACCACCGGTTCCACCACCTCCCCGCTATTGCTGCCACAACCTCTCGTCCCATCCACCTTCTTCTTCTTTTTCTTCTTTTCTCTCTCTAGAAACTGCCAAACCCACTCTCACCATCGTAACCCTCCCTCTACAGCGATCTTCCTCAACCCATCAGAGAGGAGTTTCTTGTCGAAGGCAATTGTAGTGGTGAAGCTCGATTCGGAGCTTGAAATCCAAGATTGGAGCTTCAAATCTAGTTTGCACGATCGGACTCCTGCAAACCCTAGATCTAGATCTGAAAACCATAGGATTCTCTCTCTCTCTCTCTCTCTCTCTGCAATTGAGAAAAGTAGGCAATGGCCAAGGTGGGGGGCTAGGTTGTTTGTTGGTGGGGGGAGGGAAAAGGGTTTGCAGACAGGAAAGTTGTTGTCGGCGAAGTAGAGAGGTTGTGGGGGTTACGATGGTGGATGGGTTTTAGTGACAGTGGTCGGGGGTGAAAGTAGATGACTGAGGCTAGTGGTAGGTGGTGATGCCCAAAAGAGTCTAGGGTTAGAATTATGTCCAAAATGGTAATTTGATAAAGGGATATAAGTTTAATAAAAAAAAATTATGGAAATGATATGTACTGAGAAGTTTTGTGATGTGTAAATAGAATTACCTGAAGTTAATATAAAGTTAAAGTCCTTTTCTAATACTATCTATGGGTTCAATAATAAAGTGCAAATATGGAATTTATAGTCTCTAAATTCTTTTGTTTCTTTGTCTCAATATATTTTCATTTGTACGGTAATATTTTGTAATTCCCATCTGATATTAATTGCTACTTGATTAGATTACATTTATGTTAACGGTAGATAAAATTTTAGAAATAAATTGTTAACACAAATGTGATTTGATCAAGTGACTATTGATATCCAATCAACGTGATTTTTTACAATAATAAAGTGTTTGACGTGCCTTACACATTGAACCGTTTAAATTATCGAGATGAATCTAAAATGAACCAGACTAGACCGTTCAATTCAAAGACTAAATTAGAGATAGTCCCTAAATATAAACATCTTCGACACTTTTTCATTGTAAGCAGATTTTTTAGGGTGTGTTCTATTTAAAAGGTTGGTATCATTTGGTCAAAGTCAGCCATCATTTTGAGTACAAAATGGGATGAAATGAATTGGGACATTGCAGTTCAATTTGAATCACATACATAATTTGAGGGGGGAGGATTCTTGATGATTAGAATCAATTATTTATTAATATAAGGTATTTGATGATAATATAATAGATTCACAGAATCCACTAAAAGGTGCCATATTTAAATTCTCAGCATAAAAAAAATAAAAAAATTTGAATCCACTTGTTAGGATGGTGGTGTTGAGCTCAGCAACACAACACCTTGTTTTCTCTTGGTGGATCAAGATTCAAGGAGAGCACCCTCCCCCAGGCAAGAAAAAGGCATTAAGCTTTTCTTAACGGGTCGTGTGAGTTGTGACACCACAAAAATGGACACTGTTTGGCTGAGGCCCATATGTTTTTTGTTTTTTTGTTTTTCCAGAGATTAAAAACAATAAACAAGAAATAAAATACAAAAATTATTCAATGTTCAAAAAACAATACTCTATTCTATTTACTGAATGATACTTTATATATATAGATATTACAATAATACTAAGTGGCCCGAATTTTATTGGCTTGAATGTCTCAAAACAATATCGTTTTGGGTGTAAAATGACATCGTTTTAATATATTCGAGCCATTCGAGCTATACAAATTCAGGCCACTAAACATTTTTCTAAATATTTTTTCATAAAACTTTAACACAAAAACGATTAATTGATAGACTTGTAAATATACAATTATTCTCATATTTGGAATTAGTTAATAGACTTGTATGTATAAAATTATTCCGGTAATTGATATAATGGATTTTATATTTATAATTAATAAAAAAATTAAATAATTCGTCAAAAAAATAGCTACCAAAACCAGTCATTTCATTTGAATGCAACCCTTTTGTTTTTCATTTGACCCCTTCACCTTTCAGCCCTTTTGAGGCTCCCTTTATTTTTATTCCCATTGGTTTGTGCAACCCTTTTAGGTGTATTAAAGTCCCTTACTATAATCCTCTCTTTTTATACCAGTGAATTGCTAGTATATATTTTCTGTTATTTGAATTGGGTAAACGATCACAGGGTAAATTACATTGATGTTTATTGAAATTTTAAAAAATATATATATAATAAATTTTATTATTTTGGCATAATTAAATAAGATTCTTTTAAAATTTTAATTCTCGTAACATTTGACTCCATTTTTATCAATAATTTGTTAGTCACACGAATAAAAAATGTTATCATATTTTTTACACGGAAATGTATATTTTTTCTTGTTTATCTTTGTATCTTCACACTATTTGCATTAGTTTCGATCACTTTAACCTTACCATAAGGAAGGTTAATATAATTTTATCAAAACTGTGAGATTACTTGTATTTTCTCTAAATCTCAAAAGATATTGGTGTAATTTACCCAAGATAATATTATAAAAATAAAACTTTTGTACATAAATTTTATAGAGTATGTGAACTTTTGTGTTCACAGAGTGAAAATATTAGGCTCTGTTTGGTAAGCCTCTCAAAATATAATTCTACCCATTGATTTGAGTGTGTTATTTATTTGGAACTTTCAAATCATAATTCTACACTCATTTCTCAAAACTCAATTCAAAACATAATCATTACTTTTCAAAACTCATAACCAAACACATAATTCAAAACTCTTTTCAAAACTCAATTCAAATCAATATTTTAATATTTTAAATATTTAAAAAATATTTTAATTTTGTTAAGATTTTAAATATTTATATTTAAATATGTTACGATTTTTTAAATTTTTAAATTTTTTAAATTTTTGAATATTTTAATTTCAAAATATTACGATTTTAATTTTTAAATTCTAAAATATTTTATAAAAATAAATTCAAACTCTATTTTATAAAAATATTTTTAATATTTTAATTTTTTTGTTATATATTTTTACGATTTGAGTGTAGAGTTGTGAAAGTAGTATGGAGTTCCGAGTTATGTGTTTGTTATGAGTTTTAAAAATGATTTCTTAATTGAGTTTTGTTTTTATGTTTTGGTTACGATTTGAGTGTAAAATTGTTTTTAAATTTAAAATATTAACATTTAAAATTATTTAAAATTTTTGAATATTTAAATTTTTACGATTTAATTTTTTTGAATATTTATTTTAATTTTTTACTTATTAAATTTTTAGATTATTTAAATTATTTAAATATTTATGATTTAAATTTTTTGAATATTTATTTTGAAAAAAATTATTTCTTTTGTAGTATTTTAATTAAAAAATTGATTAATTTTATTTTTCTGTTAATAATAATTTTTTTAATAGAATTTTAAAAAGAGTTTGGTTATGAGTGTTGATCAGAATTTTTAATAGTGTGAAAGTAGTGTTTTTGTTATGAGTAATAATAATTTGAATTAAGTTTTGAAAACTCTTTCCAAAACTCATAACCAAATAAATTTTCTTACTTCACATGTCAAACCAAACTTTCAAAACTCAATTCCACACTCAATTCAAAACTCAATTCAACACTCTTTTCAAAAAACCATAACCAAACAAATTTTCTACACTCAAATCATAATTCCACAACTCACAAACTCAAAATACAACTTATACTCTCAAATTATATTTACAAAATTCTACCAAACGCAACCTTAAATTTTAAAAATATTGTTCGTATTGGATCAAATGTTATTTTGTTACGTTTAAACTAGATGTCTAATTTCCTTCCGTTGGATATCTCACATCCACAATATTGGATCAAACCCACTCCTTTATTAATTTATTTTTGGTCAAGGGAAGAACTTTATTTTTGGTCAAGGGAAGAACTCACTCCAACTTTAATTATCAAACCCCAACACCATACACCGAGCTTAAACTCACAATCTCCACTATGGATTTGGAGAACATATTTATTTGGACGGATTAGATAAGAAAAAATTATAATTTATTGGACTATTAATCTTGAAATACATAGTCTCTGAACTATCTAGTTAGAAATGATGTGTATTTTATATTTGTTTAGTCATAAGATTAGAAATTAAGAAATGACTATTTTGAATTTTATTTTTATTTTTTCACAAAAATAATTTTTAAATTCTTTTAAAAAAATTAAAAATTAGTTGTTGAAAATTAAACCAAACATGTTCTAAATATTCGGAGGGAAAAATTATATTTTTACTAATTAATCCAGAAGAAGATTTATTCAGAGACTGTGTATCTCTCTCCTTCCCCTAGGATAGAATAACCCGACATATAAGGGACTAACAATCCAATTAAACTATTAATTGAATTTATAATTTTTCAATCCAATACAACTGCTTAATATGGTAGATATGAAATTCCTTTCATACAAACACGCTGGAGAGTATAGCACGGTGACGCGAGACTATGGGCAAGCTAAGTTGGCACAAATGCATTACCATGAGTGAGAGAAGGTAGCACAGAGTTTGAGAATGTCATTTCGTGGTAGCCTTTTGGTAGGTTGATAGAGATTATCTTTTAGTGAAACTCCTACATTTGACCATAGCAGCTATTATAATAACTCTTGAAAAAAAATATTTGGAGGTCTTAATTTTTGTAATTTAAATGATTTAAAATTATTAAAATTGTACGGGGGCAAAATAACCTTAGCTCTCCGTACGCCTTGAACGTCAAGCTTCCGTCAACGGCGTCTGTCTCTGCAACACGAAAATGGTGAGCTGCCCGGCGGTGGTGTGCCGGAAAAACCCTCCGACGCTCAAGTTAGTTCACTGAGGAAGAAGATAATCAGAAGGGAGAGAGAATGCTCGTGAGAAGGAATTCGCATACCAGTAATGTCGCCCTCCCTCTCTATATCTAGGCTTGCCACGCAGCTACAAGATTGTGCGCGCACTACCTCTGCTGTCCTCCCTGGACAGGTGGCAGTGCTCGCCTCTCACCACCTTACACGTGTAAAGATTTGTCCTATTCCAGTACATGCAGAACTGCCAACGGTATTGAGGCGTTCGTGGAGCAGATGTCCTCTCCTTCACGCCACTGGCCCAGGTGGCACCCTTGACCGAGGTACCATGACCGGCCAAACACTTGTGGAAAATTGCCATCACACAACGTGCTACATACCGCCGGTTCTCGACTGGGAACCAGGCGAGATCTTAACTGCAAACGCCGAGCTACCTCGACCGGTTCATCTCGATTGACCTATTGTGAGGCATGCCGGCCTCCGACCGTTTCATCTCCAATCTCGGTCACGCGCAAACGCCTCGCCTTGGCTAGGCGGCTAGTGGCGTGCCGGCCAGGCCGCATCTCCGGCGTAGCCCGGTCAGTCCTTCGGCTCGGTTGCAACCTCCACTGCGGACTTCGCCCGAACAACTGGTCTCCAGTTCGGCCCTCAGGGGTAATCGGTTGACCTCGGTTAACGAGCAAGTAGATCGCTCGGTCGCTGCACTTGCCTAATTTGCTCGGCGCGTAGTCTGTAACGCCGGACGTTATTCTTGCTCGGCCGTACTATGAGATGGAAATCTCCCCTCTCAATTACCCCTTAAACCCATCCGAGCTATCGTGATCGGTTTACCTTGTCCGAGCAAAGGTTGGGTCGCGATCCTGCTAGGCTGAGCTTAGTTGGGAAGCTTTCGTTCCCGAGCGACAGCCGAATCGGAGACATCCCCGTCGCCGAGCTATCCCAAACAGGGAAATTCAGTCACCGAGTTGTCTCAATCAGGGACACATCATACGCCGAGCTGCTTCAAACAGGGAAATTCAGTCACCGAGTTGTCTCAATCAGGGACACATCATACGCCGAGCTGCTGCACTTGCCCGGGGGTCACCCCCACAGTCACGTCAAAGGTCTTTCAGCCGTACTGACAGCTGCGTTGCCAGTGCCACGTGTCACCAGGCCACTGGGTCGTGCAGCCAGCCGTCTGGCACGCGCAGAATTCAAACGGCGCAGCCGTTTGGGTTTTCCCCCTCACTCTTTAAACCCCACTCGAAGGGTTTTGTCCCTTCATTTTTCCTTCGTCTCTCCAACTGCAAACCCTAATTCCCCAAAGCTCTCCATTGCTGCTGTTGCCCTTTTTCTGCCCCTGTGTTCGTTGCAGTCGAGCTCTCGTGGTCCACCCTTGATTTCTGGTAAGCTTTTCTTCCTCCCTCTTGCATTTTCTATTTTCTGTTTCCATGCTCTTAGGGTTTTTGCTACTGTTCTTCGTCATTTTTTCTTTGTTTGGGATCCTTGGGATTATTTTTCCTTGCTTGGGTCTTCCACGCCCTAGGAAAACTGAAATGGGGGGAAGAGGGGGCCCTCGTGCCCCCGTTTTTCAATGGGTAGATTGAATAGGCCAAGAACTTAGGAAGAACACAAAGAATACAATGAACACTGGGCAAAACTGAGCAAAACGCTCATTTAGATCCTTATTTAGGGCTGTGACCGAGCAAAAAGCTGTTTGTGACTTGGCACTGAGGTCATAACCGAGCTATGTACACCTTAGATCGGCGGATAAGTTTAACCGGTCTAAAGGCCTGAAATCATAAGCCCATATCTTGATCTGGGCTTGACCGAGCAAAAAAAAAAAAAACCTCCAATAGAACCGGACCGGTCAAAAACTCCTGGATCTAGTAAAAACCGACACCAAAAAGGGAAAGGCTAATTCAGCCGTCCTGAGGGCCGAGGTAGGTGGAGGCCGGCCAAACACTTAGAACCTTTCTGAGCTATTCCAGTAGGAGCCGCGCAATATCTGCCGTGCTAACCCTTGGCCTCATTTTTAATATGCAGAACAAATAGGACCGACCATTCCAGCATCATCATTCGTGGAGCTCAAAGTCCGAGCAACCACTATACAATTTTGACCGAGACGCCGTAGAGTAAATAAAACCGAGATAGATGGGCAAATACCGTTTTAGAGTTAGCACGCCCGGGGCAATGGCGGAGTTTCGCGAGGAGTACCATATTCCTGACGATGTCGTCTTAGAGCTCGGCAAGAAGGGAACAACTCCATGGGGCGATCTAGAGCGGTGCCCCTTCACCGTGGTATCGATAATAGAGGGCGGACTTCGCTTCCCGGTCCAGCCCCTGATCTGCGAATTTTTGAGGCAGACAGGGCTTTGCCCAACCCAGGTTTCCAACAACACCTTCAAGATAATAAATGGCGTCGCCGAGCTGAACCGACGGCACGGTCTCAATCTCGGCCTCGCAGAGATTTTTCACCAATACAGCCTCAGTTCAAATAAGGGTGGGTTTTGCTACTACCTTAAAGTAAAGAAGGGCCGAGCAAAACTCATCGAAGGCAACCCGGACAAAGAGTCCAATGATGATGACTTTTTGTGGGTGTCCGGTCGCTATGAAGACCTAGAGGCACCGATACCGGGCTGGCAAATTAGGAAAAACTTCCGTAGAGCTGGTAAGGAGCCCGGCTGACCGTACCATTAACTTTCTTCTCTTAATTGCTCTTCATTGCACCGGTCTAACACTCGACTCCTTTTGCAGATAAGAATTTGGCCGCGCGTTACGACCGACCAAACCAAGAGGCAATCAGAGTGTTGCTGCGCATACCTGCAGAAGAGAGGGAATCGCCAGACTTGCTCGGTTTCGAGCAAACGTACAACTACCAAGCACCGCGCAAAGGCAGGGTCACCGACTTCCTGCGCGAGCCAACCCCCGAGCCAGATCCAACTTTACCGCCGGTCAGACTCATCCCAACTACCGCCGAGCAAGAAATGGCCAAGATCCGAGCCATTAAGTCCATGATCACCGGGGACGAAGGCGAGTCCCAGCAACAAGAAGTAACCGGGGGAATGTCTTCCAACCCCGCCGGACAAAAAGAGGGGGCGGTGCTCGCCCTGGCCAGCGCACAACCGGCTGACCGGCCAAAGAAGAAACAAAGGAGGGAGACGGCCGAGCAAGGCCTTGTGGACGAAGGTTCCACTGAGGTCGCCTCTGGCGAGCTCGGCGACCAGACCGAGCAACTTATTGCCCGAAAGTCCAAGGGCAAGGGCCCTGCTGCCCCCCCGGTCTGGACGCCAGAGTTCGTCTACAAGGGCCGACCAGTCTCGGCTTCCGATTCTGTCGCCGAGGACAGGGATATCTCGCTCGGTTTCAACTTGACCAGGGGATTGATCCTGCCCGGTGACATGAAGAAGCATGAGGAGCTGACCGACCTCAAGGTCCTCCGCTCAGCGGCAGAATCTATTGTGCTGGTAAATTCAACATCTTTTCTTGAACTTTCTGTTCGGTTTTTCTGCTCGGCTTTTTGATACCAATAATCTTTTCTATTGTGCAGGCCGCACAAAAGAACTATCTTGCCCACGAGCGGATGGTTGCCGTTCGGAAGAATCTCCGAGACGCCATCACCGAGAACAAAGTGCTCCAGGCCGAGATAGACATGCTGAAGGCCGAGCAGGTGGTCGTCAAGGACGAGCGGGACGAACTGCGCCAGAAGCTTGACCGGGCAGACGAGGAAAAGAAGAAGGCCGAGAAGAAGGCGAAAGCTCGGTACCTCGCCGAGCTCCGAAAGATGAGGGACGCCAACAAGGAGGCCATGGACAAGGCGGTCGATGAGGCGGAGGACCGTGGGTATAAGCAGGGGGAGAAGACTTATGAGCGCCAAGTCCGGGCTACCAAGGACATCTTTTTCCAGTGCGGCTGGAAAGCCGCCGTGGAGAAAGTTGGCCTTGGCCAGGATTCGGAGATGTTCATCAATCCCCCCTCTGCTTATATCCCGGTCTACATGCTTGCCTACTCCCAAGCCGAGCAGAACCGTCTGATAGCGGAGGCAAGGAAAGAGGCAGAGGAAGAAGCCGCCGCCGAGAAAGAAGCCGAGCAAACTCCACCCGAAGCGTCCCACAATGCTGAGGATGAAGTGATCAATCGGGAGGTCGTCTCGGTGGAAGGCACAGACGACGATGCCGAGGACATCCTGCCCGAGCAGACCCTGCCGAGCGCCGAGCTGACGGAGGGGGCCGACCAAGACCTTGGCCTGGACTGAAGATGGCTCCTTTCACCTTTCTTTGTACCTTTTGATTTCTTGTTTTCCTTTCTTTTTTGCTATGTAACCGGGCAAGGTCCCTCCATGTATTAAATTCCCTATCAATGAAATATGAACCTTTTGCCCGCACAACAGTTGTTGTCGATATGTTTGAACTTCCTCTGCCAAATTTTGTTTCAACTTTTTGATCGGCTGAACCGCGCAAAAAATATGTCTTCACGTAACCCTGCAATCCCTTTTATTTCCAAATAGAATGACATTTAGGATTTGGCCGAGCAAAATCCGCTCGGCCCCACTTTGCTGGCAATGATTATCCAGCCGAGCAAAAACGTGCACGCCATTTTGAAGTTTGTTCAATTTGGCAGTATTTCCTTTCGGCCGAGCAAATTCTGCTCGGCCAGACAATTGCTGGACAAAACACCAACATTGCTAATTCCTCCGAGCAAAATCAGCTCATTTCCCATATTGGGCAATTCACCAATATGATTGTTGATGGGCCGAGCAAAATCAGCTCGGCTCTTCATTGGGCAATTCACCAATGTTTCAGTTCGGTTGGTCATACCGCCAACATTCCCACTGGGCGAGCAACACCAGCTCGGCCCTAGTGCGGTCTGCTCCCATTCCGGGGAAAACAGTCCGGTTCTCTTCAGGTCGGTTTTTGCCCCTGGCATGTCTTGCGACCGCGCAGTGCCATCGTCCAAACAAAGATGTAATACAAAAAACAAAACAATGTAACATAGCAACAACATAGCTAGGTTTCATTACATAAACATTGTAATTACACGTAGTGCCAGACGGCTAAAGGTCTAAGAAAGCTAAACAAAAGCAAATTACATCTTAAAAGTAAAAGACCTTAAGGTTTGCTGCGTTCCACGGTCTGGGGACGGCCTTTCCATCTAAATCTTCCAGATGGTATGCTCCCTTGCCTGCGAGACCAACCACCTTGTATGGTCCTTCCCAATTCGCACCAAGTTTTCCTTCGCCAGGGACCACCGTGTTGCCAAGCACCTTCCTCAGGACCCAATCCCCAATTTTGAACAGCCTGGGATGCACTGTCTTGTTGTATTTTTTAGAGAGTTCCTGCTGATAAGCCGCCAGGTGAATTAGCGCACGCTCTCTTCTTTCTTCAGCAAGGTCTAACTCCAATGCCACAACTTCATTGTTCGAGTCTGGCTGGAAACTCTCCGAGCGGATGGTTGGCATGCCAATTTCCAGTGGGATGACAGCCTCCATGCCATAGGCTAGAGCGAACGGTGTTTCCCCGGTCGATCGTCTCGGTGTAGTGCGGTATGCCCATAACACATTAGGGAGCTCTTCAACCCACTTACCCTTAGCTTTCTCAAGCCGCTTCTTCAAGCCGTCCAGGATGGTCTTGTTGGAGGCCTCTGCTTGACCATTTGACTGGGGATAGGCCGGCGTCGAATTGTAGAATTCAATCTTCAACTCCTCGCAAAACCCGCGAAATAGCTTCCCATCGAATTGAGTACCATTGTCTGAGATTAAGGCTCTGGGAATACCAAAGCGAGTGATCACATTCTTCCAGACAAATTTCTTCACATCCTTCTCCTTGATAGTTGCTAGTGGCTCTGCCTCCACCCACTTGGTGAAATAGTCAGTGGCGGCAATGAAAAATTTGCGATTGCCCGGTGCAACTGGGAGCGGTCCAACAATATCCAATCCCCAAAGCGCGAACGGCCAAGGACTTGTGAGAGAGAGCAACTCTCTCGCTGGCTGGTGGATCTGGTGAGCAAATTTCTGACATTTCTCACACCTGCGAACATATTTCTGCGCGTCCGCCTGCATGCACGGCCACCAATAGCCCTGCGAGATTGCTCGGTATGCTAAAGATCTGCCCCCAGTATGGCTGCCGCAGGTGCCCTCATGAATTTCATAGAGGAAGGCTTCCACCTTAGAAGGGTGGACACACTTTAAATATGGCCCCGTGAAAGATTTTTTGTACAAGGCGCCGGAAGGTGAGAGCCAAAACCGCTCTGACTTTGCCCGGATCTTGTGGGCCGCCTTCTTTTCTTCTGGCAAAGTTCGGTCTTTCAAAAAGGCGATGATGGGGTCCATCCAGGAAGGTCCCAAGTCGGTGCAGAGTACCTCAGCCGCCTCTACTTCCTCAATGCTTGGCCGAGGTAAGAATTCAATCATCAAGGGATTGGGAAAGGTTGTCTGAGTGGAAGCGAGACCAGCCAGTTCATCGGCCGTGCTATTTCCTTCTCGGTTGATCTGTTCGACCCTTATCGCAGAGAACTTCTTGATCTCTTCTCGGACCAACGCTTGATACTTGGCCATTCTTTCATCCTTGGCCTCATACTCACCTGAGACTTGATTGACCACTAGCTTGGAGTCGCTGAACACCATAAGAGCTGTGACCTTCATTCTCAATGCACTTCTCAGCCCGGCAAGGAGAGCCTCATACTCCGCTTCATTGTTGGAAGCTGGGAAGCCGAGCGTAATTGCTTGCTCTACGACGAGCCCATCCGGTGAGGCTAGCACAATTCCTAGCCCGGCCCCATGTCTGTTGGAGGCCCCATCAACGAAGAGCTTCCACATTTCGCCGATGAACAGCTTCCAGCAATCGGAGGGATTCTGAGAACTTCTTAAATCCAAGTCCCTGGTTGGTTCAATCTGGTCTCTTACCTTATCCTGGTTGGTCCGGCCTCCCATCGAACCGTCGACCTTAAGCTGACCGGTTGTATCCTGCTCTGCTTCCTGAGGCGAGCTAACACTTGTTGCCAAAACCATGGGTTGTGCTAAATCCGCATCAACCAAATCAACCGGGCAAACAGGGTGTGTTCCCGGGGCAAATTCCGCCACAAAATCTGCGAGTGCTTGTGCCTTAATCGCGGTGCGCGGTCTGAACTTGATGTCGTATTGCCCCAATTCCACGGCCCACTTTAGGATTCTCCCCGTGAAGTCTGTCTTCTCGAAAAGCACCTTAAGCGGAAACTCGGTCAACACAACTATTGTATGGGCGTGGAAATAATGTGCCAGCTTTCTTGACGCCATCATCAGGGCCAACGCCAACTTCTCCAAGGGGAGGTACCTCGTCTCAGCTGGAAGCAGGGTCTTGCTAACATAAAAGATCGGTAGGTGCTGGATGCCCTCAGCGCGAACCAATACGCGCTCACCGCGTGTTGAGAAACAGCCAAATAAAGGAACAACTCTTCGCCCGGCTGAGGTGTGACCAGAATAGGCGCCGAGGAAAGATAAACCTTCAAGTCGGCCAGCGCACGGTCGCACTCATCATCCCAGAAGAATTTGGACTTCAAGGTCTTAAAGAAGGGCCTGCAACGATCCGAAGACCGGCTGATGAATCTATTCAGCGCGGCTGCCATCCCGGCAAGATGTTGCACGTCCTTTGTGGAGTTAGGGCGCTCCAATTCTTGTATGGCCTTGATCTGCGATGGGTCGGCCTCAATTCCCCGGTTTGTGACTAGAAAACCCAGGAACTTCCCAGTGCCAACTCCAAAGGCGCATTTGGAGGCGTTCAGACGAAGCTTGTGGCGCTTGAGTATGGCGAACATTTCTGCTAGGTCGGCAAGGTGCTGAGACTTCTCTTTACTCTTCACCACCATGTCGTCTATAATTAGGCTTTCCATAGTGCGGCCCAAGAGAGGAGCGAACATTTTCGTCACCATCCGCTGGAAGGTTGCCCCGGCGTTCTTCAGTCCGAATGGCATGACCTTGTAACAGTATAAGCCTCTGGGGGTGGTGAAGGACGTAATCTCTCTGTCCGGCTCGTACATGGCTATTTGGTGATAACCGCGATATGCATCCAGGAAGCTAAACCTCTGATGGCCAGCGGTTAAGTCCACCAGCTGATCAATTCGAGGGAGAGGAAAGCTGTCCTTTGGGCATGCGCGGTTGACCGTCTTGTAATCTACACAGACTCGCCACTTGCCGTTCTTCTTAGGAACCACCACCGTATTAGATATCCACCGAGGGTATTGCACCTCCTCTATTGCCCCGGCCTCCAACAAATTCTTCACCTCCTCCGCAACCACTTCAGCATGGTGTAATGCCGAACGGCGGGTTCTCTGTATGACCGGCCGCGCATCGGGGAAGACATTTAGCTGGTGGCAAATGAAGCTTGGATCGACGCCAGGCATATCGTAAGGCGTCCATGCAAAAGCCTCCAAGTTGGAAACCAAGAAGTTGACATAATCTGCCCGCTCGGCACTAGACAACGACGATCCCAAAAGGAAGAACTTAGTGGGATCATTCTCATCAATGCGCACTTCCACCAAGTCCTCGACCGATTTTTCCTCGGCCTTCCTTCCCACGTCCTCAAGGACCTCTTTTCCCTCGGGCCCCTCGATCATCTGAACAAACCCCTTGGCTGCTCGGCTGCCATTTACCGCAACGAAGCATTGTTTGGCCATCACCTGGTCTCCCCAGACTTCCTCTATTCGCCCATTCGATGCCGGAAAGCGCATGACTTGGTGGAAGGTCGAAGCAACTGCTTGCATGGCGTGCAGCCAGCCCCTTCCTAAGATCAAATTGTAGGTGGACGGCACTTTGAGCACCCAGAACTCCACTTGCTTCACTACTGAACCTGCTTTGACCGGCAAAATTATCTTACCGATCGGCCATTCGGGCTGTGAGTTGAAGCCGACCAAAGGAGATGTCGCAGGAGCCAGATCTTTGTCTTCTAACTTCATTTGCTTGAACGCATCATAGTACATTATCTCGACCGAACTCCCCTGGTCGATCAGAATCCTCTTGATCTCAAAGTCTTTGACGCGAAGGGTCACCACCAAGGCGTCGTTGTGCGGCATCTGCACCCTTTCCAAGTCTTTGGTCGAAAACGAAAGGATGTCTTTCTCCTCGACTTTTCCCTTCTTCACGGCGGCTGAACAGAGAGCACTTCCCTCATGTGCTCAGCCTTCTTTATCATCCCTCTAAGTTCGCAAACCCTTGCCGGTTCGATGATGCCGTGGATGACGTTGATCACTCCTTGCGGGGGCGCATCGAGGGCGGCCATTCCGTTTGGCTCGGTTTGACCGGTTGGCACGGCCTTGACTCCCCCATCTATATATTGGTCAAGATGTCCCGCCGCCACCAACTCCTCCAGATGCTGTTTGAGCGGTAAGCAATCTTCTGTCCGGTGCCCCCGTTCTTCATGGAAGGTGCAGCGATACTTTGGATTGAAGCCCCGCTGCGCGCTCCCCAGCTTGGCCGGCCAGCGGACAAAAGGTTCCCCTCTGATCTCGCTCAAAATGCGGTAGATGGGAATTTTGAAGACCGTGGTAATCCCCGTCCGCGCCTTCAGTTTTCTCTTGGCATCCTCCGCTGCATCGCGAGGTGCATCAGCCCGGTCATTTCCGCGACCTCTGTTTTTGCCATTTTGGCCGGTTCCTCGGCGCTGATCTTTTGGTCGGTCACTTGGGCGGTTATCCTCCTGCCCAACCGAGTTAACTTTCCCCGCTGTCCTGCCCGCCGTGACCGGATTATTCTTCTCGGTCGCAGAGGCAGCGTCATCTTCCACACGAATGTGTTCGTTGATCCGCTGCATCAAAGATTCCATGGTGGAGGGCTGATGCATCGTGAGCGAATCTCGCAGTCTATGTCCGACTGGGAGACCCCTCTTGTATTGAGTGATCGCCAGATTGGTCGGGCAATCGAGGATCTCATTGTAAGTCTCCCAGTACTTCGCATTGTATGCCTTCAGTGAACTTCCAGGCTCCATCTTGACGCCCAGGAGATGGTCGACCTCCTTCGGCGTTCGTGTGTTGGTCTTGAATCTGGTGACGAAGGCTTCCGCTAGTTGTTGCCACCCCTCGATACTCCCCTCCGGGAGCCTCTCGAACCACTTCAAGCCCAGTTCTCCCAAGCTTGCTGGGAATATGAGGCACATCAAGGCGTCGTTCCGGCGGTGGCCAGCCATTACTTGCCGGTAATGACTCACATGCATGTACGGATCCGTCTTGCCGTCGTAGAGAGTAAACTTTGGTTGGTGGAATCCGGCAGGGAGTGGGGTGCTCTCAATCTCTGGGGACAATGGGGTGGCTGTAAGCCTCGCCAACTCTTTGTCCACCAGTGCTGGGGCTACGTTTCTGGGCGCCGGCATCATCACCTCTTCACTACAACGAACTGGGGCGCTTAGCCTCTGGAACGCCGGCACCCTCTCAGCCTCCCGACGGCGCGCTCTCTCCTCCAGCACGTCCCTGAGATCCCTGGAACGGGAAGAGGCAGAGTATTGCGACGCTGATGACGGGCGCGAGGGGCGATAGGTGCTGTCGCGAGTGATGGACCTGCCCTCTCGCTGGTCAGAGTCTCCGACCCCATAGTTCCGGGTGATGGAGATTGAATGAGTTCTCCTCTGGCGGCGACTGCCAGAACGAGGGGAGGGGGTGCGCTCACTGAGGTTGCCCTCTCCAGCAACACCCTTCCCCTTAACTTGGCGCTTCAGCAGCTCCATCTCCGCTGCCATCTTACGAATGAGGGCGTCTTGGTCCTTGAGTTTGTGCTCCAGGCGCTGCTCGCGGGACTCCCCCCGGCGCCGGCGGCCCTCTGGACTCTGTGAACGATCTGAACTCCTCCCACGTTTGTCGCGCGCTCCTCGGATGAAGTTTCTAGGCCCGCCATGGTTGGGACATTAGGAGGGCCTTCTCTCCTTCGGACATACTCCGGAGTCACACCATCGACGACGGACAACGGAACTTCGTCATTGTTAGCCATGGAAATGATCGAAGAAGCTCGAAGAACAAGGGTTGAAAATTTAAGAATTCCCACAGACGGCGCCAATTGTACGGGGGCAAAATAACCTTAGCTCTCCGTACGCCTTGAACGTCAAGCTTCCGTCAACAGCGTCTGTCTCTGCAACACGAAAATGGTGAGCTGCCCGGCGGTGGTGTGCCGGAAAAACCCTCCGACGCTCAAGTTAGTTCACTGAGGAAGAAGATAATCAGAAGGAGAGAGAATGCTCGTGAGAATGAATTCGCATACCGAAACGTCGCCTCCCTCTCTATATCTAGGCTGCCACGCAGCTCAGATTGTGCGCGCACTACCTCTGCTGTCCTTCCCTGGACAGGTGGCAGTGCTCGCCTCTCACCACCTTACACGTGTAAAGGTTTGTCCTCTTCCAGTACATGCAGAACTGCCCAACGGTATTGAGGCGTTCGTGGAGCAGATGTCCTCTCCTTCACACCATTGGCCCAGGTGGCACCCTTGACCGAGGTACCATGACCGGCCAAACACTTGTGGAAAATTGCCATCACACAACCGTGCTACATACCGCCGGTTTGCGACTTGGAACCAGGCGAGATCTTAACTGCAAACGCCGAGCTACCCTCGACCGGTTCATCTCGATTGAGTTTGTGAGGCATGCCGGCCTCCGACCGTTTCATCTCCAATCTCGGTCACGCGCAAACGCTTCGCCTTGGCTAGGCGGCTAATGGCGTGCCGGCCAGGCCGCATCTTCGGCGTAGCCCGGTCAGTCCTTCTGCTCGGTTGCAACCTCCACTGTGGACTTCGCCCGAACAACTGGTCTCCAGTTCGGCCCTCAGGGGTAATCGGTTGACCTCGGTTAACCGAGCAAGGTAGATCGCTCGGTCGCTGCACTTGCCTAATTTGCTCGGCGCCGCGTAGTCTGTAACGCCGGACGTTATTCTTGCTCGGCCGTACTATGAGATGGAAATCTCCCCTCTCAAAAATGATGTCGTTTTGGTAATTTTGATGTTGTTTTGTACTCAAAACGACGTCGTTTTGATAAATTCGAGCTATTTGAGCCACAAAAATTAAGACTCTCTACCATTGCTGCTCTTGAAATTGTTCTGAAGTAAAATGAAGAGAATTTTTTCTCCTAAAACCCTCTTTCTAAATCTCTTTCAAAATGCATAGATTTAGAGGTAAAATGAATTAGCATGTGGTTTCTATTTTTTTCCCTCACTCACATTGTAAAGTTTTATTTTTATTTTGAAAAACTTAGAATTTGGGTTAAAAGTAACTGTGTGGTTGAGATTTAGTTAATATATTGTGGGATCTATGTATAATAAAAATTTGAGCCACATATTGGTATTTTTAGATAGGATAAATTACACTTTGCGCTTTTATACTTTGTATCAAATCTTATTTTGGTCTCTACACATGAAATAATAACAGTTAATTTTTACACTTTTGGTCAAATCTCACTTTGATCCCTACACATGAAATCGTGATAGTTAAACCCCTACACTTTTGGTTAAATCCTATTTTGGTCCCCACATAAGTATCAATATTCCCCTTCTGTTACTCTATTGTTCAATTTTTTTTAACAAAATCCAGTCATGTAACAAGAATGTGACTACAAAATGAAGGTAAAAAGGAAAATCATTCATATTTCTCACAAATACACACTTTGTCATACGTGATAAGCACATGAAAATTATATTATATTATATATATATATATATGTTCGTATATTAAAAATTTGAATGAAAAGACAAAAAAATAGAGTTTTTGAAATAAAAAAAGGCAACACAGAAATTGAAGAGAAATGGAGAAGAATATATACAAGACTATATTATTGTGTAAAATAAAGTTTTGCGTTTCCAATTTATGAAAAAAAACTCTATTTCATCTTCTTAATCGTTTATAATCTGTGTTTTGTTTTAATATAATACAATCATAATTTGATGTAAATTTTATTCACATTTTTGTTACATGATTCAATTATGTTAAACATTTAAACGATAGAATAAAAGAAGGGGGAGATTGATATTTCTGCAATGATCGAAGTGAGATTTATCTTAAGGTGCGAAGAATTGACTATCACGAGATTTGACCAGAAACGTAGAGAGTTAACTATCATAATTTCATGTATAAAAGTCAAAATAAAATTTGGTGTAAAATATAAAAATGCCAGGTGTAATTTACCATTTTAGATCAAATTTTTGATAAAATTTCTGCATCAATAGTATTCCTTTTCTATTTTCCGCCGTCTTCTCTCCTTTATTTATGTAAACAATAGGAGTTGAGCATACATTCTTTCATCATCGTCCTTGTGTCAAATATCTAAACAAGGAAGGATATATATATATATATATATTTCTTTTCCATTTAATTATTATTTTTTATCTCATAATTTGTCAAACAGACTATTGGATGATGAAATAGAAATGCTTCATCACAATTACGTAATAGAAAAAAGGAAAAATTACCCAAAAAAAAAAAACCTTCAAAGTTTTACCCTAATAACAAAATAAATCATGAATTTTTAATTTTTCAATTTAAACCCTAAACTTTTGAATTTTTTTTAGAGGAAATATCATTTTGCCTTCTAGGCTTTCATGCGTTTTTAATTTGACCTCATACTTTGATTAATATTAATTTTATACCCAAACTTCAAAAAATTGATCATTTTAGCTCATGCTATCACATTCCGTCTACAATTGGATGGAATCTGCTAAGTTGTCCCCCCAAAACTATCTTTTGGTGGGAAATTGAAGTTTTTCCCGCCATATTCAACCTCTCCCTTCTACTATTTAACACATGCAAGTTCCACAAAAAAAAAAAAAAAAAAAAAAACAAAGCATCGTTTGGGTGAAAGAGAATGAGGAATAAAGGGTTAAGAAATCTAGGAAGACGGCGCTCAACTGAAGGAAGATTGAGCTCAAGTGACATAGAAAATGTGAGGTGCATCTTCTATGGAAGACGAAGGGTACAAACATCATGGACTGATGCAAATCCTAGTAGGAGATTCCTCAGTTGTTCCAATAGTGGTTATAATCAGTTCACCTAGGCAGACCCATCTATGTGCTCACGGGCAGTGCAAATCATCCCTGGGTTGTTGAAGAATGTCAATAAGTTAGAAGCAGGACTACAGACTGTAACATGCCCAGGGGTACCCGCGCGTGTTAAACAGTTCGGACTCCCGAGATCTCTTTGATCTAGTCTCACGAGTGCAATGTAAAACATAGATGAAGGTCCAGATTTAGCAACTTTTAGAAAATTCATTTTATTGCAAAACCTTTTGTCAGAAATTGACTACGTCATCAGATCTCAGAGTCGCCACCTAATATTTATTTTGAGAAAATTAGGAAACCCATGACTCGTGCCAAGGCCACTGTTTGTCGTAACCAAAGATGCTTGGCTCGGAACCTAAGGTATGAGAGGGGAAGGTCAATAATGAGCACCCCCGCTCACCCGATCAAAGATCGACCTCTACTAGACCATGATATGAATTTTATTTACTTTATATGTTCATATTTCAATTATTTAATAAATCCTAAAATTTACTATGTGAAGCATACAAGTATAGACTATGTCATTTATTTTGGAATAATTTGATTTCATATAGTTTTGAAAGAGTTTTGGAAATGTACAACCCAAATAAATTGAGTTTACAAGCATGAAAATCAACACTATTCCAAATTAAGCGACATAATCTCCATCCACTGGCATTCATATAGTTATATCAAGTAAGCAAATAGCCACATGATAGGATGCTTAAACATAATAAGAAAAACGCACACAAACAGGATGCTAAAGCATAAAAACTTACATATTGATCGACGTCTTTCAAACAGTTACAAAACAAAGTTAATAAAACATGCATGATCTTATATACAAAATCCTAATGCAATTCACTCATGAGATGCAACTAAAGATTCGGCTTCTAAGATATGACATGTGAATCATCTCAAAACATGAGGTAGCGTACATAATTACATAGGAATTGATTAAATCCACAAATGTAAACTTAGCCGAATCAAGATGCATGAAACATGGATGTAAAGCATGGATAAAGAAAGCCAAAATATGATGCGTATTCACACATAAAGAAAGCAAGTAAAAGAACAGGATAGAAAGAAGCGGGGCGGGGCGGGGGAATTATTACAACATTTTAAATATTACAAATCCGAGGGAGATGAATAAATATTACAACATAATATAAAAAAATCCTTACAAACACTCAAAATGAAATAAACATGATAAAATAGCAGTTTCAAGTGCCTTAAAGAGCATCGGAGGTTGTTGGATGGCTGCCCGATTTTGCCTAGAGGTTGCAGGCGCGGTCATGAAGGTTGCAGGCGCGATGGTGTATTTTTAGGTGGCTACCCTGCCAACTAACGGGCTAGGTAGCTTGATAGGCTCGGCCAAATTCTGTTTTCTTAGATTTCAACAATAATAGCTATGGAAGTCTCAACTCACCACTTTCAGTTAGATTACAACAATATGTAATATGACAAGAAATCAATGTAAAAGAGCAAAATAAGTTGAAATAAAAAGACAATGGGTTCAATATGACGTCTGATTAACCCAACTCAATTTTATTATCTTGTGTCTCTTTTTAGTCCAATTTTATTAGCCTTTTTAATTACCTTGCCATTCTTTAGTCATTTTAGTCCAAAAATGAGAATTATGTCCACTAAAATAAGAGAAGCCTCAAATAAGGAGTTGTTCTTGGTATGAGAGAGAGGTAATGCCCTAGTAATGAACCTCCGAAGAGATTAAACCATTCAGCATGGAAGGTCTCTTTCTCGTGCTAAAAACAACATATATGGGACTTCAATTCACTACTTTCAATTAGATTACGATAGTATAAAATATAACAATAAATCAAAGCAAAAGAGCAAAATAGATAAGAAATGCAAGAAAATGAAAGGTTTGTGAAATTCACCTTCCAAGGAAATGATGAACTTCTCAAACTTCATTTTGATCACCCTCAAGCGTAGGAAGTGTGTTCTTAAATCCTCAATTCAAAATTATGGAGTTTATGGTATGAAAAGTGACTAACTCTCTAGTTTTTCTCACTTTCAATTATTAAACACTCTTCCTTATGATCAAGACAATTGATCTTTGGCTATATCAGAATTTTTGAAGTGGTTTTGGTGTATGGAAATGAGGAATTTCAATAGCTATGGAAGCTTGTAAGTGTTTTGGCTCGAGTTTGAAATAGTTAATGGTTTCTCTCTTTTCTCTCTGACTCTTTCTAACTCTCTCTTCAATCAAATTTGTTTTTTTTTTTTGTTTTTGCCTTTCCGAAATCTCTCCATTTGATTGCTTTACACAGGGAACAAATAGATCATATAATAATACAAAGTATATAAAGATTATATATATATATATATGTTTGCTGAGGTTGATGTCGGCAGTCGAGGACTGACCAACATCAATATATTTTTTTATTATTTTTCTTTATTATATAATATATAAAATATCTAAAATATATAAGTTACATAAAATACTAAACATATAATATAATAATATTAAACACATATTTTAATATTATAATTTTTTTATTATTTTCTTTTATATATATAGAATATATAATTTATACCAATTTATATAAAAATACTAAAAATATGAACAAACACATAAAATTATGCAAAATTACAAAAAATACTAAACTAATGAAATATTTAGTATTTTAAAACAATTTGGCCATAATGGTGAAGGTTGGGATTAAAGTTCAAATTTCATCTCTCTTACTGAGGATTCTGTGAGAAACACATTCTAATTGTCATCATCGGGTAATCAAAAGAAAGCGCTCAAGTCTTAGGATCGGTCAAAATAGGGTGTTTACACAGACAAGGAATAGAAAAGACAGAAAGCTATGGATATGCTTAGCTGTCTCATGGTGTATCATTGTATCAATGTGGTTTGTAATGTAACGTAAGAAAGAATGTAATTTTTTTTTTTTTGGGAGGCGAGGAATATTATGAATGAAATGTAATGAGGGATGTATTTTGAATGAAAATTTCATATTTTGTGTTAAGGTTGTACTTTGAAAAAAAAAAAAAAAAACAGAGCATCACACCATTTGTTACAATTTGTGTTCACTCTTAAAAAAACAGAGCATTACCATTTAAGAAAAAATAAATAAATAGGGTATAGATATCCCATTTTTGACCGCCCTTAAGACTTGGACGCCTCATGGTGAACACTCAATGATGAATTAGCACACTGTAAAATTGTTCAATTTCTTCAGCAAAAAGCTTCGATTTTCCAACTTCAGAGCCCAAACCTTGTTCCTCCTTTGAACCAAAACTTAATTTTTCTAGCCTGATTACTCAGAGGCCTACTGGCTAGCAGGTGGTTGGCAGGTGGTTGGCAGGCCAATTTTTATTGGCCGACTATCCCCTTCCATGGCCCGGCGGCCGGCCATGTCTAGTGGTAGGTAGATATTTGCTGCCAGCTATTCCCCTCATGTGCATGCCTTTCACTAGTTGGCTCAATATAGATATTTTCGATTGAGGAACCTATTTTTTTATAAATAGATGACCGCCCCTCTTGATTTTAGGTTAGAAAAATTGGCCAAGAGTCAAAAACTTGCCAAACACATTTCATTTAATTGTAGATGAAATGTGACGGCAGGGGTTAAATTAATCAATTTTTTGAAAGTTTAGGTGTAAAATTAATATTAATTGAAGTATGTGAGTCAAATTAAAAAATGCGTGAAAGTTTGGGAGGCAAATTGATATTTTCTCTTATTTTTAATTTAAACTATTTGCCTATTTAACTACAATAGTTTTTTTTTTTGGGGTCGATTTTACTTAACAAAAATGGGTGAATGATTTACATTGAAATCAAATCAAAATACTAGTGTTTAAATTGACTAAATTAAAAATATAAAATTTATTTTGTTAAGAGACTCAAACCTTAAGTTTTTTTTTTTTTTTTTTTCCCTTTTTTGTAATTATCCCTAGAAAAAAAATTGAATCCATACTACTATGATAATAAGAGTTAGGGTGTTCGCGGTTCCGTTGCGGCTGTGAAACCTTTAATTCGCCATCTGTCCGCTGGATAGGCTGATTGAAAAAAATCAATCCTCATTCGTCCGCCGAATTGACATATGCAGATTGAGCGGATTGGCGAATGGATGCGAATCGGTTTGGCGGTTTAAACTTTTACAAATTTTGAATATAATACAACAACTCGGCAATATTTTTTTTTTGGATAACAATCTAACTTAACAGAACCAAAAGATTATCAAGTAAATTGTCAAATACCAATAATAAATACATATAAGAAAATCATACATTATCAAAATTATTTTATTACTTTTTTTTATTCAAAAACTATTTAATTTAATTTTTTTTTTTAAAATGACAAAATTAAGCCTTATATTTTCCACACAAAAATACCAAATATCAATCATTACTATTTGATAAAAGGATTTCTAAATTGAAAATAAATTGAAAATGCAACAGAATATCTAAACTCTTTTTTAATTGAATACACAAATAGAATATCTAAACAAATTTAAAATACAAAGTCTTACAAATTACTAGAGGTGCTCGTGGTTTAGTAGTTTGGTTGTGGCCAAAAGAATCTTAAATCTGTCATTCGTCCAAAATTAATCGGATTGGAAAAAAATCAATTCACAACCATCCGCTCGTCATCTTGTATCCATCTAAAATACGACAGATTGATTTAGTTCGATAAATTTAAATGGATCAAAATATCCACTGCTCAACCCTAATAAGAGTTGCATAATATCCATTGTGGGACATATATTACTGCTGTGTACGAAGAGGTTGTTTTTGTACAATCATAATAAAATGGGATTTGAACTCTTATTTCCCACAAGGAAGGAGAGAGGAGGAGAGAGAGAGAGAGAGAGAATTAATTTGTAATTGCAGCCAAACCATGGTCCTAGAAGCCACTATTTATACATTGAGGATGATCATAGATCGTTCAATCAGATTGAATCGATTCGATTTGATTGATTTTGGATGGATGAGTGTCTTTTAATCAAAACAAAAAGCAAGTCATGTTTCACACGAAAAGAAGTAAGAATAACAAGACGGTGCAACCAATTAGAAACATCTCATCGCGTTGCGTACGGAAAGAGAGGAAAGACCTCAACCAAGAGAAATCAACAACCTAACGCATCTCACGCGAAAGGAAGAAAGATGGTGTAAATATCAAGCGCACCTGATGTTTTTAACCGAGTAGAACAACAACCTAATGCGTCTCACACGAAAAGAGGAATGATGGTGTAAACACCAGCGCACCTGATGTTTTTAACCGAGTAGAACAAAAACCTAACGTGTCTCACACGAAAGGAGGAAGGATGGTGTAAACATCAGGCGCACCGGATGTTTTTAACCAAGTAAAACAACAACCTAATGCGTCTCACGCGAAAGGAAGAAGGAGGGTGTAAACATCAGGCACACCTGATGTTTTTAACCAAGTAAATCAACAACCTAACGCGTCTCACGCGAAAGGAGAAAAAGGTGAACAAATCCAAACGTGTCCCACGTGAAAGGAGGAAAAGGTGAACAAATCCAAACGCATCTCACGCGAGAGGAGAAATAGTGAACAAATCAAACGCGTCTCACGCGAGAGGAGAAATAGTGAACAAATCCAAACGCGTTTCACGCGAGAGGAGAAATAGTGGTATAACCTACAGATGTTCCTAGCCGTATTTCATACGGAAAGGGAGAAGGTTTCACGTTTCACGTGAAAGAGCAAATGTGGTGTAATCAACAGGTGTACCTAACCGTATCTCATAGAAAGAGGAAAGGTTTTAACTGAGGCGAAAAACAATGGTGAAACCAACAGGCGTTTCTCAACATATTTCATACGGAGAGAGGGAAGGTTTTAACCAAGGAGAACAATAATGGTGTAACCAACAGGCGTATCTCAACGTATTTCATACGGGGAGAGGGAAGGTTTTAACCAGGTAAACTTCTCATCTTAACACGTTTCACATGAAAAGAGCAAAGGTAAATTCGAAGTCCAAACGCATCTCACGCGAGTGGAAGAAGGTATGGTAGAATGACAAGGGGTAACCTCTACATGTAGAAGCCACTGATGTCGCTTTTCTTCTTGATCATATTCACAACTTTCCCTATTCTCCAATGGGGTGAAAGACTAGGTTGATTTAGTATCTAGAATTGAGGCGTATACACGTTACCTCAACCTATGGGGCTACCATACAGATTTCAAGCCGGGGATACACCCCTGGGTATTTAAACCAGACTTTAGTCTCGGAAATTCCAAACCTTTGCGTTCTAGGCATCGCCATTCGAACTCTAGTTTCTACCATCGCAGTTGGTTTCCTAGGAACTCATTGCAAACGCAGGCAGGTGGCTATACCAGACCACCACCTGAAGTCGTTCGGGCACGACAAACACCAAAGGAATTGCACCTCTAGAGGATTTAAGGTCTCCTAGACCCCAGGAGTGCACAAGATAGCGCGATGCACAAGATAGCGCGATTGAATTGAACTGCACAAGATAGTGCGATGTGCAAAATAGTGTGATTGACTTGGAGTGCACAAGATAGTGCGATGCGCAAGATAGCGCGATTGAATTGGAGTTGTACGGTAGATGCTCGAAGTGAGATTATTGTGCGATACATGCACAGAATAAAAGGAGGAATTGTAAGTTCGAACCAAATACCGCATACATATACCATATACAGACAAAATACATACAGATATGTATATACGATATACATATATACATATACAGACAAAATACACACAGATATGTACATATAGTATACATATATTTATATACAGACAAAATACACACAGATATGTATGGACATATACACAAACATATACGGATATCTACACAGATATATACGGTATATGACAACCTACGTACGTAAAACACACAAAAAGAAAGGAAAAACACAAAATGCAAGGACACGAGGGTTCAACTCTTTGATCTTAAGTCCTCAACCATTAAGCCAAACCACTGAACCAAGCCACCCTTGTGACAAAAAAATGCAAACAAATATATATAATATGTAGGTATATGAGACATATATACATAAAACCAAAACAAAACAAAAGAAACACTCGTTGCTATGGGAGGTCGAACCTCTGACCTCAAGCTCAGGCTTTCAATCCTTAGCCACTGAGCCAAACCATTGAGCCCAAGCCACTCTTGTGACCAAATATTCAAACAAATATATATAATACATAGATGTACAATACATATACACATATATATATATATACAACTCTCCCGTCTCTCCCTCTATTTTTGTCTCACTCTCTCTTCCTTCATCTTCTTCGAGCGTCGTGTTTGGCGTGCGATTTCAACAATCGTGGCGCCTGACCGACAGGCTATCCAATCCTGCTCTGATTGTCAATGATCATCTGGCCTTTCTTCCTCTTTGTCTTCTTCTTCGCTCTCTTCTTAAGTTGAGACCTACGAGAGAGAGAGGCAGAGCAAAAGCCTGCAAACTTTCTCTGTCACCACTTTGCAATCTCTTTCTTTTGCATTACTCTCCTCTGCCATGGCTTCTTTACATGGTTCTCTCACTCTTTTTCTAGACCTGAACGAGTCCACAATAGAGATGACCGATTCTGACTCTCTGAACCTCAACTGCGGGCTTCTCCTCTTCCCCTATTTTCAGCTTTTCAGCAATGTCAGTTGAGCAAATAATGGCGGCACAATCTGACATCGAAGCAAACTCATATACGCTTAGGTCATGTGTGGAGACCGTGACGCTGTCTCCAACTTGTCCCGTCGACTGCAGAATAGGACGTGTGAGGTACATCAGTTAAATGCATAACTCTCCCTCCTCCAACGTATGTACAAAGACGCTCGAGTAGAAATTAGTGCGTTGAAAAGCTGAGCAAAGAGCTGAAACAACAGGCCACCTCCGTGGCTCGATTCGGAGTTTCTTCGCACAACCAATTTGATGGTCGGCGAGGAATAATCTCCTTCGGAAGCTCTACCAAGGCCGAGGCAGAGTCTTCAAGAGCTTCGAAGGAGTAACGATGAAGCGAGGCAGTTGATGGTAAAGTCAGGCAACGAAGCTGTGTACAAATGAAGCCAGTTGTAATCTTCGTCGTCGGGCTGCTGCCGGAGAAGAAAGAAGAAAAAGATCCCTCTTTTTTTTTTTATAATTTTCTGTTTTTCTGGGTTTGTTTTTTGTGTTTTGTACAACTTTGATCGGGGTTAATCCCTGGCATTAATAAAACAAGTTTGTTCTGCAAATCTGGATGGCATGAATGACACAATACTGAACATAAAAATCATTTTGTTTTGAATTTTGTACTTGAAAATGGCTGCATTTTAGTGAATTCTGAACTGAATATTGAGCCTATCACTGACCAAAACACAACACACAATTTAATGAAATGAAAATGAAGCAAAAATCATCCCAAAACACACCCTTTGTGCTTGTCGGAGCAAAATGAATGCAAAACAAAGCAACACCGGTCGACCGCTCGACGGAAAAGCATCGGTGACAACTACTGTGCATTTTTCGGCGATTGCTTGATCAAGGTGATAGTGTGGGTAAAGGACAGAAAACCTAACTCAACTGTGCCCCTAGTTTATCACTTTGCCCTTTTTTGTTTTTCCTTCCTGCTAAAGTGATTTTGATCAACATGAGAGGTAAATTAGCACACTTGTTCCATTTTCTATCTTGAAATCATATTAACCAAATTATGAGCACTGAAAATTTTCTCTTTTTGGTCCAAAGAATGGTCTGAGTTTTGGAAAAATGGAATAATTTTTGAGAAAATCATTCAACTTCATTAAAAGTCCTCAAAATCTATTTTCACAAATGACCACTACTCGATCAACATGAAATCAACCCTTGAGATGTGAAACTAAATTCGTCTTGCGACTGAACCCGTCATGAAGGAGAAATATGACTGAATCAAATAGGGACGAGCCAATCAAATATGGATAGCCGAGTCAAATAAAGATACACCAATCGAACATGGATGAGATGAGTGAGTTGAAAAATGATTAAAGCCGAACTTCAAGATGAAGGTGCCTACGTATCCCAAAGATAGGAATCAGGCCATACGTAGTTCCAGTTAAGGTTCACTCGAGTATTGACACTCTCCTTTTGTGTTCTAACTTTTGCCAAAACCGCCCTTTCGAGTTTTTAACCTTGCGAGCTTTTCATTTTTTATTTTTTTTTTATTTTTTCTATTTTTTGTCTTTTTTTTTTTTTTTAGTTTATTTTTCTGCTCTAACTTTTGCCTGAGTCGCCCTTTCGAGTTTTCAGCCCAGCGAGCCTCTCAAGGGTAGTACTTCTTCAGCTTGTCCATGTTGATTGGTTGTGAGAACTCCAAACCATCTAAATCCATGAGAATGACTGCTTCTCCTGACCAAGTTGATTTAATGATGTAGGGACCCGTTCAATTGGGTCTAAACTTGCTCCTAGGGTCGTGAATAGGAGCTCGGTTGTCTTTCAACACTAAGTCCCATTCCCTAAAGCTTTGGATCTAACCTTTTTGTTGAATGCTCTGGCAATCCTACGTTGATACCCTTGAATGTGACATAAAGCCTTCAATCTTCGTTCATCAAATAGCATTAGTTCCTCAAATCGGTTTTGTTGCCAATCAGCTTCTGTTATATGACATTCAGCCATAATCCTTAATGAAGGCACTTCCAACTCAATCGGCAAAATAGCCTCCATTCCATATACTAAAGAGTAAGGGGTTGCCCCTGTAGACGTTTGGATTGATGTCCTGTATCCCCAAAGTGCAAAAGGCAACTTATATGGCCAATCTCTATAAGTTTCTACCGTCTTACACAGAATGGTCTTGATGTTCTTATTTGCAGCTTCAACGGCTCCACTAGTTTGTGGCTTGTAAGTTGATGACTTGTGAAAAGCCACGTTATACTTCTCAAGTAGAACTGCCACTTCTCCTTTGAAATGTGAGCCATTGTCTGAAATTAATTCGTTTGGCACCCCGTACCTGCAGATAATGTTGTTCCTGATAAATTTGGCCACGTGCGATGCTTTCAACACTGAATATGATTGTGCTTCAACCCACTTGGTCAAATAGTCAATGGCAACCAAGATGAACTGATGCCCATTTGAACCTTTTGGTGTGACTGCCCCGATGATATCTATGCCCCAGACTGAGAAAGGCCAAGGCGAAGTCATATTGTAGAGTTTTGATGGCGGGATATTCATGCGATTGGCGTGGATTTGACATTTGTGGCATCGCCTAACAAAGTTGATATAATCACTCTCCATGGTTAACCAGTAGTATCCTTGTCTAAGAATTTTTCTGGCTAGCACTATACTGTTCATATGGGCTCCACACTCTCCTCCATGGATGGCTTCCATGATACGCTTTGCCTCTTCTTCCTCTACACACAGCTTGTGCATTCCTAAATGTCCTCTCTTGTATAACTTATCTCCATAAATGACGAACTGAGTGGCTAGACACTATATCCCCCTTTTGTCTTTGGTGTTTACCCCTTGTGGGTATGTACCACTTTCCAGAAAATTCCAAATATCAAAGTATCAAGGGTTTTCATCTTGAACTTCTTCCGTTGCAGCTATCATTTCATACGCGGGGGCGTACCTTTGTTCTATAAGGATCAGACGCACCTTGATCCCGACCAGTATATCTATCATTGATGCCAGGGTTGCCAACGTATCAGCAAATCGGTTGTTCTCTCTTACCAGGTGTGTAAAAGTCAGTTTTTCGAACCTCGGGATCAACATGTCCAAGGTCTGATGGTAGACTTTCATTTTTTCCTCTTTAACTTTCCAATCTCCGTTGGCTTGAGAGACGACCAAGTTTGAGTCCCCAATCACATCCAACCTTATTGCCCCTAGTTCCAGGGCTGTTTCCAATCCGGCAATGCACGCCTCATACTCTGCTTGGTTGTTGGATACCCTGAATCGGAGTTTGAAAGCTAAGGGAATATGGGAATCGTCTGGCGTTATGAGCAACATGCCTATCCCATAGCCAAATTGATTGGATGCTCCATCAAAGTACAACTTCCAAGTATCTTCTTCCATCTGCATGACCTCTTCATCTGGGAATGAGTACTCCACATCTTTTCCTTCTTCAATTGGGTGATCAGCCAAAAATTCTGCCACGGCCCTTCCTTTAACAAATTTGCGAGTGACATACTTAAGGTCAAATTCAGAAAGCAAAAGTAACCAACGAGCTAGCCTACCAATAAGTGCTGGTTTCTCAAAGAGATATTTGATTGGGTCTAAACTTGAAACCATAATTCCAAAGGAGTATAGCGAATCTCATATTCAAGCATCTTTTTACTTAAGTAGTAGATGGCCTTCTCACTTTCTCATCCGACTCTTGTGCAAGCATACATCCCATGGTTGATTCAGTCACTGAAATCACCCTGGCTCGGGTGGCGATAACACAGGTGGATTCTGCAAATATTGCTTAACTTGCTCGAAAGCGAACTGACACTGATCATCCCATTGAAACTTCTTCCCTTTCTTCAACAGACCAAATAGTGGTTCACAAGTTAAAGTTAATTTTGAAATAAACCTCCTTATGAATTGCAACTTTCCCAGAAAGCTCCGTACCTCCTTTTCAGTCATTGGTGGTGGCATTTCTAAGATGGCCTTAATTTTAGATGGATCAACTTCGATTCCTTGCTGTGTGATCAGAAATCCCAACATCTTACCCGCAGTTACCCCAAAGGTGTATTTCTGTGGATTCAGCCTTAGCCTATATTCCCTAATTCTCTCAAAAAATTTCTTTAATGCAGTGTAATGGCTTTCCCGATCTTTGGAATTGATAATCATGTCATCTACATACATCTCAACTTCCTTGTGGATCATATCATGCAAAAGAGTGGTAGCAGCTCTCTGATAAGTGGCCCCAGCATTCTTCCAACCGAATGGCATAACCCTGTGGCAGTATGTCCCCCATGGTGTGGTAAATGCTGTCTTTTCTCTGTCCTTTGGAGCCATAAGGATCTGGTTATACCCTGAAAAACCATCCATGAATGACAGTAAGGCATGCCCTACAGTGAAGTCTACCAATTCGTCAATATGTGGCAATTGGAAATCATTATTCGGACTAGCCTTATTCAGATCTCGGAAGTCAACGCAAACTCGGATTCTGCCATCTTTCTTCAGAACTGGCACAATATTGGCTAACTAAGTAGGATATTCTAATACGAACAAAAACCAAGCATTGATTTGCTTGGTAACCTCTTCTTTAATTTTCAAGGCCCAATCCGTGCGAAGCTTCTGTTTGACAGGTTAGGCCTCAGGGTCGAGAGGGATCCTATGCTGTACAATCTCAGGGTCAATTCTTGGCATGTCTTCATAGGACCATGCAAAGACATCTTTGAATTCTGTTAATAAAACAACTAATTGTTCACGTTCCTCTCAAGACAATGTAGAACCAATTTGGATCAAGCGAGGATCTTTTTCAGTACCCACATTTACAGAAACAATTTCATCCACTAATGGCTTAGCACGCCTTTCTTCCTCCCAGTCGATTAAAGTTGTCAAAGCCCGAGGAATTTCTTCATCTTCGTTTTTATCAAGATCTTGAAAATTTTGGTCAATGTTATGAACTATGGGCACAGAAAAGTAAGCAGAAATCACATCTTCATTCAAAGCCTCGGGCTCACAAGTTGCAACAGACTCAAAAGAGAAAGAAAAAGAAGACTCAGGCATTTTAGACAAACTTAAATCTGACTCCAACCCACAGGCCCACCGGACTCAGACTCAATAGCCAATTCAAAATTCTCAATACAACTCTTTTCAAAATGCCAATTTTTTGTGAGCCATTCATTGCATCCATGATGAAGCTTGAACAGTCAGCAGGTACCTCTTCCCCGATCACGGCAATGGTCATATCCCCAAATTCATGGTTCAGCGCTAGTATGCGACTCTGTCAGTAAATCAGCCAGTGTTAGACCCAGGACTTCCTTTGTGCTGCTTTCCGAGATGACTTCTTTGTCTTGTCCGATGTCAATGCTAGGATCTACCCACTCCTCGTCACTGTCGGAGAGCTGATGATCGAAGAAGATCTCAAACCCAGGGTATCTCTTCTTCTCCACTTGATCAAACCAGGGCTCAGGAAAACCACAGAAAGGGAAGTCACCTCCTTGGGGGACAAAGCGTCCGTTCAAGGTCCCATGAATTGGCTTATGAACCAACTCAAACTGCTGCCCGGTTCTCTTGGCCTTGATCTCCCTGATCTTCAGTTTTCCTTTTCCAGTCATCAGCCGTGGGTGCATACCCTAGTCCGAATGCATGTGGGTTATGAGGTACTTCACTGGCTAGTAATACCTTTCCTGCCACTTCGTCCCAATCCCATCCCTGGAATGTGACCTAGTTTACTCATGAAATAGATTGATTGGGCACTGACGTATACACCTTCGTCTTCTGCCATGAGCGTTTGAACTAGCTGGGCCTCTGCAATGTAAAACCTGACAGGAACACATCCTCTTCCCCATGTTGTATTTCTAGCAGTGGTGTTGTGACTTCTGGAGGAGGATGAATGGATGAATTTCCGAAGACAGTGGCAATTCCTCCGCCGTATGGGTACTTTACCAATTGATGTAATGTGGATGATACAGCTTTCATCTGATGAAGCCAGGGCCTTCCCAATAGCAAGTTGAATGTTGCGGGAACATCCATGACATGAAATTCAGCTTCGTGCTTAGATGGACCCACTGCTATTTGTACTTTGATTGTCCCCATCACTTCCAGACTAGTATTATCATAGGCCCGGATCAATTGAGTAGTGGGTGTGAAATCTGCCGGCTTTAGCCCGATTGCATAAGCAGTGTGTGTAGGGAAAACATTGATGGCTGATCCAGTGTCAATCAGAACAATCAGGATCCATTTCTTTCTGCATTCTAGTGATACGTATAGAGGCTTATTATGTCTCGATCCTTCTTGTGGCAACTCTTTGTCAGCAAAAATTATTGCTGGGATTGTTTCTCTCAGGGTGATTAATGACACTAATTGCTCGGGAGTGGTGTCAATTGACAATTTAGCCTTGCTTAACATTGACAACATTGCCTGTCGATGTTCTCGGGAGGCCATGAGAAGACCCCAAATGGAAATGTTTGCTTGGATCTTTTTCAGTTGTTTTAGAACCAGGTCTTCTTCTACCTCTTTCTCTTTTTCTTTCTCTTTCTCTACCTCTTTATCTTTGCCAGAGGGCTCTCCTTGGTCTAGATGTGGAGGCTTGAAGTCGCGTCCACTCCTGGTCAAATGATCGATTTCGTCTGCATACCAAGTCTCATCGGCACATGGTTTACCCATTCATCATCAGTATGGGCCAGCTGTAGGTCATTATCATCCCACCATTCGCCTTCGTTGACTGAAAGGCAATTATCTAGCGCTGCTTGAATCATTCCAATAGTATGCTCTGACTGGCTTTCTGGTTCTTCTTCTTTCCTCTGGAACTCTTTCCTTTACCACATTCAACAGGTTTTCGAAATCAAGTCTTAGTTTATCCCCTTTTCTTTCAGTTTTCTCATCAGAAGCTTCGTCACCACTTGACCAACCGTGACTGTAATTCTTCGGTTCCCACCATTCCATCTGCACATTCCCAAGATCTAATTCTTCAAAGAAATGAAGATTAGCCAAGTCCTCCTCTAGGTCGGCCAAATCATCCAACCCTTGTTCAAGTACATCATCTCTGACAACATTGATAGAAAATGAGTCAGGCAGATCAACCTCAAGCTTTAGTTGACCACTGGGAAATATACCGGCTAGGATCATACTTTTCTCTGATAGTTTGCCAGCCTCAAGCATAGGTACTACCACCATAGGGTTTTTGGGTTTTGGCTGGGTTGGAGGTGCATCCATCATGCATAACTCAGTGCCTTCAGGAATATATACCTCAGGTTTTGGTAAATGGGTAGGTGTGATATAGATACTGGGGTTAAAGGTGGATGAAAGTGTATGGATGAGGTTAAGATGAGGAGGTGATGGAACTCTGTCATGGGTGGCAACGGGTTGGTAGTGACGTTGGGTTTTGGGTTGTGGGGGAGCTATGACTTTATTGTCTATGAGATCTTGGATCTCATGACGGAGACGAAGCAACGGTCTGTGTCATGTCCTGGTTGTTGGTGGAAAGCACAGTGTTTGGTAGGGTCATGTTTGGCTGGGAGAGGTTCGGGAAGAGGTCGGGGGTCCAAAGGCTTCAAATACCCTCTTTTTGTCAAGATGTTCATTGCTTTAGAGAGTGACATATATAGAGGGGTGAATGTTCTGCTTGGGGCTCGGGTTGTGTTTTGCGGGCCAGCATGAGCAAAGGGGTCAGCTATTTTAGTGGTGGTGGCAACCAGTTGATTTCAGAGGGCTTCATAGCTGTGCTACCACTGGTGGTAGCATTGGAACTGCGACCAAAAGGCTTCCGAACAGGTTCCTTATCTTCCACAATGATTCCCTGTTTGATGGCATCCTCTATCTGGACCCCTATCTCATTAAGTCATTAAAAGTGAAAGCGGGAGGACTATCATTTTTTGTAACATCTTTCCATGCAGATTTCTGACTATCATACGGATTTGGTCTTTTTCAAGTGGCCTGTTGGTCATCATTGCTGCTTTTGCCCTCCATCTGGTGATAAAGGCCACGAAACTTTCATTGGGCTCTTGACGGGTGGCCTCTAATTCCCGAGTAGTCACTTCAATCTGGGTGTTATAAGCATACTGGGTGATAAAGGCCCCGGCCAACTCTTCCCAACTTTATTTTACCGAGTCCTCTAACTTGGCATACCAGATGGCAGCCACTCCTGACAAAGTTCGTCCGAATAAAGAGAGCTTTTGCGGACGAGTCAGACCCATAGGCTTTAAGACATCAGAGAACAGGCGAATGTGCACCATTGGGTCACCGGAGCCATCAAACCTATCAATGTGTGGCATTTTGAACTGTTCTGGCAACTTCACAGTTGTCTCAGTGTACCCGTCTTTGATGTCCAGGATTGAATTGACTCCTTGAGCCTTTTTGAAAAGTTTTTCCAACTTGGCTAGCTTCAACATAGTTGAGTCAGACTCGGGTGCTTCAGAGGGATGGAGCCCTCCCACTAGTTGTGGAAGAGGAAATGATCCTCCTGAAGTTTGTGTGGGAACCCTCAGATCTTCTGGTGAGTTAAGTTCGGGAAACTCGTCAGCTGGTGGAGGTGGAGGTGGAACTGGATGAGTCACCGGAGGTGGTTAAGTAATGGACGCCCGAGATGAGTGTTGCAGTTCAGCAAGAGTATTGCCTTGGGCAGCAACCGTAGTGGCAACGGTATCTATGCTCCGTTGAAGGTCCAATAGCATGTCTGCTATATTTTCTGGAATCTGAGCCATCACTGATTCTGGTGAGTTGAGTGGTGATGATCTAGCAGGTGAAGAAGGGGTATTCTGGACAGTTGATGAAGCTTTTGCTTTTCTTCGTGTAACCGGTGGCAAAGAAACTAACACTGGCTGACCCTGAACCAAATCTGCACTTTTGCAAAGTCTACCAACGCGAGTCCATAGAACTTGGGGGATATCAGACCTTTCGGAAGCTATAGTGCCCGACTACCTTGCTGAAACAAAACGGGACCCCCGATCAGAATTTCATTAGCATCCTAGCTCAACTGATTACTGCTAACTCATGTGAAAAATTGAACTCAACCCCACAAATTGAAATGACTGAACCACTCATTTGAATCTGAGAATTCCCATACATTGCACATAACACATAGCAGGAAAGAGAACAAACAACCTTATGGGGGCTAGGGTTACCCTGTCCTATCTTTGAAATGATCTAGGGTTTCACTATTCAAACAAGTGGGCATCATACATCCTAGAAATGGGAGAGCATCCTGTCCTAATTTTAGAAGGTACTATAGCTCATTATATGCACAAGGTTAGCTCTACTCTAAGGGTTGAAGTCAAGGTGACGTTACCAAAGAGTCCTTTGGGTCATAACCAATAAAGATTCCAGGAAATCAGAAGAGTCAAATAGCCTCTCTTCGAAGTCTGAGAACCTTAGATAGCAAAGCTAGATAGCAGGCTACATAGCAAAGCTACCCTTTTGACAAATCTCAAAAGGTTACAACACAAGGCCTCTAAAGTATCGTAAAGATAGGTGTAGTGTCACAAAAAGCTTGCCTTGTCCCACCAGTATCTGGGCAACACAGGGACTTGAAGTGCACCAATGAATGCAATGCAATAAACATATAATTGAAAATAAAAGTCATATCATGGAGTTCGAGTCAAGGTTTCATAAAATCCCCAGCAGAGTCGCCAGAAACTGTAACATGCCCGGGGGTACGCCGCGCGTTAAACAGTTCGGACTCCCGAGATCTCTTTGATTTAGTCTCACGTGTGCAATGTGAAACATAGATGAAAGTCCAGATTTGGCAACTTTTAGAAAATCCATTTTATTGCAAAACCTTTTGTTAGAAATTGACTGCGTCATCAGATCTAGGAGTGACCTAATATTTATTTTGGGAAAATTACTAGTTATTGGAGATTATAAAGTTATGAATTATAATTTAAAAAAAATACTCAAAATTTATAAAGTTCAAACCGCCAAACTGATCACATCATATGCCAATTTACACGGTTAACTCAA
This sequence comes from Camellia japonica, assembly GCA_030407325.1. NCBI lineage: Eukaryota > Viridiplantae > Streptophyta > Magnoliopsida > Ericales > Theaceae > Camellia > Camellia japonica. Next base: position 83,078,158 of record JAPPVO010000016.1, on the reverse strand, counting down.
TTCACATCCGTCAAATCGATAGACAAATGTGAATTAATTTTTTCTAATCTATTTAATTTTAAACAAATAACGAATAGAATAACACCCGACCCAATCCAATCCTCAATTACCCCATACACGTTGATTGGGCAAAGAGCATAAAAAATAAAAAAAAAACTATACTTTTAAAGCATTTATGACATAGACTTTTCTTGAATTAAAAGTCACCCCCACCCTATTTACTTCTTTTAATGCCACAAAAAAGCTCCCCATTGCAACAAAAGCGACAAAGGTGGTATTGCTTTCTAAGACAAGTGACTGGTCAAAACAAACCTACTCACTTCTTTAGCTCGCATTATTGAAAATAAATAGTAAATATAACAGTAATATCAGGAAATAATATATCATTATTTAATAAATATTTTTAATTTATAACTGGAATCACAATATTGTTAGTGTGAGATAATAGTTATCAATCTAATGTATTTATGACCTTTTATTGAGTGACACCACACAGGATGCTGTCACTATTTCGCTCAATATTTTTTCCACTATAACTTGTAAGCAACCATTTTTGCATTATTTTTGCCAATGACCTGTTTAGGTTTCGTTTGGCTATATCAAGTTGAAACTAAAAAAATATAAAAGACAAAATAAATTAAATAAGTCAATAAGACAATATGTCATATCGAAACTATAATCATTTAACTTTTTCTCTCACAAAAGTCAAAAAAATTAAAAAAAAATTTGTCAAACGAACATTTTAGTCCAAAACTAAAAAAGTCCTAACTCAAAAAGCCAATTAAAAAAGTTTTTGCCAAATGATAACTTATACCCAAGTTTGGGAAGACTAAATAAGCGTACTTTTTGACTTTTCTTGTATTATGTGTAGAAAAAGTAGAGAGGAGATGTTGATTGATGTGACCCAAAAAAGATAAAAAGATAAAATAAGTGCACTTTTTTAGTTTAGCCAAACTAATTAATAATAAAAAAAAAATAGAAGCTAAATATACTCCTTCCTCAACTTCTATATAATTAACTTTTTTGTTCAATTTATTAGAGTTATTTATACCTCATAAACTATGAGCATAAGCTACATTAAATAATTTGATATAAATTAAAAAAAAAAAATGATATAAACATCTTTAATAAATGTACCAAACAGGGCCAATTGGATGCTATAACACATGGACTTTTTTATAGGTTTGAATTGGCATATCGGATAAATCCATTTTGGTGATTGAATCAGAACAAGAGGTTAAGTTTTCCAAGAACACTTGTGGGTGAGTAGTCCCTCTCTTCTCTCTCTCTTGAATGTGTTTTTCTTTCTGTTTATTGAAGCAGAGTTGCTTTCTGCAGCCATATTTAATGTTTCTTGGATCTTTCTTAAATCCTGATCCTGTTCCTCTGTGGGTACTTGTCAATTTCTGTTGGAAATACTTGCCTTCATTTAATGCTTTTGTCTCTCTCAGCCAAATTCTTTAAGAAGTGTGCTTGAAAGTGTTCATATTTGAAGCTGTTGAAACTTCATGGAAGAAGATCCAAAAACTCAAGGCCACAAGCGTTCTAAGAGGTCAATTCTCTCTTCTTTTTTCTTTGCATTTTCAATTAGTTTCCTGTCTAAAAAGAAAAGAAAAGAAAAGAAAAAGGCAAGGTTTGCCATTGTTGTCCTGCTGGCGCAAGTTTCAGTCACGAAAATAGAAATGAAGGTAGGATTGTATACATCTTGACCTCCTCAGATACAGCTTTAACAAGAGTGTGTGCACTTTGGATTAGTTAAAAAAAGCATATTACAATTGTGTATCGAGTCATGAAAACAACTTCTTCAGAACTAAGGAGTAAGACTGCTTGTGCACTTGGTTAGTTGAAAACAACGTACTGCAATTACTCCTTTGTATGCACATTTTGAGTTATGAAAGTAACTTATTTAAAAGAGAAAAATTAGGCATCATGAAATTTTTTTCATAAAAATGATCATGTAAGATTTATGATCTTTGAATTACCTTGATTAGTGTGTGGTGTTTTATTCTAAGTGTAATTCAAGGATCACAAAGCTTTCATGATTATTTTCATGAAAGGTTTTTCATGATACCTAACATTGCTATACATTTTTTAACAATATTTTCCAAATGTCACTTTAGTTGGAGTGTGTGCACTAAGTTATTTGAAAAAAAAAAAATACTGCAAATTATTTCGTTGTATATATATTGATTTGATTCACCAAAATAGTTTCTTCGCAAATGAGAATAAGATTACATACATTTTAATTTTTCAAATACCACTGTAGTGGCTCGGTTAATGCTACATACATTTTAACCTTTCTAAATATCACTTTAGCGAGAGTCAGTTACTCGTGTGGTTGTATGGATGTTTGTATGTCTTCTTCTATGTCCATTAATGTGATGGATGCCGTGTTTGGTACTCTTAAATTATAATTGGAGGGAGGGTTATAAAAGGCGGGAAAAGTTCTTTAAAGCAGTTCTGCTTTTAGACTGTCACTACTAGAACTACAATTAGAATTGGTGGCTTTTGGGGCATGTATTAAATCAAAGTTGTCTTTTTACCCACTTTTATCATTTGTTTCCCTCCATTTGGATCATAATGAAATAGATTAGACGAGATTTGACAATTGTTTTTTTAACAGTTATTTTTTGTTGATATCTTTGTCTCATAGAAAATTTGATTTTTTTAAAGAAAAAAAAAATCACTTTTAAAACCTCTAAACCCATCCTAAAAATTTAAAAATGAACGAAAAAGAATCCAAAAGACTTTTTTTTTTTTTGGACTTTTTTAGTGAACTTCTTTACAATTTGTCATTGTTTTTTAATTTTTTAAAGGTAAAAAGGATTTCATAAGTAAATAACCAAATAAACAGAATTAAAGTTTCCATTATGTTTTCTGCCCGTTTTAAACTGACACTAGTTTTATTTTTGTCAATTTCTGACAGCGATTCTGCGATGAAAAAAATTCAAGAAGATAAATTCAGTAGCATTCTCGCAACTTCTTATCATCCCAAGTTGGTAAGATTTTTCATTTATTTTTCCTTGCCTTTTTTTATTTTATTTCTTGCTTTCTAGATTTTTCTCAACAATGATAAGCAGCTTTTATTTTTATTTTCATTTCCAATTTTTTCCACCCTGATTCTTTCAGTCCTATGTATAAAAATTATCATATTTCTTAATCTATTTATGGTCCGGCATTATATAATAATTTTTAAAATGGACCAACAGTAATCTTTCTTCCTAAATTAATTTTCTGCTTATTTAAAAGCATATTCCAAAATGTATGATATTTTTGTTTTGTTTTGTTTTGTTATGTTTCATAACAGGATATGGAAGAACTGGAGGGCTGTGTTAAAGGCAAGATGAGGCAGTCCCTTGGCACTGGGGTTCAGAATTCTTTAAAGCAAGAGGTATCAATATCATCAATTCGATTTGGTCTGTTTGTTTCGGCAGAAAATGTTTAATATTTGGTATAATGAAAAACTAAAATCAATAGCAAATGAACTTAATTGGACGAAAACATTTTTCACTTTGAAATATGAAAAACATTTTTCAGACTTTAGTCATCCCAATGTAACCACACCACCACCACTAATATGGAAAGTTTTTGGTAAATTGTTTTCAAAAACTATTTTCCAAAAAAAATTCTAAAAATACCCCTGTTCAGAAAACACATTTGTAATTGTTTTTAAAATTTTTTTAAAATTATTTGTATCCAAAATTTTCTTTCTCTCATTTCCCAAACCACAAAAAACAAAAACGAAATTTCATCAATGGTACCAACCAAAGCCAACATTTCCATACTACCGAGAAGGAAAAAAATTCAAAAATGTAAATGTGCTCCTGTTATATATTTTGAGTTGTTTTATGTTTTGATTTCACTTCACAGATTCTACATCTTCAGAAACAACTCGAGGACCAATTTGTTGTTCGGTCTGCGCTAACAAAGGCATTGACTAATAGGCCTCTTTCCTATGATCCTACAAATGAAAATTCAGTCACCAAGGTTCCTCTTCTTTTTTTCCTCCGTATGCCAATGCATATACAATTTTCATGCGTTATAAATTATAACATTTTATTTTTAATTCCATTAAGCCTGCTGAGGATCTGATCAAGGAGATAGCTGTTTTGGAGTTGGAAGTTGTCTATTTGGAGAAGTATCTTCTTTCGCTGTATCGCAGGACATTTGAAGAGCGAGTCTCATTTTTATCCACATTGGACGAAAAATCAAAATCAAAATCAGCTGCGCATGATTGGATGCTATCAGAAGTTTCGGGAGCAAACACAATAGTAGATTCTAGTATTCATCGTAGCCACTCATCACTGTCTCAGCGTTCAGCACATTCTTTTAGAACTTCTCCAATGGGAACTCTTGCTGAGGCAGTGCAGTCATACCATTCATTACCTCTGTCAATGCTGCAGGTAAGTTAATCTGAAACAACTATTTAAAGAATTAAGTCTGCTAACACAGAAATCAAACATAAAATCAGACACAGAATGTATATGGATGGATAACATTCTTTGAAAGTGGATTCCGTTAGCAAAAAGTTCTTGTCTATTCATGTACATTCTGTGTTGTGTTACCAGCAAAACTACTATTTAAAGGGCCGTTTGTTGGAATTTGAATTGTGTAGTTACTTTGGAGAACATATCAAACTCTCTTTTAGGAGACTGGTCCTTTCTCTTAAGCTTCTGGCAATTTGGTCTCTTTTCAACTCAAAATGTTGTTTTGGGCTTGCCCTTAATCTAATCAATGTTGAATTCTCAATTAAATGTTGTACACAAAAAGTGAATTTTGAATTCTTAAGCTTTGGATGCACTTTCAGTTTGTAAAGGGAAATTTCATCAAAACCATACTTGGGCTTTTATCAGAGCTTTTGTTTTCTATTTTCGATCTTATTTTTTAGAAATTGGTAATGAAAACTTGTTCGGTATTTTTTTGTTTAAAAAAAAAACGTACAATTAATTTCGAAGTTTTCTAATTTTTTGGGAAAAAAAAGTGTTTTCACTCATTTTCAAATGATTTTCCACCATTGCCACTGCTGGCCACCATCACCACTGACAGACTGCCGACCACCGGTGACCCTCTGGCAGAATCTGGTGACAGGACAGTCACCACCCATGATCTCAGGCGACACTCAGATCACCAACTCCAGCAGCCACCTCTGGCCACCTCCACCACCGCCCACCGCATCTGTCTGCCCTTCACCGTTGGCCACCACCTCCAACAACTCACCAAATATTTATTTATTATTTTTGTCATTGATTCAACACAATGTATACATCAAACAAGCTTTTTGAGTTTTTTTTTTTTTATATATAAAAAATAAAACTTGTTTCTTGTTTTTTGTAAACAGAAAACTGGAAACTGATATTGGTTAATGTTTTTCTTAATTTCTAATATATTTTGACATTATTCGTAAGTCATTTGATAGTTGGTACAAAATGAACAATGATTTGTATCCAAACTCCTTGTCCAACTGATGCCCCATTACTTCTCTTTCAATTCAAAATACTACAACCATTATTTACTGTTGTCCTAAATGTTCATAATCTAAACAAACTTTTCTCAACAACAATTCACACCAAACTAAAATTTGAATTCCAATGTTGTCTCTCACCAGCATGCCCAGGTTTCTGCTTCAAATGTGGCTAGTCTGGCTGAACATCTTGGTGCCAGTATTTTTGACCCCATCCAAGAAACACCAAACTGGATCTCCGAGGAGATGATCAAGTGCATCTCAGCTATATACAGTGAACTTGCAGATCCCCCTTTGATCAATCACAGTTTCCCTTCCTCTCCAATTTCACTCTCCTCATCCATCGGTGACTCTTCTCCACAATGTCAATATGACACATGCAACCCTGACGCCAGAAAAAATTCATCTTCCCATTTGTGGACGGACAATCCTTTTAGGGTGAAGGGTCAAAGGAATTCAGTGGATCTTACAGTACTATGATTGAGGTGCAATGGATTTGTAGAGATAGCCAGAGGTTACGACGCGTGAAGCATATGCTACAAAATTTTAGGTGAGTCTAAAATCTCTAAATTTTTTGCTTTCTACTGTTTCATCCTGAGAAAATTGAAGAAAAGATAGATAAAACATGGGAATTTTTACTCTTTCTTTTTTTCATTCTTCTTGGCTATCAAGTATATAGTTGTACTTTCTATGAGTGTGTGTATTAGGCTTTTTTAGACAGCCAATGATGCTTTAAGTAGTTGCACTTCATGCTTTTAGGACTTGAACTTTAGACATTACGAAGTGATACCTTGCTTCAAACTCATAGATTCCAATGTCATAATAGTTACTTTTATGCTAGTAACAACAGAGAATGAAGAAGGTAAAATTGTTTCATTGCAGGTCACTAGTTTCTCGGTTGGAAAAAGTTGATCCTAAAAAGATGAAACACGAGGAGAAGCTAGCATTCTGGATTAACATACACAATGCTCTAGCAATGCACGTAATAATTCTAAAACACAAGCTTATGATATATTTTGAAATGTTTAATGTTAGACTTAGTTGTTTGATTTTTCAGGCATTTTTGGTTTATGGAATCCCGCATAATAATCTCAAAAGAATATCCTTACTTCTCAAGGTGGGAACTCTTTGATTTTCTTTGGAGAAGAAAAATGTTTTCTAAAAGTATTTTCCTAACTTCAAAGTGTCTACAATATTCAGGCTGCATATAATGTGGGTGGTCATACCATAAGCGTAAACATGATACAAAATTCAATCTTAGGATGTCGACTGCCTCGTCCAGGACAAGTATATTCTATTCCCTGAAATTTTTTTAAAATAAATATCATAATTTTTACGGTCATTTGGGTACAAAACAAAAACATTTCGCTCCATGGAATGATATTTATTTACATGTTTGATAGTAAAATATTGCATTTTTTATGGAACTAATGAAGCTTACTTGTGTTGTAGTGGCTCCAATCACTGTTTTTCCCAAAGACAAAATTTAAGGTTCGAGATGCACGGAAGGTTTATGCAATCGAGCATCCAGAACCTCGTGTATATTTTGCACTTTCTTCAGGAAGCCATTCTGATCCAGTGGTATGGTTATTTCCCTGATTTTTCATTTCACTGATATAGTAATTGCAGTACCGGCTATACGTTTAACCAAGTTGGACTATGAACCAACACAAACGCCATAAAAGCATGAAAATGACACATAATAGTTTTCCAAACATATTTTTACCCCATTTCTTTTCATTTTGATTTCTGCAGGTTCGTATGTACACACCCAAGTGGGTTTTCCAGGAGCTGGAAGCTGCAAAAGAAGATTACATCCATACTGCCATCAGGGTTCACAAAGAACAGAAGATCATTCTACCAAAGATTGTAGACTCTTTTGCGAAAGAGTCGGATTTATGTCCAGCTGGTTTGATGGAGTTGATTGAGCATTTCATGTCTGATTCTCTAAGGAAGAGGAGTGATTACCAGCATCAGCGCGGGAAATGCTGGAAGAGAATCGACTGGATGCCTCACAACTTCACATTCCGTTATCTGATCTCTAAGGATTTGGCCAAGTGATCTCAAGCCTTGATGAATTACCATCATCTAGGAGGTTACAACAATTATGTTGCTATGGGTTTTTAAAAGTTGGCTCATAGTTTTCCGGTTACTTGGTATTTTTCAATGTGGGAGGATTTATAGCTTAGAGTGAGAGGTGTATCTGTTAAAATTAATGTTATATTTACATTAGATATATTGAATATATGGGTAAATTATATTGACCTTCCTAAGGTTTACCTTAATTAGAGGTACCTCCCCTATAGTTTAAAAGATAACACTAACCTCCCCTACTTTTGAAAATAATACACAGATTCCCCTTTCTCATTAAAAGAGAATGAACGACGTTAACTTGACAGTCGAATTGACCGTAATACCCTTGAACTATATTGTGAAAAGACAACTGCCCATTGTGCTACTGACATAACTGACTCTGATTCATTCTTTTCTAGGGTAAATTACACTTAGCTCCCCTGTGGTTTAGCATAATTACAGGTAACCTCCCTTTACAATTCTGAATAGTTTTTTTTTTCCAAAAAAAAAAAATAAAGCTTACAAAAAAAAAAAAAAGAAGAAGAAGAGAAATACTCAAGGACTAACTAAAAAAAAAAAAATCTTCATAACCTTTAAAAAAAAAAATTTTATTTATTAATATGTAACATGTAAATAAAATGTATATAAATAGTGTTTGCATTTATTTTTATAATCATTTTATTAATATATTTTTTTAAAATTAATGTTGTTGTCTAAAAAATGTCTTAAAAATAAATAAAATCAGTAATTCAAAAATAATTTTTGTTTATTGGTAAAAAATAATTCAGGTATTGATCAAAAATAATTTGTAAATATTTAAAATCAATCATTTTTAAAGTCATTTACTTTTGAAATAAGATGTAAAAAACTCATTTTATAGTAATTTAAAATATATATATTGACTCATACTTAAAATTAACAAAAATTTATTTTAAATCTCAAAAATGTAATTCTAAAAAAAAAAATATGTGTGTTGTAAAATCCAACATGACTCAAACAAAGCCCTACACACCATAATCCATAAACTATCAGACAAGACTGATATAGGGAGAGAGGGAGAGCCATAAAATGCTGCAACACCACCACCTCCAACTGCAAGAACAAGAAAAACCCATACCCCAACTAGACCCAGTAGTTTGTTTCCCTGTAAATGGCACTTGTCTCCTCCAATCTCTTTCGTCATCCTTGAAAACACACATGCCCGAACCGCACCGGAGTCGGAGTAGGAGGAGGAGACAAAGAAGCATAGAGAGAGAGAGAGAGAGAGAGAGACGGCGAGAAGAGAGAGAGAGAGAGCGAGCCTCCTTCTTCTGTGCCCCACCGTTGTTGGCTAACCAATTCGAACATCAAGATGGCGCTGATAATGAGATCCAAAATGATTGTGTTCGGACCTCCGCCAATAGAGAGACCCGATCTGAAATGGGATTCAAAATAATAATGAGATCTTCCCGTTTCTGTCTATTTCTTGGTAAAAATAATGTCATTGATGTTTAGAAGAACGGAACAAATGAGGCAAGAGAATCCCAAGACAAATTAGTTATCTTCTTTGTGATGCTTAATGTTAAATTTTTATATTTTTAATATATATATATATATATATATGTAGGAGGGTAAAGTGTAATTTATGCTGCAAGGGCAGTATTAGAATTGTAGAATAATTATGGATGACATCAACAAAATTGTTTGATTTTGGACGGATGGGTTAACAGAAAGGTCTTGTATATTAGTTTCAAAAGTAAGGGAGGTTTGTGTCATTTTTGAAACCACAGGGGAGGTATTTGTAATTAAGGCAAACCTCAGGGGAGGTAAATGTAATTTACCCTGAATATATTGGGTTCATGTATTCTTTGTATTCATGTATCTTTATATTCATGTGTTTTATATTTATTAGGTTTGTTGTCTAGATTATATTCATGTGCCTAGTTGTAAGGTTGTTCTAAATAAATCATGCTCTATATAAAAGGATGTAAGCCTATGAGCAAAAAGAAGAATAAGAGAAAAAAATTCAAGATCAATACAAGTTAAATTCAATACAAAATAATAGTTCATTCTAGAGAGAATTTTATCAAAAGCTAATATAAGTGGTATCAGAGCTTTGGTTGGGTCAAGAACAAGCTGGGCGTAGTGATCAAATACGGGAAAACAAACCCCAAAGAAGAACAAGCCGACGTCCACGGCGAATTCCAACAACCAAAATATATCTACTCCTATCTTTAATGGTGAAAATTTTGATTTGTGGTATGTGAAAATGAGAACTATTTTTGTCTATATGGATCTTTGAGATCTTGTTGAGAATGGGTTCGAAAAACCTGAAGATGAAGGAGCTTTGAGAAATCCCAAAAGAACCAATTAGAAGAGCAAAGGAAGAAGGATTCAAAGGCTCTATCTTTGACTCAACAAGGAGTTACAGAAGTAATCCTTCCAAGAATTATCAATGCTAAAAAGCAAAGGAGGCATGGGATATTCTTCAAAAACAATATAGAAGCAACTTGAAGGTAAGAACCATCAAACTTCAATCATTGAAAATAGATTTTATAAAGATGAATGATATGAAATTGTTGAAGGATTATTTTTCTAGAGTTATGCAACTTGTGAGCCAAATGAAAATTTATGAGGATAATATTTCTATCAAAGAGTTGTTGAGAAATTGATAAGTTTGCCAGAGAAATACAATCCTATAGTTATTTTCATTGAAGAAACTAAAGATCATGCTGATTTGAGTATTGAAGAATTGATGGATTCAATTAAAATATTTGAGCAAAGGTTGAGTAGGCAATCTGAAAAGTCAATTGAAAGTGCCTTTCAATCCAAGCTCAATGTTAGTACTTCTAATTACCAAGGAAGAGGAAGAGGAAAAGGAAGAGGAAGAAATGCAAGCAGAAGAGCAAGAAATGCAAGAGGAAGAGAAAGGTCTAATTTTCAAAGAAAGGAAAATGAAGAGTTCACTCAACAAAAGTGTGGAATTTGCAACTGAAACAGTCATGTTGATAAAGATTGTTAGTTTCGGGAAAAGCCAAAATGTTACAATTGCAACAAATTTGGACATGTCAAGCAGGATTGCCAAGTCAAGAGCACTCAACAAGGTAATTTTTTCGAGGAACAAGAAAGTGAAGGGCACATGTTCTATGCTTGTCACAAGGCATCGAATCAAAACAAGGATGTATGGTTTCTCAATAGCGGATGTAGCAATCACATGACAAGATATGAGAGCATTTTTGTGCTTCCTCCAATTCTCAAGTAAAAATGGAAAATGGTGCCTTAGTCCAAACAAAAGGGAAAAATATTATTGCTATAGAAACCAAGATGGGTACAAGATTCATTTCCGATGTTCTCCTAGTTCCAGACTTGGAGCAAAATTTGCTAAGTGTTGGACAACTTATGGAGCATGGATACTTGTTCACTTTGAAGAAGATTTTTGCAAAATTTTTGACAAAGGGGGGAGAAGCCAAGTTGTAGTAAAAATCAAGATGGAGAAGAATAGAAGGTTGCGTTTGGTAGAGTTTTAGGATTATGATTTGAGAATAGAGTTGTATTTTGAGTTTGTGAGTTTTGGAATTATGATTTGAGTGTGGAAAATTTGTTTGGTTATGAGTTTTGAAAAGAGTTTTGAATTGAGTAATGTGACATATGATATTTGATTCAAAAATTTACAACTCATAACCAAATACACAACCCAAAATTCTATTCAAAGCTCATAAAAAACTTAAAAAAAATTCCAAAATATATTTTTTATTTAAAATATAAAAATAATAGGTGCTAAAAAAAAAAAACAAACACTGTTCCGGTCAACCGACCGGACATTCGGGGGGACATCTGGGAGGATGACCGGGTAGACCCAAAATTTAAAAATCCTCTACTTTTCAGAATGGAAAACACGAAAGAGAGAGAGTAGCCAAACAGGAAAGAGAAATATGTTTTGAAATGTGTGGTGGAATCACAATTCCAAAACTCCATCCAAACAATGCATGCACATGGAGGGGTGGAATTAAGTTTTCAAAGCTGCACCAAACACAGTTGAAGTTTTCCTCTCATTTTCCGATATAGCAAAAATGCGGTTTTGAAATAGATGTGATTGATAATTCATGGCTTTGGCATAGAAGATTTGAGCACTTGAATTTTCAAAGCTTGAAGCATCTACAACAAAAGAATATAGTTTTTGGGTTGCTAACCATTCATGAAGTGCAACATGTTTGTGAAGATTGTGCACTTGGAAAGCATCACCAGGAGTCATTTCCAAAGGAGAAAGCATGGAGAGCTAAAACACCATTAGAGCTTGTCCATACTGATGTGTGTGGACCTATGGATACACCAACTGATAGAGGTAACAAGTACTTCATTATTTTTATTGATGATTTTACTAGAATGACTTAGGTGTATTTCATGAGACAAAAGAGTGAAGTTTTCTCTATCTTCAAGAAATTTCAAAACCTTACTGAAAGACAAAGTGGTTGTTTGATGAAAATATTGAGAAGTGATAGAGGCGGAGAATACAATTCAAATGAGTTTATGAAATTTTGTGAAGATATTGGTATGGAAAGGCAATTGATCGTTGGGTACACTCCACAACAAAATGATGTAGTGGAAAGGAAGAATAGAACCATAGAGGAGATGTCCAAGTCTATGCTACATGATAATGGGCTACCCAAAACTTTTTGGGGGTGAAGCCGTGTATACAACAGTTTACTTGATGAATAGATGTCCTACAAAAGCTCTTAAGGACAAAACTCCATTTGAAGCTTGAAGTGGAAGGAAACCATCGATGAATAACTTGAAGGTGTTTGGTTGCATTTGTTATGCTCATGTTCTAAAAGAAGTGAGGCACAAGCTTGATGAAAATAGTAAGAAATGCATCTTTGTGGGTTATAGCTTGAAATCCAAAGGCTATAGACTCTTCAGTTTGGATCAAAAGAACGTGATTATTTGTAGAGATGTTTTCTTTGATGAGAAGACATCTTTTGATTAGAAGGAAAAGAAAGTCCAAGATCAAAGCATTGTTTTCAATGAAGAATCGGAAAGTCCACAAGTTGAAGATATTGCAATGCTTGGATCTCCACAAAGATTGTCACCAATTGTTAGTTCACAATCTTCTCCAAGTTCAAGTTCAAGTTCTTCATCTCCAAGTTCAACTCCAAGTTCAACTCCAAGAAATATGAGTCTTAGTGATGTGTATGCAAGATGCAATTTATGCATTGTTAAACTTGAAAATTTTGAAGAAGCAATTAAAGATAAAGCATAGAAGAAAGCAATAGAAGATGAAATTCAAATGATTGAGATGTGAAGTGGATTTTCAAAACAAAGTTCAATCCGGATGGGTCTATTCAAAAGAACAAAGCAAGACTTGTGGCGAAAGGGAATTCACAACAACCCGGAATTGATTTCCAAGAAACTTTTGCTCATGTGGCTCAACTTGATACAATTAGAGCTATCATTGCTTTGGCGGCTCAAATAGGTTGATTCTTGCACCAAGTTGATGTAAAATCAGCATTTTTGAATGGAAAATTAGAAGAAGAGGTGTATGTTGATCAACCTTAAGGCTTTGTTGTCAAAGGTAAAGAAGATAAAGTGTACAAGTTGAAGAAGGCTTTATATGGCCTAAAACAAGCACCCCGGGCATGGTATAGTGAAATTGATACTTACTTCAATGAAAAGGGTTTTCAAAGAAGCAAAAGTGAGCCAACTTTGTACATCAAGAGGCAAGGTACAACCGGTATTCTCATTATTTCACTTTATGTTGATGATTTGGTTTTTACCAGTAGTGATGAAAAATTGATTGAAGATTTTAAAAGGGAAATGATGAAAAAATATGAAATGAGTGATTTGGGGCTATTCCATCATTTTTTAGGCATTGAAATCTACCAAAACAATAGTGGGTTTTTATTTGCCAAAAGAAGTATGCTCAAACACTTCTTGAGAAATTCAAAATGAAGAATTGGAAATCAGTTTCTACTCCCTTGATTGTGAATGAAAAGTTGTCAAAGAAAGATGGAAGCAAAGAAGCTAAAGCATTTTGTTATGGAAGTTTGGTTAGAAGTTTGTTGTACTTGACTGCTATAAGATCGGACATCATGTATGCTACAAGTTTATTGTCTCAGTTTATGCACAATCCAAGCCAAATTCATTTTGGGGTTGCAAAAAGAGTATTGAGGTACATTCAAGGTACGCTTGATTATGGAATTTTTTATGAGAAATTTGTTGATGCAAAGTTACTTGGATTTTGTGATAATGATTGGGCCGGATGTGTTGATGATATGAGAAGCACTTCTGGGTATGCATTTTCTCTTGGATTGGGCGTAATTTCATGGTCATCCAAGAAACAACAAACTGTGGCACAATCATCGGTTGAGGCCGAATATATTTTAGCATCATTGGCAACTACACAAGCAATTTGGCTAAGAAGAATTTTGGATGATTTTGGTGAGACGCTAGGTGAAACTACTCCAATTATGTGTGATAACAAGTCTGCTATTGCTATGACAAATAATCCTGTCTATCATCCTCGTACCAAACACATTGCTATCAAACATCATTTCATTAGAGAAGCTGTGGAAGATAATGAGATTCAAATCAAGTATTGCAAGACTGAAGATCGAGTTGTGGACATCTTGACCAATGCCCTACCAAGGGACAAGTTTGAACTTTTTAGAGAAATATTGCATGTCACAAAATATGGCATTAAGAGGGAGTGTTAAAATTAATGCCATATTTACATTAGATACATTGGATATATTGGGTTCATGTATTCTTTGTATTTATGTATTTTTATATTCATGTGTTTTATATTTATTAGGTTCATTGTTTAGATTATATTCATGTACCTAGTTAGTTGTAAGGTTATTCATTGAACTTATGTATAACCTTTTCTATATAAAAGGATGTAAACCTATGGGCAAAGAGAAGAATAAGAGAAAAAAAATTCAAGATCAATACAAGTTAAATTCAATACAAAATAATAGTTCATTCTAGAGAGAGTTTTATCAAAAGCTAACAGAATCACAGCCAAAAAATTTTGAGTTTTGGACACATCATAAAAGCATGTTTTTCAGAACAATGGTGATCAAATGGGATGAAGTTTGTTGAATTGGTGTTCAAATTTTTTTTTTATAAGATGGACATCTCCTTGAGCTCCCATAAGCTTGACCTTGTTTGATCATCCGTGTCTTCCTAAAACAGATGTTAGTAGCAAAAAAAACTTTCATAGAACCAATCACAGATGTAAGACAAAAAGCCGCCTCCAAGTCTAGGACCACAAACAAATTTCACAGAATCGGTCATAGATGTGAGATGGAGATAAATAGCCACCTCCTTGTCTCACATTTGTGATGGGCTTTGTGAAATTTTTCTATGCTCCTAAACATAGACGTGGCTCTTTGCCTGACATATGTAACCGGTTCGGTGAAAATTTTCTGTGCCATTAGACTTATTGCTTCCCAAAATGGTCTGGTTGTGATTCAGCTTGTCATTCTAATTGTGGCACGCACAATTTTCATAAGAGGACTATTGATGAAATGCTGCAATTCTTTTTTTTTTTTTTTTTTGGGGAAGGGAGGGGGGAGGGGGTAGATTGTGAACTTTATTCTGCTGCATTTTGTAATGGAGATTATCTCATTAAGTTCAAATCAAGTGTTTACTCTTGTTGGTGTGAACATCTATCCTAGGATTTGTGATGGTGTGAAAGAGAGTTGAAATTCCAATTGAATAGGTTGTTGCAACACAAGATGTAAAATAATAGGTATGAATAAATTGGTATTTATTATCACCCATCTCTCGTGTTGTATATATTCTAAATATTTTTGAGGTTTTAATGAAATTTCATTGGAAAAGGTTTACGTTTGTGATTAGGGATGGAAATGGGGTTAATGGGATGGATATTAATTTCCTATCCCCATTTTCCTATAATTATTTTTTCCCATTCCCTATGGGTACTATCCTCCCCATCTCCTAATGGGTTTGGATTTTCCCCAACCCAACTTGACCCTTTTTATTTTTATTTATTTATTTTTTTAAGGTTCACAACCAAATTTTTTTCTTTTAAAGATTCACAACCAAAGCTAAATATACATTTAATCTTATTTTATTTTATTTGGCTCAACAACAAAATCAAATGCACATTAATTAACACTGTCACATTATTCTTGTCAAATTTTATGTATATTTAGAATTTTTAAATTTATTTGGAATAGAATTTTTCTAAATAAATTTAAAAAATTCTAAATATACATAAATTTGATAAGAATAATGTGACAATATTAATTAATGTGTATTTGATTTTGTTGTTGAGCCAAATAAAATAAAATAAGATTGAATGTATATTTAGTTTTGGTTGTGAACCTTAAAAAAAATAAAAATAAATAAGGTCAAGTTAGGTTAGGGAAAATCCAAACCCATTAAGAGATGGCGAGGATAGTACATATGGGGAATGGGGAAAAATAATTATAGGAGAATGGAGACGGGAATTAATATCCACCTCATTAACACCCATTGCCATCCCTGGTGAAAACATATGGAGAAATTATTTTCCGATGTACCTAAAAAAAATAAAATAAAAAAAATAAACATATTGGGAAATTAGTGAGTACCCATCTCTGCCCCATCCCCAATGGAGATTTAAAGAACATCACTTACCCTACCCCACAGACAAGAAAAAAGAAAAAAATCCATGTAT
This sequence comes from Camellia japonica, assembly GCA_030407325.1. Lineage (NCBI taxonomy): Eukaryota > Viridiplantae > Streptophyta > Magnoliopsida > Ericales > Theaceae > Camellia > Camellia japonica. The sequence continues at coordinate 83,061,962 of JAPPVO010000016.1, read as the reverse complement.
TTGAGTTGGATCTTTATGAATATTTACAGGGTAGATTATCCATTGTCTATCTCTATTTGTGATGATCATGTATTAATTTATTCAGTTTTCATTAATCTAATTTTAAAAGTTTATTCCATAACTTTGTGTATATACCTGCAGTGGTCATTCAAATAAATTACAGTCAAAAGAGGCAACTTCAAGTAGTCTTCCTCAGATGATATAAATGTACCTACCCCTCCTGCATTCCTAGGAATCAAAATTTGTATCTGCTTTGTTTGCCTACTGTTCATTATTCAAGTATTTTGATTTAGAAAAATACTTGAGTCCCTTTTTTTTTTTTTTTTTGGAGACCTTCACAATTCTCTTTGGATGGCAACCATTGATATATGTATAGGACGGACTCATGTATGTGTGGGGCCCACACCATCAATGATTGAGATTCAAAAGAGTTATGAGAATATCTAAAAAAAAGGGAGTCTCAATCATTGTTGTTTGATTTATTTAATCTTTGTCAGATTAATTAGCAGCCAATGGCCAAAAGCACGCATTTGCATATTAATTAATAATAAAGCCAAAGAGCCCAAACCCATTTGCCACCTTACTAATGTTAGCCCATTGTATCTGTACATATGAACAGATAACCTGGAATAAAATAAAATAAAAGTCAGATTGGCTCTTAATGGCCCTGAAAGGGTAATCTTTCCTAGACTATAGAGTTCTCCATAGCCACTTTGTGTTTCTCCACCTTCACAATAAAAATCAGATTGGCTCTTTATGGCCCTGAAAGGTTAATCTATATTTAACTATAAGAGTTCTCCATAGCCCCTTTGTGTTTCTCCACCACCCCCACCCCCACCCTCACCCTCACCCTCTTTCATTAAACTGTTTCTTGAAACAAAGACATGAATCTTTTGAGGACCAATACTCCTGCTTCAAATGCAACTATGTTCTTATCCCATGGTTAGTCTTCTTCTTCTTATGCCGTATTTACATTGTGTTTGGTTGGAGATTTGGGAAGGAATTTGAAAAGGAAAGTGTTTGGTTGGAAATTTCGGAAGGAATTTGAAAAGAAAAGATAAAAGGTAAGTGAAATGTGAATACGATGCAGTTATATTTTATCTAATTTTCCATACATTTTTCATTTTTCTTTCCAAATTCCTCTTCAAATCTCACAACCAAACACAGGCTTCGTAGTTTCACTCGCTCTGGTATCTTTCTTTTTCTTGATTAATTTGTTTCTTGAGTTGAAATTATTGTTGATTGTAGGGGGAGCTCCTATGGGTGCTGCCAAAATTTCTGTAACAAATAAATCTGGGTTAAAATTCTTAGACCTGTCCGCCGACTTCTCATGGGCCCGGAGGGATGGATCAGGATGTAGACTTATCTGCAAAAGTTGTACAATGGTTACAAGTAAGAGCTCTCTCTCTCTCTCTCGGGGTAAATTTTTGGGTTTCATTTACTGGATGGAATGAACTAGGTTTAAATTGATAAAACGGGAGAAAGGAAATCAAAATAGGGGCTGCTTTTGGGAACAGGGTTATGGCTGTTAAAATGCAGAAATTCATGGGAAAAAAATGTGATAGTTTTAGGAATTCTAGAATTCCTTAGCGGTCACACCTAGTTTAGTTGCACTACACAATCAACAATAAAGTTTCAAAACTACTTAGGGTAAATTACCAATAAGTCCTACTTTGGAGACTTATTACCCATTAAGTCCTATTTGATATAATTTATTAAATGATAAAGATAAATTTATCAGTCTTTTTTTTTATGAATAATTTTATAGTGATAAATTTATCAGTCTCTTTGTTTTATGAATAAATTTTAGTGATAAATTTATCACTCTCTTATTTTTATAGTGTTAAATTTATTAGTTAGGACCTGTAGATAAATAAGTCTAGTTAACAGGACTATTGGTAAGTACCCCTGAAATTTATTAAAGAAAAATATTTGAGACTTTAAAAAATTTCTCACAATTTATTAATCCACACTAATATTAGGGTAAATTACACTGACACCCACTGAGGTTTATATTTATTACAGTTCCCTCCCTCACATTTTGAAAATTACATTTTCCCCCCTGAGATTTAAAGTTTCATTATAGATTCCCCCTTTAGCAATTTAATTTTTTTAAATACTAATTTGCTCTCATTGGGTAAATTACATTGACACCCTTCACATTTTAAAAATTACAATACTCTCCCCAAGATTTAAAGTAGCATTACCAATTGCCCCCTCGATTAGTATTAGTTGAAAAAAAATTAATTGAAAAAAAATTTGTGAGTAAAATTTTTAAATTTTTATTTAAAAACCAACGTAAATTTATTTTTTTTGAATTTACGTTTTTTTTCTCAAATTTACAACTGAGACAACCATTTATAAACTAAAAAAAATTATCAAATAAGTTTTGATGACAGTTTTTAAAATTTTTGTAAATATAAATTGGAAATTGAAAACGAAATGGTTACCAAATAGGTCTCAAATGGTAAAAATGTCGTAAAATTAACAAATAATTAAATAAGTTACCAACGTAAGAAATGATTTATCAAAAGATTCTTAGGCTATGTATGGTTTGATTTTTAGAATTTTTTTTTTTAAAAATTAAAAATTAATTTGGTCAAGAAATAAAAAATTAAAAATAATTATCATTTTAACTTTTGGGCATGTTATATACATACGTATGATTGTTTCAATTTAATTTGTAAAAAATTATTTCTAACCACTTGAAAGATAAAATTATTAAAAAATGATAATTATTTTTTTTATTTTTTTTTATTTCTTAACCAGATTAATTTTTAATTTTTAAAAAAATTTTCTAAAAATCAAATCATACATAGCCTAAGAATCTTGATAGTCATTTTTTACGTTGGTAACTTATTTAATTATTTGTTACTTTTAGACATTTTTACCATTTGAAGCCTGTTTGGTAACCATTTTGTTTTTATTTTTCAAATTTATTTTACAAAATTTAAAAAACTGTCATAAAAACTTGTTTGATAATTTTTTTGGTTTATAAATGGTTGTCTCAGTTTATAAATTTGAGGAAAAAACGTAAATTCAAAAATAAGTTTATATGGTTTTTAAACAGAAATTTAAAAATTTTACTAACAAAATTTTTTTAAATTCATTTTTTTTCCAACTAATACTAACCGAAGGACAATTGGTAATGTTACTTTAAACCTTAGGGAGGAGATTGTAATTTCTAAAATATGAGGGGTGTCGATGTAATTTACCCAGTGGGGATAAAATTGGTATTTAAAAAAATTAAATTGCTGAAGGGGAAATTTGTAATGAAACTTTAAACTTTAGGGGGGAGATGTAATTTTCAAAAAGTGAGGGGGAACTGTAATAAATATAAATCTCAGGGGGTGTCAGTGTAATTTACACATGATATTATTTGGGGCAAATTACATATACCTCCCCCTCGAGTTTAATTAAATTACAGATACACCATTGAGGTTTCGGAAATTACAGATACCCCCTTGAGGTTTCGGAAATTACAGATATCCCCCTGAGGTTTATATTTTCATAACAAATTGCCTCATGAGATTTATATTTTCATAATAATTTGCCCCATAATTTGTTATGCAAATATAACCTTCAGGGGATATCTGTAATTTCTCAAACCTCAGGGGTATCTGTAATTTTACTAAACCTCGAGGGAGTATATGTAATTTGCCCTATTATTTGATAAGTGTCAATTTTTATTAGTCTTAGCTCAATTATATAGGATCTACCACCTTTGCCACATAACAAATTATTAAATTTTGACTTTCAAAGACTATCTAAGATCAATCAAAAATTAATTTAATAACTTGACTTGCAACTTTACAAGACAAACATGGATGGCCCACACCAACCGTATCCAGAACTAAATTACTAAAATATTTTTATTAAAACTGACCAGTAACTTTATTAACTTAAAATAAATAAGACTTTTTGTAAAATTTGAAACATAATTATAGATAGTTCCAATCCATCTTAATTGAGTTCGTCTCGAAACCAAGCAATTTGCAAGTATTATACTTCTCTCATTTTGGTTTATTACCTTTCTCCAATTGTGGACTGCATTATTGTGATTAGTCTAATTAATACATTTTGTTGTGGGTGTGTCTTGAATTTGACCCAGATGATGCTTAATAGGGCAAATGACATGTCCGACCCAATATTTGGATTTAGTTCTATTTTGACCCAATTTGATACTTTTAGGTCCATGACATCTATATATTGAGTTATTTAGGCTTGGCAGGATTCATTATGATCTTGTTAGCTGGGGTTTGAGAGAGTGAGCTGGCTTGTGTGTTTTTCTGTTTTATATTTCTTATATTTGCCTTTGCACATTCTTTACAAAATGGTTTTGGTTACAAAGGTGTTGAGAGGAATGGAAGATCAGAAGTGAAAGCTTTTACAGAAGAGCAGGAAGCTCTGGTGGTCAAGTCATGGAATTCAATGAAGAAGAATGCTGGTGAATTGGGTCTTAAGTTCTTCCTGAGGTTACCAATTGTTTCTTTTCTTTGTCTTTGTTGTTTTGGTTTTACTTTACTTTGATTAAAAAAAATTGTCTCAAATTAACATCATATTAATTTTTCTCTGTCTTTGTTGGTTTGAATTTGTAGGATCTTTGACATTGCACCATCAGCAAAGAAGCTGTTCACATTCTTGAGAGATTCAGATGTACCTGTGGAGCAGAACCCAAAGCTCAAACCCCATGCTATGACTGTCTTTGTCATGGTCAGCTTTTATTTCTTTCTTCCTGTTTTTGTTAGCTTACTTTAGAGCATCTCCAACCCAACCCAACTCAACACTCGGATGGAAATACATTTCTTTATTCAAAAAATAAATATAGAGCATCTCACTATTCAACTAAACTCCAATCACAAATCATCATTTCTTCCCGTTCCCAAAAAAAAAATGATTTGTAATATAGTCAAAAATATAAATGATTTGTAATCCATCATTTCTTCTCTGAAGATTTCCCTCCAAAATATTTTTATCAAAAAATGAATAATTTTTGTTCATTAATAAATATTTAATTTTGAATTTTTTGTTAAATATATTTATTATTATACTCATTTTTAAGTATGATTTCACCTTTTTTAATGATACCAATTTTATAAAAATTAAATTTACAAATTAAAAGTTATTTGTAATATAGTCAAAAATATAAAATGAATAGTGTTTTAGAGGTGCTCCTCTATTTTTCATCCTCCCTCCAAATATGGAGGATCAATCCATCCTCATTCCAAATTGAGATGGATTTAGAGGATGGGTTGGAGGTAAAAATCTTTAAAAATGAAGAAATGGAGGATGGGTTGGAGATGCTCACCATGCCAAACTAGAGGAACTGAAGTCGTTTACATTAGGCATGTGCACAAGTTAGTTTGAGTCGGTTTTGGTGGGAAAATTAAAAGTCAACTAAATCAACCTTGGCAGATTGAGAAATTTTGTTGCCAAACTGTCCTTCCTCAAAACCGACAGGTTGATTTGGATATTTTGAACTTTGAGTAGGTTGGACGTGTTAAAAATACAAAATGGTGTGAATATCAGTGAACGCAAATCACATTTTTTTCACAATTTTGATCGAAAAAATTATTATTAACTTTCTGATCACAAATAAATCATTTTTCACAAATCAAACAGAATCAAATTAGGGAAGAAAATATGTGATGAAAATGAACGGTAGGTGTCATTGATGAATGGTATTTAGTTTAGAGAATATAGAAGAATTGTGTGTGGGCAAGTACAAGGTAATTTTGTGTACATATATATAGGCTGATTGGATCTGTTTGTAGGCGGATTGATAATTTTTAAATTGCATGACAACCTAACCAACAATTTTTATCATGTAGTCACCCAAACCAACTCGCTCACCTTCTCAAACCATATGGGTTGGCCTGGATTGACAGTTTAGCTTCTCTTTTTTTTTTTTTTTTTTTGCATTTACCCCACAAAACAAGCCTTAACTTGTCCTAGGCAACAAATTCAAACTCAACTTGTTACAAATAGGATTGTGAAGAACCATATGTAGAGGCTTGACCAGGGTTGTTCCGAATCAAACATGTCAAAATTTTTAATGTGAAAAACACCAAAATTGAACCTAAATTTCTAGTGTTGTTGCTTCATACTTAACAACTTATAAGCCAATGTTTGTTTTGGATTTATGCAAACCATTGAGGCAAAACCCTTAAAAAGGACAAATCTAAAGAGTGTTGAATGTGAAATGAGATGATATTTGGGAATTCAAGTCTCAATATGTCACATTGCAGACCTGTGAATCAGCAGTTCAACTTCGGAAGGCTGGCAAAGTCACTGTCAGAGAGTCTAGTTTGAAAGATATGGGTGCGACTCATTCGAAATATGGTGTTGTTGATGAACATTTTGAGGTAATTATGATTCTAGTTTGCTAAATTAACACACTAAGCTTTTTCAAACATATTGAAAATCAGATTGGTTCGATTCAGAGGTTGGTAAGTTAACATTTTGTTCATGTTTTATAGGTCACAAAGTATGCACTGCTGGAAACAATAAAAGAAGCAGTTCCGGAAATGTGGTCACCAGAGATGAAAAATGCATGGGGAGAAGCTTATGATCAGTTAGTTGCTGCTATCAAGAATGAGATGAAGCCTCCTTCCCAACTTTCATAAGAAAAAGTAATTTGAAAAAACAGAAAAAGATAAAATAAGCTTTGAGAAAACATGTCACTGTATTTAGGAAAATTTAAGACAATCTTGTTCTTTCTTGCAAATCTCTAACATGGAAATATGAGTTTTTTCCTTGATTTTTGTATATCTATCTTTGATGATGCTTGACTAGTTAAAAGAAAATCAATTAAAATAGGAAAAGAAAAGTATCAATGGTGATGATTATGTTCCGCAATTTTATTGTTGAGTAATGTTACAATGATTATCTATTTTTAGCATCTTATTTTACCATTTTATGTGTTAGTTTAGTTTTCAATATTGTGTTGAAAAGTAAGATGATAAGTGTACGAGCACAAAATAATCTTTCTCATATAATCTTGTTGATCAAGTTAGCCTTCCTCCAAACGTCGTCGTCTAATCGCCTGAAAACACAAATGTGAGCTAGTTGGCGGGTGTGTGCCAGAAAATCCTCAGATGCCTAAGTCAGCAAATAGACACAAAAAACTCTGTGTATTTCAGAGTAAGAGGTTTGAGCTTTTGTAGATTCTGCATGGCACAATCCTAATAGGACTTTAACTCTCTAATGTAGAGTCATGTTAGGAATCACATTTCTAAAAGATAATGCTTATACTTTAACACCCTCTTCACTATAAGCCAAGTGACATGACACAAGTCTTTGCTCGGCTTTTTGTCCTGTAACCATACTACCTCTGCTCTATCCGCCAATGGCTTAGCCATGCAACATGCAGCGCCGTGAAATCTGACATTGCATGGCTCTCTTCTTAGCTCGGCACTCCTCTTAGTTCGGCTCTCCTCTCTGTTTGACTACTTTGCTTAGTAGCTCGGCCATAACGTTGATCTCCACTAAGAAGTAGCTAGGTCTAGAAATATGGGCATTTACCAGTTCGGTCAAACATCTTTGACTACCACTAGGAAGTAACCAGGTCCTATAGCTAGATCCCATAGCTAGGTCCTATTGCTAGGTTCCATAGCTAGGCCCCGTAGCTAGGTCTCGTAGCTAGGGCCTGTAGTTAGGTCCCATAGCTAGGTCCTATGGCTAGGCCTTGTGGCTAAGCCTCGTAGCTAGGTCAAAAAATATGGGCATTTACTAGTTCGGTCAAACATCTTTGACCACCACTCCAACCTAGCTCGGCCTAATTTGGCTACACAAATTACCCTCTCAATTGCCTCTTAATTCCATCTACAGTGCATGATTAGGATTACTCTATCCAGCCGAGCTACTTTGCTTCATCTAACCGGGCTCACCAAAATTGCTCAACCACAGATTTCTTATAGTTGGATAATCTTGCCAATCCTACTTTGCTGAGCTAACCAGCTCGGTAAAGATTTTCCAAAGTTGGTCAAGCCTGTCAACCTACTTTGCCAAGCTAACTAGCTCGTCAAAGATTGCGAAAGTTGGTTAAACCTGCCAACCTACTTTGCCGAGCTAACCAACTTGGCAATGATTTCAAAAAGTTGGTCACACCTGCCAACCTTCTTTAGTTGAGATAACCATCTTAGTCAAAGAGTAGAAAAAGTTGGTCACATCTGCCAATCTTTTTTGGCCGAGATAACCATCTCGGTCAAAGAGTGGAAAAAGTTGGTCACACCTGCCAACCCTCTTCAGCCAAGATAACCATCTAGGTCAAAGAGTGCAAAAAGTTGGTCACACTTGCCAACCTTTTTCGGCCGAGAAAACCATCTCGATCAAAGAGTGCAAAAAGTTGGTCACACTTGCCAACCTTCTTTGACCAAGATTACCATCTCGGTCAAAGAGTGTAAAAAAGTTGGTTGTACCTGCCAACCTTCTTTGGCCTAGATAACCATCTTGGTCAAATAATGCAAAAAGTTATTGGTTAAACCTACCAACCTTCTTTGGCCGAGATAACCATCTTGGTCAAAGAGTGCAAAAAGTTGGTTACACTTGCCAACCTTCTTCGGCCGAGATAACCATCACGGTTAAAAAGTGCAAAAAGTTGGTCACAACTGCCAACCTTCTTCGGCTGAGATAACTATCTCGGTCAAAGAGTGCAAAAAGTTATTGGTCACACCTTTCAACCTATTTTACCGATCTAGTTTCAAAGTTCAAACCGAAGTAGTTGCCCCTGGGCCATTCTACCACTACTCGGTTAGTATACTAAGGGAATTCTATCCAGTATTATAATCACACAACAAAGTCTGAAAAACTTTCTATTTCTTTCATTGATGTCGAACTAATAGGAAGAGAAAATTACAAGTGCTAAAAAGCTTGAAAATAAAACAACTTCAAATTGGCCGTATTCACAGTCTTTGCACGATTCAACCATTTGTGATTGCCTCTTGCTTTCCTCGTTGTTTTGTGGAGGATCGTCGTGGGTATTGTAGCTTAGTTTGTATTTCTTATCGACCATATTAACTTTAGGCGTGGCTTCTTGTCCGACATCGTTGTTGTGTCGGACCTTGCCTTAACGCGGGCGGCATCCTCCTCCATCATTATGTGTTGATGCACCCTTTCCATCAAAGCTTCTATTGAAAGAGGTGAAGTCATAGTCATTGAGTCCCTAAATCTGTGCCTAACAGGCAAGCTGTGCTTGTACTAGGCAATAGCTAGGTTAGTAGGGCATTTGTCAATTTGGTTGAATGTCTCCCAGTACCTATTGTTATATGAATTCAATGTTTCTTTCTCGCCCATGTCAATAGCGAGCAACTGATCTACCTCCACGGGCTTTTTGGTGTTTGTTTTGAACTTGGTAACAAACGCCTCCACGAGTTGAACCCAAGAGGCAATGCCACATTCTGGCAACCTTTCAAACCATGTCAAGCCTAAATCCCCAAGGCTTGACGTAAACAAAATGTACATCAAAGTATCGTTTCTTTTGTGAATAACTATGACTAGTCGAAAGTGGCTAAGATGTATGTAAGGATCTAACTTCTTGTCGTAGATTATGAACTTGGGCTGGCTAAAGCCCACAGGCAAAGGTGCGTTCTCTATTATTGGTATGAACGGTGAACTCTGCAACCTGGCCAGCGCCCTGTCCGCTGGCTCATAAGCAATGTGCAACATTGACATTGCAATCTCGACGCTTCCATGCATCCTTGGAGCCAATCGCTACAAAGCAAATACCCTTTGGGGGTCTTGCGCCTGGGCAACTTTTCTCTTTTGTGCCCTCTCCTCCAAAATAGGCTGCAAATCTTTTAATCTTGGCAGTTCCATATATCGAGAAGATGTTTGATGAGTGTGCGAGGGTCGATATCTGCTACCCTCAGTGTAAGATCTTTCAGACCTCGACCCCTTAGACCTGGAGTGGCGAGTTCTGGAAGTCCTCAAATGGAAGTCGCCTGTCCTAAAGTTTCTGCTCCCAGAATGTACAGGTGTGGCATATCTATCTTGATCTCAAGAATGATGAGATTGCGTTCGTCCTTCGTGGATCTCCATCTCTATCACGTCTTTGCCTTTCACTTGGCATTTCAAAGCCTCCATGTCTGCCGCCATCTTCCTTATCAGCTCGTCTTCCTTTCTCACGCGATCCTTCAGAACCTGGGCATATGTTCATCACCTTCGTCCATTTGGGCTTTGGAAGTAGCGAGGGTTCAAACCTCACTTTTCTCACGCACCCTTGTGAGGGTTCTGTCGCTGAGGGTCCAAAATCGCCATGGACGGAGCATGAGGCAAATCATTATGCCTCATGTTCGCTTCTGGCGTCTAGCCATCAATGGCGGAATGCAGCAAATCTTCGTTGTGTGCCATTAAAGCTTGCAGAAGGAAAACTCTATCAAAAGATAAGTTTTCTGAGATTCTCACAGATGGCGCCAATTGTAAGAGTACCAAATAATATGTTTCATATAATCTTGCTGATCAAGTTAGCCCTCTTTCAAACGTCATCGTCTAATCGCCTAAAAATATAAACGTGAGCTAACCGGCAGGTGTGTGCTAGAAATCCCTTCGATGCCTAAGTTAGCAAATAGACAATAGACAAAAAAGCTTTGTGTATTTGAGAGTAAGAATTGCAATACTTGAAATTAGGGTTTGGTTTGAGCTTTTATAGATTCCGCATGACACAATCCTAATAGGACTTTAACTCTCCAATGTAGAGTCCTCTTAGGAATCACATTCCCAAAAGATAATGCATATCCTTTAACACCCCCATCACTGCAAGCCAAGTGACATGGCACAAGTCTTTGCTCGATTTTTTGCCGTGCAACTAGACTACCTCTGCTCTATTTGCCAATGGCTTAGCCGTGTAACACGTAGCGCCGTGAAAGCTGACATTGCATGGCTTTCCTCCTAGCTCGACTCTCTTCTTTGTTTGACTACCTTGCTTGGTAGCTCGACCATAGCGTTGATCGCCACTAGGAAGTAGCTCAGTTCAGAAATATGGGCATTTACTAGTTCGGTCAAACATCTTTGATCGTCACTGGGAAGTAGCCAAGTCCTGTAGCTAGGTCCTATAACTAGGCCTCGTAGCTAGGTCCCATAGCTAGGTCCCGTAGATAGATCCTGTAGTTAGGTCTCGTAGCTAGGTCCCATAGCTGGGTTTCATAGCTAGGCCCCGTGTTACGACCCAAACCCGCCCCTATGGGTTTAGCACCGTAACCGGCCAGTAATCCGAAATTACTGAATGCCTGTTTAACAGTAATACAGTATAACAGAGTACAGGGGCATGGCGGACGCCAAAACAGTAAATAAACAATGTCCAATGAGCTGTGACAGTCTGTATGCAAAAAGACTTTTTCATACATATATGCAGTCAGTGCAAAACAGTATATACAATATTTACAATCATTCAAAACAGGGACTAAATCCCTATTAAACAGTACAGAACAGTGCTATCAGTCTATACAGGTAAACAAAACAGACACAGGGACAGACAGGGGAAATAAAAACACCCCTAAGGCATAGCTTGGCAGGCTCGGAACCTCGCAGTGAGGCACAGTAGTTGGCTTGACAAAACTGGAGTTTACCCCGACGCTCCTAGCCGCGGTCTGGTGCCTGTCCACCTACATATATATATGAGCAGTGAGCTAAAGCCCAGTGAATAACATAATGCGTAAAGGGGTTTAGAATGAATGTCCTTACCGTAATGAAAACAGTTCATTAAACTAGTATTTCAGTCGTTCAGTCAGTACAGTCATATGTGGTACATCCATTAGCATAACAGTACAGTAAACAGTAGGTCCTAAGAGATCGAACAGTCAATGATGGCCATCAATCAGTAAACAGTAGTGGTTCCGACAAGGGAACCGACAGAGATCTTTGTAACAGTAACAGTAAACAGTAGTTGCTAAGGATGCCACAATACAGTTCAGAATATAGGACATACATTCATTCGATTAACGATATCAGTTCAGAAAACAGTTCAGTTAAACAGTCAGAAAACATTCTCAGTTGAAGATATCTTTACACAATTGTTACTCACAGAGTTCTGGGTTACAGTAAAGCTAGAGCGCGTCTCCAGTCGCCAACCCTACACAATTAACAGATCGAACACACACTAAGCTACACAGTTGGGAAAGATAATAACTTAATCCCTAATTGCCTCGGTGTGTTTCACATCTGTATCCTCATTAAGATGTCTTAAACTAGGCCTAAGAATGCCTAGGATGGGATGAGGATGCAAAGATGCACTCAGAAAACAGTTTCAGAATTTTCAGAAAACAGGGGTCTCGCTCGAGCGTGGCTTTCAACGCTCGAGCGGACATGCAGACAAAGGAGCTCCGCTCGAGCGTGACTTCCGTCGCTCGAGCGGACTGCAAGCTACAGTGAAAATACTGGATGCTCAAAATCCACGCTCGACGGGCGCTCGACCCTCGCTCGAGCGTGAGACACAAGTCCTCGCTCGAGCGTGAATTCTCTCGCTCGAGCGGACTGTAAGCTCATGCAAAGTACTGGATGCATGCATTTCACGCTCGAGCGTCACTTTTCTCGCTCGAGCGGAAGGCATGATCACAGAGTGTACGCTCGAGCGTGGACTTCCTCGCTCGAGCGTGGGTTCAAAATCTGGAAATTCCAAATTTGAACCTCAAGCTCAAAACCAAGTTTAAATGCATAAATTTCGATCCTCTTGGGCTAATTTTCTGGAAAACACTTCAAAACCCATAATATTCCATGTTTCAAGGATCAATTTGAGAAATCAAAGCCCAAAGGTAGTTCAATTAAATCCATTTCAAACCAATTTTCATGAACAAGATGAACATGCACATGTATGAATTTAAACCACTTCAAGCTTCAATTTCATGCTCTAATGAGTCAATATCTTCAAAACATGGTGAAATCATGGTCCATTATAAAAATGTGAACATGCATGTACACTTTCATGAAGAAGACAACATCAAAACTCAAGGATGTAAACATGCATGCATGAATTAAGCCCCAATTCAACATAATTTGACTAAATCTTGACTTAACTCTTTAAACTACCATGATCTATGCTAGAAGGAACTTAAATACACAATCAAAAGGATGAAATTCATACCTAGGTTCCTCAATTCCAAGTCTAGAGGCTCAATTATGCACTTAAGCTTTCAATTCCCCAAGATTCAAGCCAATCCTCTATGTTAAATTCACTATTCTCACTTTCTCTCTCTCTTGGTCGGTTGTGGTGTTCAAAATTGGCTGATGAAATGTTGGCTAAGTGTAAACAAAGCTTCAAGTATAGCTCAGTAGTGGGCCACTAATGGCAAAATGGTAAATATGCCAAACTATGTGATTAACTTATTTAATCTAATTTAATCACACCAAATCAGTTTTCATTAAATATACCATAAAATCATATAAATTCCAATGATCTCAAAACATCAATCAATTTCTAGTTCAGCCGCCGATAAGGCCTTCAATTTGCAGTTTAAACATAAAAATATGAACAGATAGTCAAACAGTAAACAGATAGAAATGCATTTAAACAGATACAGTCAATCATCAGTTTCAGATTTCAGTCGGTTAGTTCAGTATTTCAATCAGTTCCATTACTTATCATAATCAGTCTCAGTTTAGCAGTATTCGGTAGTTAATCGGTAAACAGTGACGAGGGTTGTTACAGTCTCCCCTCCTTAAAAAGAGTTTAGTTCTCTAAACTCGAATTACCTTCATTCTGGAAGAAAACATGATTCAGTGGGAACAGTTCAGGATATCTTTTAGCCATGCCATCTTCCTTTCCCAAGTGGCATACACGCCACCATGGTTTTTGCCAGTTAACTTTCACTAACGGGATCTTTTTGTTTCTAACTTTTTGATCCGTGTTTACAATCTGAACAGGCCGTTCCTCGTAAGTGTAGTCATCACTCAACACTACACGAGTAGGCTCTATCACATGGAAAGGATCTCGGAGGTAGTCCCTCAACATAGAAATGTGGAAGACGTTATGCATATGCTCCATTTCAGGAGAAAGCGCAACTTGATACGCCACGATTGATTTTCTCAAATCTCATACGGTCCGACATATCTCGGCGCTAACTTGCCTTTGACTCCAAAACGAGTCTGGCCTTTCATCGTGTCACTTTCACAAAAAACGTGATCACCCACTTCGAACTCTCTGTCTCGCCTTCTGACATCTGCTTAACTTTTCTGTCGGCTCTGTGTAGTTTTCAGTCTCTGTTGTATCAGTTTTACTTTCTCAGTCGTTTCATAAACAATCTCGGGCCCAAGCAAAGGCCCATCTCCAACTTCTGCCCAACAAATCGGAGATCTACATTTTCTACCGTACAATGCCTCGAAAGGCGCCATACCAATACTTGAATGATAGCTGTTGTTGTAGGCGAATTCAGCTAAGGGCAAATGGCTTTCCTAGTTTCCCTGAAAATCAAGGATGCATATTCTCAATAAATCTTCCAGAGTCTGGATGGTTCTTTCTGACTGGCCATCTGTCTGAGGATGATAGGCACTACTCAGTTTCAGTTCAATACCCAATGCGGTCTGTAAGCTTTGCCAGAATCTCGATGTAAACTTCGAATCCCTGTCAGAAACAATGGACACAAGCACTCCATGCAGTCTAACAATTTCATCAATATAGAGTATAGCCAATTTGTCCGCATTATAAATTGTCTTAACAGGTAAGAAGTGAGCAGATTTAGTCAGTCTATCAACAATAACCCAAATTGAGTCCATACCTTTACTGGAGCGAGACAATCCCACAATAAAATCCATAGTAATATGTTCCCATTTCCACTCTGGTATCGGTAAGGGCTGCAATAAGCCCGGGGTCGTGATGTTTAGCTTTAACTTGTTGGCAATGAAGACATCTCGATACAAAATCAGCAATTTCTTTTCATTCCCGGCCACCAGAATTCAGTTTCAGGTCTTGGTACATTTTCGTATTTCCCCGATGAATAGACAGTTTCGAATTGTGGCCTTCTTGCAGAACTCTCTTTTCAGTTTAGTATCATTCGGTACACACAGCTTTCTTGAAATTTCAGTACATTATTTTCAAATTTGAAACCCGGTCTTGGTTTAGATTCCCTTTCTTCGATGATCTTTCAAGAAGTCATCCAATTGCTGTTTCTCTTTAATTTCTTCAATCAGTGCCGGTTGAGCAGAAATAGCAGCTATGTTCCATTGTTCTCGCAAAACAATTTCAATTTCAGATTTTCAAGGTCACAAAGCAATTCTTTCTGCCCGGTGAGCAAAAAGCTAAGTTTCCAATCGATTTCCAAGTCAAGGCATCAGCAAACGGTGTTGGCTTTTCCCGGATGGTACAAAATCTGTAGATCAAATCTTTAATCAGTTCTAGCCATTCTCCGCTGTCTCATGTTCCAGTTCTTTCTGTGTGAAGAAATATTTCAAACTCTTGTGGTCGGTATGTACTTCAATGTCACCCATAAAGATAGTGACGCCAGATTTTCAAGGCAACACCACTGCGCAAGTTCCAAGTCATGGGTCGGGTAAGTTCTTTTCATGCGGTCTCAGTGTCGGGAAGCATAGGCAATTACTCCCATTCTGATTAAACACACCCAAACCTTATGAGAAGCATCACTAAATACAGTATAACCATCCGTACCTGAAAGTAAGGTAAGAACTGGTGCAGTCATGAGTCGAGTTTCAACTCTTGGAAGCTGATTCCATTGGTCAGTCCAGTCAAATGATATCCCCTTTTGAGTTAATTGAGTCAACGGTAAGGCAATTGGCGGATCTTTGGGCCAAATCTTCTGTAATATCCAGCCAAACCCAAAAAGTTTTCGGATTTCTGTCACATTTGTTGGTCTAGGCCAGTTTACTACAGCTTCAATTTTCTGGGTCAACAGAAATTCCATCTTTGCTAACAACATGCCCCAAAAACATAACATGATCAAGCCAAAATTCACATTTAGACAGTTTAGCATAAAGTTTCTGTTCTCTTAAGGTCTGTAGGGCAAGTCTCAGATGATGTTCATGTTCTTCTACACTTTTGGAATAAATCAGAATGTCATCTATGAATACAACAATAAAGTCATCAAGGTATGGTTTAAAGATTCTGTTCATGAGGTCCATAAATGCAGCAGGTGCATTGGTAACTCCGAAAGGCATAACTAAAAATTCATAATGTCCATACCTCGTTCGAAAAGCAGTTTTGTCAATGTCTTCTGGTTTAACTTTCAACTGATGGTATCCTGATCTGAGATCGATCTTAGAGAACACTTGAGCACCCTGTAACTGATCAAATAAGTCATCAATTCGAGGCAATGGGTATTTATTTTTCACAGTTACCTTGTTCAGTTCACGGTAATCAATACACAGTCTCAGTGAGCCGTCTTTCTTTTTCACAAACAAGACAGGTGCGCCCCACGGTGAAGTACTAGGCCTGATGAACTTTTATCTAACAGTTCTTGCATTGCACTTTCAATTCTTTCAATTCAGTGGAGCCATTCGGTAAGGAGCTTTATATACTGGTACCCGGAATCACATCAACGGTGAATTCAATCTCCCTGTCAATCAAATCCCCTGGCAGATTATCTGGAAAAACATCTGGGAATTCTCTGACTATGGGAATACTGTTCACATTAGCATTATCATCAGTAGATACAGTCAATACAGAACACAGATACCCTTTACACCCCTTTCTAATCAATTTAACAGCTTTCACAGATGAAATCAAATACGGGGAGGTACTACTCCACCATTAAACACAAATTCAGGTAAACCCGGTGGACGGAAAACTACTTGTTTCGTTACACAGTCTATGGTGGCATGATATTTCGTTAACCAGTCCATCCCCAATATTACATCAAAATGATCAATGTTCAGAGGCAGTAAGTCAATAAACAAATGTGCATCTCCAACAATAATTTCACAAGCAGGGTACATATATGCACAAGTCATGGATCCCCCAACGGGTGATGATACAGCTAACAGATAATTCATGGGTTCTAAGGGTCTATTCAATTTTCGCGAAAAAGCATGCGATACATAAGAATGTGTAGACCCCGAATCAATCAGTACATATGCATTTTGAGTACAAATAGAGAGGATACCTGACACAACGGTCTCAGTATTTTGTACATCTCCCGGTACTAGGGCGAACACTCGGCCCTGCCTCATAGGCTCTTTCCCGGTAGCTTTGGGTTCGGTTTTGGTGCAACAGTTGATGCTGCTGCGCTGCAGCTTTACTATTGCCCTGAGCAGTGGAAGGGCAATCTTTAACCATGTGGCCCACCTTGCCACACCTGTAACAAGCACCAGATAGTTTATAACAAACTCCCTTATGTTCTTACCACATTCGGAACAGGGCGGTATAGAACCACTCCCTTGACTAGTAGTGTTGACCCGTTTTGCTTTTTGTTCAATGGGTTATGCTTGCCTTTCTTGAACTTAAAACCCTGCCTTTTACCACGCCATTCAGACGCTGGTGTTTCAGTTTTCAGTGCCTCGATGTTCGATTCAGCCATCAAAGCTCGGTCAAGAACATTCACATAATTCGGTAATTTCAGAACATTTATTCTGTCGAGTATTGCAACATTAAGGCCGCCTTCAAACTTTCTGGCCTTCTTGTAATGTGTCCACCATGTGTGGTGCATATCTAGCAAGCTCGGTGAACTTTGTTTCATATTCAGCAACGGACATTGTGCCCTGTCTCAGCTGTTCAAATTCAGTCACCTTTCTGTCCCTGACACACTGAGGGAAGTACTTTTCAAAGAAGGCTCCTTTGAATTGAGCCCAAGTCAACAGTGTTGTCATCACGGTAAGCATCCACCACCTTCTAGCCTCTTCTTGCAAAGTGAAGGTGGCCAACAGTACTTTATGTGCCTCGAGCACGGAAAACCTCAAACAATTTTTCTTCCAAAACCCATGCTTCAGCTTTAACGGTTCAAGGCCTCCCTGAAAGGATGGCGGTTTCATTTTGCTGAACTTCTGGGTAAGAGCAATTATGTCCCCATCATTAACATTCACATTCTGTTCCGGCTGTACCGGAGGAGGAGGTGGGGGCTGTTGGTTCTGTTGTTGATCTAATCTTTCAGTTATTATTCCATCATTCTTTCCAGTCTTGCCATTCTTGCCTCAGAGGATGAGGATTCAGATTCATTTGCAGTTCTTGTATTATCCATTTCACTATAAGCAGTTATAACATTATCAACATAAGCAGTTGCATACTTAAACAGTTTATCACATTAGCATATTCAGTCATGTCACACACACTTTTCATGCTCATGCGATGCCCTAATCACTTTTCTAGGACACCCTATAGCTCATTTGGACACGTGTGTGCGGTATAACTCGTGGTAAGTATCGCTCTGATACCACTCTGTCACGACCCAAACCCGCCCCTATGGGTTTAGCACCGTAACCGGCCAGTAATCCGAGATTACCGAAGGCCTGCTTAACAGTAATACAGTAAAACAGAGTACAGGGGCATGGCGGAAGCCAATACAGTAAATAAACAATGTCCAATGAGCTGTGACAGTCTGTATGCAAAAAGACTTTTCATACATATATGCAGTCAGTGCAAAACAGTATATACAATATTTACAATCATTCAGAACAGGGACCTAATCCCTATTAAACAGTACAGTACAGTCATCAGTCTATACAGTTAACAAAACAGAACAGACAGACAGGGGAAATAAAACACCCCTAAGCCATAGCTTGGACAGGCTCGGAACCTCGCAGTGAGGCACAGTGGTTGGCTTGACAAAACTGGAGTTTACCCCGACGCTCCTAGCCGCGGTCTGGTGCCTGTACACCTACATATATATATATGAGCAGTGAGCTAAAGCCCAGTGAATAACATAATGCGTAAAGGGGTTTAGAATGAATGTCCTTACAGTAATGAAAACAGTTCATTAAATCAGTATTTCAGTCGTTCAGTCAGTACAGTCATATGTGGTACATCCATTAGCAACAGTACAGTAAACAGTAGGTCTTAAAAGACCGAACAGTCAATGATGGCCATCAATCAGTAAACAGTAGTGGTTCCAACAAGGGAACCGACAGAGATCTCTGTAACAGTAACAGTAAACAGTAGTTGCTAAGGATGCCACAATACAGTTCAGAATATAGGACATACATTCATTCATTAACAGTATCAGTTCAGAAAACAGTTCAGTTAAACAGTCAGAAAACATTCTCAGTTGAACATATCTTTACAATTGTTACTCACAGAGTTCTGGGCTACAGTAAAGCTAGAGCCGTCTCCAGTCGCCAACCCTACACAGTTTACAGAACGAACACACACTAAGCTACACAGTTGGGAAAGATAATAACTTAATCCCTAATTGCCTCGGTGTGTTCTACATCTATATCCTCATTAAGATGCCTTAAACTAGGCCTAAGAATGCCTAGGATGGAATGAGGATGCAAAGATGCACTTCAGAAAACATTTTCAGAATTTTCAGAAAACAGGGTCTCGCTCGAGCGTGGCTTTCTACGCTCGAGCGGACATGCAGACAAAGGAGCTCCGCTCGAGCGTGACTTCCGTCGCTCGAGCGGACTGCAAGCTACAGTGAAAATACTGGATGCTCAAAATCCACGCTCGACGGGCGCTCGACCTCGCTCGAGCGTGAGACACAAGTCCTCGCTCGAGCGTGAATTCTCTCGCTCGAGCGGACTGTAAGCTCATGCAAAGTACTGGATGCACGCATTTCACGCTCGAGCGTCACTTTTCTCGCTCGAGCGGAAGGCATGATCACAGAGTGTACGCTCGAGCGTGGACTTCCTCGCTCGAGCGTGGGTCCAAAATCTGGAAATTCCAGATTTGAACCTCAAGCTCAAAACCAAGTTTAAATGCATAAATTTCGATCCTCTTGGGCTAATTTTCTGGAAAACACTTCAAAACCATAATATTCATGTTTCAAAGATCAATTTGAGAAATCAAAGCCCAAGGGTGTTCAATTAAATCCAATTTCAAACCAATTTTCATGAACAAGATGAACATGCACATGCATGAATTTAAACCATTTCAAAGCTTCAACATGCTCTAATGAGCAATTCTTCAAAAACATGGTGAAATCATGGTCCATTATAAAATGTGAACATGCATGTACATTTCATGAAACAACATCAAAACTCAAGGATGTAAACATGCATGCATGAATTAAGCCCCAATTAACAAATTTGACTAAATCTTGACTTAACTCTTTAAACTACCATGATCCATGCTAGAAGAACTTAAATACACAACAAAATGATGAAATTCATACCTAGGTTCCTCAATTCCAAGTCTAGAGGCTCAATTATGCACTTAAGCTTTCAATTCCTCAAGATTCAAGCCAATCCTCTATGTTGAATTCACTATTCTCACTTTCTCTCTCTCTTGGTCGGTTGTGGTGTTCAAAATTGGCTAATGAAATGTTGGCTAAGTGTATAACAAAGCTTCAAGCATAGCTCATGTAGGGCCACTCAATGGCAAAATGGTAAATATGCCAAACTATTGATTTAGCTTATTTTAATCTAATTTAATCATACCAAATCAGTTTTCAATTAAATATACCATAAAATCATAAATTCCAATGATCTCAAAACATCAATCAATTTCTGGTTCGGCCGCCGATAAGGCTTCAATTTGCAGTTTAAACATAAAAATATGAACAGATAGTCAAACAGTCAAACAGATAGAAATGCATTTAAACAGATACAGTCAATCAATCAGTTTCAGATTTCAGTCGGTTAGTTCAGTATTTCAATCAGTTCCATTACTTATCATAATCAGTCTCAATTTAGCAGTATTCGGTATAATCGATAAACAGTGACGAGGGTTGTTACACCCCGTAGCTAGGTCCCGTTATAGCTAGGTACAGAAATATGGGCATTTACTAGTTCGGTCAAACATCTTTGACCGCCACTCCAACCTAGCATGGCCTAATTTGACTATACAAATTACCCTCTCAATAAGCATAACATGGTAAATCAATGTGGCAAGTGTAGCTCTATTGTTTTACTATTTTATGTTGTTATGGGCACTCTATGAAACATTAGTAGATTGGACTTTAGCCAAATCGTATCCGAAATACCTGAATCTAGTATGAGAAATTTGATTCAAATCCAAAATTGGCTAAATTTGCCAAAGTCAAAATTGGTTAATCAAAGCACTACGTGAATCAAATCTGCAAGAATCTGATCTGATTTGATTAATTATCTTGTTTAATTCAATTAACATTTCGTTTTTCCATCATAATTCTTGCTTTAGAGATTAAAAATTTGCAGGCTGACATAAAAGGAATTTAATTTTTGTTTCTTTATATCAATTGCATTTGCATCACCAATTAATTAGAACAAGTTCAAAATTATAGGTAACAAAACCTAGGATAAGTTCATACATGGAGACGAACATATAAGTAAATAGTTGTACCCTTTTTTTTTCTTTTTCTTTTTTCTAAATACGAAAGGAGCAACCTTTGAAGTAAGGTTTAATTTTATTCCAAATGTTTCCCAACATTTTAATTGTGTCCATTTCATCCTTAAAATATCAAGGCCATATTTGGATTAAAGATTTGAGGATTTGTTAACTTTTGTCCCTCTCTTTTTTATTTTTCTTTTTAAATTCTTGATCCAAATACAATCTAAATATGTATTAAAATGGATGCCATCATTATTTATCATAAGATTCAAGGGTGTTTTTAGAATAGAAAATTATAAATCACCAAGAAAAGAGTTAATTACAATTTCAGCTAAACAATCAGGTCTTGGGTTATTGGATATCCAAAATTATCAAATCCAAATTCGAATGATCTAATATCGAACATGATGTTAATGAATTCAGATTGGATTTGGATTGTGCCTCACTCGGATTAATCCAAATCTATTCTATTTACAGGCCTCAATATAGCCTATTCATCTTATCACCCTCTCTCTCTCTCTTCTCATAAAACGTATTAAAACCGTGTTTAGATAATGAATTTGGATAGGAATCTTAAAATGAAATGGAAAAAAAAAAGAGTGTGAAACGTAACTATATTCTATTTTCATTTCATTCACTTTTTTCTTTTTCTTTTTTGTTTCTTTCTTAATATTTGCTTAAATTTATTATCTACACACAGCGGAAGAGACAAAAGAAGATGAACTTCTAAAGCTCTTTCTGTTGGTATTTTTTCCATAAAAATATAAGAAAAATATATAAAATGAATTAAATAGAAATAACAAAACAAAATTTTCATTAAAAAATGAAATACAGATTAAATTACACAACTAAAAATACAGAAATGAATTAGATTACATTACTAATAGAATAAATTATTAACATGGATAAATTAAATATTAGAACTTATCGATGTTAATTAAATTTTAAAAAATTTAAGAACAAATGATAAGAAAGAAGCAAATCAAAACCTGTGTGATATCATAGTTTCTTTAAAACATATTCATTGCCTCTCGATGGATGTTGGAGGTATACCGGCATTTGTCTTACAAGATACGACAATCGAAACCAACTAATGCAGAAGCATCTTTTGAATAGTTTCGGCGAACTTAAAAATGCTTGCATTATCTCCAACAAAAACCAAAGAAGGGGCTAGCAAAAGAAGATAGAAAAATTTTCTTTGGTAAAAAAAAAAACATCTCCAACTTTTTATCTCAAAACACCATCTCTATTTTTCATAAAAAATTATCCTATCAAGTTGAAGGGGAAAGACCTTTATTTATACAAGTAGGGGAATCCCTAGCCAGGAAGGCTATACATCAATAGGGCTATCAAATGCCATTAACCAAGGCCACTAATATGGTCATCAATTCCATCATCATAAGATGAGAGTTACAAAACCTATATTTCTCATGTGCTTAATATATACAAATAAATATGTATATAATAATGTTTGAATAAATCCACTAGATGGGTCACAAAATGGATACTAATGTTGGATCACAACCTAATCCAAGCCCAATTCTTAAACACATGCACAAGTTAAGCCCAACACAACATAACTTAGTCCAATTGAAGATTAAGTCCAAGTCCAAGTCCAAGACTAAGACCAAGACCAAACCCAGCACATACACAAGCACAAGCCTAGGCTCAGTCCAAACTAAGATTAAGTCTAAATCTAAACCCAACTTTATTAATATCTACTTTATAAAATAATTCTCATTCACAACTCAATGGTTTCGACTCATTATTTTTGTATTACAATCTTCTCACTTGAAAAAATATAAAATCACTCAAACCCACTTTAACCTACGTTTGAGTCTCACTTTAATTTCAAATTAAAGTTATCAAAAACTCATTATCTCCAACCATTTTAAGGCACCTCCTTCAAGATTGCATGTGTACAACTCCAAGTATGAGCTGTTAGCTCAACAACTGCAAATCCATTTTAATTCAGCTACACGTAATGTTTTAATAAATAATTATTTATTATTTATTTATTTCAGAGAAACTTATTACATCATTATGAATAAATTACACCCACCTCCATTGAAATTAAAATAGATATATATATATATATAGACACTAAACTCAATAGCTTTGGCATAATTAAGCTCTGTGAGATTTGAAGTTATATAACACTTAAGAGCATTTGTATCAAATTAGCTAAACTCATTTTTTAGCTAGATTAGTGGTACTGTTCATCTACATCAGTCTCGTTACTGTTCATCATTAATATGCGAGTGTTACAGTACCTCGCTACAACAAGTGAGGTACTGTTCATCGCTAGTTGTGTGTTATCAGATGTCCGCCCGGAAGTCCGGCTAGACGTCCGGCCGGTCAACCGGTCAACGGAAAAAAATATTTATTTATTTATTATTTGATTTGATTTTATTATTTTTTATAAAAAAATTCCTCCAGTTTTACCTTTTGTAAAACATAAGAATTGTTTGGTTCATAGATCATCAATTTAATTATAAAAAAAAGAATAACAAATATTTTAATAGGATTCGGTTAAAATAATATTTAATAAGAATAAGTTAAAATAAAGAGTTTGATGCAATAGGTACTAAAAGATGAGCAGCTAAAATAATGAAATAGATTTAATTTAACTAAAAAATTAAAGAGTTTGGTGTGGATGCTCTAATTTCATTATTATCAATAATTTATTAGTTATGTAAATGAAAAAATAATATTGTCATCTCTTTTATACAAAAATGTATACTTTATATTGTTTATTTATTTATTTTTCTGTATCATTTGCATTAATTTTGGTCTATTTAACCTTATTAAAAAAAGAATTCAATGTAATTATGTTAAAATTGTGGGCTTACAATTTTTTTTTTCAAATCTCAGAAAACGTCGATGTAATTTACCCTATTATTATACTAGATTAACTTTTTTAAAAATGACAAATTACATTAACAGTCTCTATAGTTTGGGACTGGTTTCACTTTGGTCCCTAACTTTTTAATTATGATACATTTGACTATAAATTTTGAATCTTGTTCCAAATAAAGACAATAAAAAAGATTCCTTTGCAAACGGTCCATTTCAAGAGCAAAATCGTCATACGACTTATTTTTTGTTGATTAACTTGTATGTTGTTTGAAATGTAATGACCTTTTTTTTTCAATGAATAATGTTAAAACTTTCTTGATTATAAAGTTCTGTTTGGTTTGATTTGTCAGAATCTATTTTTAGAAAAAATTTCTAAGAAACTAAAAATTAAATTGGTAAAAATAAATAAATTAAAACACACATAAGTTTTATATAATTTTATCTTTTGGGAGAGTAGAAATATTTTTTAAAAATAATTTTTTATGTTTATTTTCGTTAAATTAGTTTCTATTTTTCAAAAGTCAAACATGGTCAACAACTTTGATATCATTATTAAATTAATTCATTAAATCAAAAATTTAAAACTAGAAACAATACATATATTAAACATTTCGATTACAACCTAATAACCATTTATTATATGATAACCATTAAAAAATATCTGTTAATAACAAATATAACTATTTATTACATGATAAATATCCAAAAATATCAATAAAAAAAATGTCCAATTACATGATCATCATGCAGACACATACTAAAAATTAATTTGTTAAAAAAAATAAAATAATAAAATGTAAAAAATATATCATTTTTATATAATTTTATCTTTGGTGGGTAGAAATAATTTTTAAAAATTCAAAAATAAGTTTTTGACATTTATTTTTATCAAACTAGCTTATATTTTATCAAATTGATAATTTTGCCCTTGAAATGGAGCAGCGGTGTCATCAATTGTCTTTATTTAAAACGAGATTCAAAATTCATGATTAAATATATCATAATTGAAATATTAGGGACTAAAATGATACAAGTCCCAAACTATAGAGACTGTTAGTGTAATTCACCCTTTAAAAAATGTTTTATAATTGTATGTCGCAAATAAAAATAATTTGTTAAATTTATTAATTTTTATAATAGTCCAAATTTAGACGGAGGGTATTGTCCTAACTTGTAGAGTACACCACGAGCGTCGTTTCGATAATCCTCACGATTCATTTTGTAGAGCTCTTTGGTCATGTTGGATGGAGGTTTGGGGAGAGAGATTGGAATATGAGTGATGTGGGCTCACTTATGCCATGTATGGTTAGGAAATATGTGAGGGGATTAGTATTCCTAGAAAAGTTTGGAAACATATGGGATTGAGATGCAATCCTATAAGATTAATAGGTAAAAGGCTTTTTACCCCTTAACTTATATGACTACAATAATGGAAGAAGAATTATTGTAAAATTTCATAGGTTTAATCCCAATTAATTAATATCACAATACTACTATATAAACAAACATATTTTTCTTACATTTTCAACTTAATACCACTATATTACTAATCTCCTTGTTCAATCTTACCTTACTCATAATTTCATTCAACTAAATCTGCCAAACAAACGTGGTATATCATCCTTACAAAAAATTATGTCAATTCAATAATTATAACATTTCAATGTATCACATTTGTCACAAAACAAAAAATAAATAAATAAATAAAGTCTATTTTGAGAAATACACAAATCATCTTTTTTTTTTCCAGACAAATAAAATAAATTGAATATAATATAATTATCAAATCAAATAAATTGAATATAATATAATTATCAAATCGATCTAATTTTTTAATGAGTACTCAAGCCATATGTCATTTTTGGAATATTTTGGGCCATTAGGCCCAAACTCTAATATCTTTGGGCCAAAATGACACAATTTGTTCAAAAGGACACTATTTGTTAAAATCAAAGCAACCTATCTATTGAATTCACCCTATCTCTTTATCTGTTGAAATCAACCTATCTTTGAATCTTTCTATCTTAGTATTTTTGGCTACAACAATGATAGGTGGCTCGAAAAAATAAGGCTCGAATGGCTCGAAACACTCAAAACGACGTCGTTTTGGGTATAAAATGATATCGTTTTGACACATTCGAACCATACGAGCCACAGAAATTCAGGCCACCAAACATCTTCCTTTTGGCTATCTGCCTTAATGTTTTTTTCTTATTTGTTCAAATTGAATCTATTGGTAAAAATTATATTAACTTATGTTGTCCTATAATTTGTACATATAAACATCGTTTTATGCCCCAAACAATAGAAAAACCTAGAATCATCCAAGTCAAGAAGAAACTCTGACAGAGTTTGAGGAAATGATGAAAACAAAAAGGGGATTTGAAGGACTTACAGACAAAGAAAGGGTATGATGACCATCTGGGTCTTGTTTGAAGGACTCGAAAGAAAATGACGAAGAAGTGAGTTTAGCTACCCAAAAAACCACCAAATACAACCCTCAAAAATCCCTTCAACCAAGGTTCCCATCTTAGCTTTCTATTCCCACATCTACGAAAAACACATGAAGATAAGAAGCAAAGGTAAAGTATACGCATCAGCTTCATCATTGAAAAATCTAAAAATCCCTAAGATATTGATTTGTGATCATGTTTCAACTTTTAAACAATAAATAATAATCTCAATCAAACAATTAAAGACAAATCGACATAACGATTTAATATGAAAAAATCACAATTGGAGCGCCTCCAATTGTGATAACAAAAACCACGGACCAAAACCACAAAACAATCCACTAAGAAGACAAAAAGAAATAACACAGGCATATTCTCAATTACCTAGCGAATCCACACCCGAATTGAACCAACCCCAATGTGTTTCTTCCAGTCACCGTCTTCACCTCAGAATTGTTTTGTCTAACGTTGAATCCACAATGCTGATATCAAATTCATGACGATAAGCCACTTCGGAATCTACCAAAACTTCAGGCCTAAGTTCCCCAGAATCTACCAAAGAACAACTCTCTCTAGTGAATAAAAGAAAATAAACAAATCTCTTGATGATGTTGATATAAAGTTCATAGATCTATTGATCACTCTTAAATCATTAAGGAAACACTCATAAAGCACCCTCCAAAGTACTTTGTTTTTTCTTCCTCTATGAAAATCTAGACCGCACAAATCTTAAAAACAGCGAACAACGCACTTTATAGAAAACATGATTGCGTAGACTGCTTGAACACACATTTCATCGCTCGAGCGGTGTGACTAAAGGCGGTGCGAAACGTATAGGCTGACCGCTCGAGTGCCACTTTCACCACTTGAGCAGTAAAACTTTTTTTCCAGAAGTTCAAGCGCTCTGCAAAAATACTGGATGATCATTTTCTTTGCTTGAGCGTACAAATGACCGCTCAAGCGGTCAAACAACTTTGAATGCATTTTTGTTTTTTGCTTCGGGGGCATTGCCCCCTGGACCCCCTCAAGCTGACCAGGCAACTCGATCCCCATACTTAGTCAGCAAAGTGGCAAACATGAAAGGGTTAAGATCACAAACTCCTATACAAGGCACAATTTGGATTGGATTCGCATCTAAACACTCATAGCCTCACTGAAACAAAAGAACGAATAAAATTACAATTGAAATAAGTTTTGTCAAACGGGATTGTCAATTACAAAAACTTAACAATCGTCATCATCAATGTTTTCTTACATTGCAAATAGAGCCTCTCTCTCTCTCTACTCAAGCTCTTACCAGCTGCTATTCTAGCTCTAGTCTTAGTTTTGTTGTTGTTTTCGTCATCATTGTCTTCATTTCTGACGTCCAAAGTGAAGTTGAGAAGGTCATCAACCATGAAACACACAGGTTGGTCTAGAGAATCTATTTTTAAGAAATTACAGAGAGAGAGAGAGAGAGAGAGAGAGAAAGAAAGAACATGAAATCCAATTCTTCGAGATTCGCTCTAACCGCCGCGCCACCATCCCCTTCCACGAGTTCGGGTTCACTCACTCCAGCATCCTCAAACTTAACGTTTCCAAACTCTCTCTCATACGATGAAAACCTCAATCCCAACTTTAATCAAATTGTGTCGTTATCAACAAATAAAGTTTTACTTTGAATTTAGTTCTTTAAACCTCTTTAAAATAGACTTTTCACCTTTTTCTTTTCATAGGATATCATTATCCAATAATCATAGCCTCGTATTGGAACCCTCATGCTTGGACCCAAGTTTAAAATCCATCATGGCTCCTTGTACAATGAAAATAATGTCATTGATGTCATGATCATGTGAATTTGAATTTTGTATATTCATTAATTAAAAGTTAAAATGGTGATAATCATGATTTTTTTATTTTAT
The DNA here is from genome assembly GCA_030407325.1 of Camellia japonica. Classification (NCBI taxonomy): domain Eukaryota; kingdom Viridiplantae; phylum Streptophyta; class Magnoliopsida; order Ericales; family Theaceae; genus Camellia; species Camellia japonica. The sequence continues at coordinate 83,033,409 of JAPPVO010000016.1, read as the reverse complement.
AACTCGACATCTGATTCATTGGACCGATTAATATGGGAGACCAATCTTACCATTCACTAGCAGAAAGGCCCAATTAAGTTGTGACAAATCATCAAAATTCATAATTACAAAATTGTCATAACCACATCTTTTGTATGAATTTGTTTTGTATAAAAACTGTTTTTGTTATCATTTTCTTCTTAACAATATTGAAAGAAAGATAAATGTGTATTTGGAAATTCTAATAGAATATAATTGTGGTAATAGGTGGCAGAGCTAAAATTTTGATTTGAGAGGCAACATTCAATTGAACTCATGACAAATTGTATCACAATGCATTTGATTACGAGTTCAATAGTAAAAAAATTCAAGATGGGCATGATGTCAAAGTTAGTATTTAAAGTTATGATCGAGTACACCGAATTTTTTTCTTTGTTTTGTTGAATTTATGTTATTTATTTATTATTAATTTGAAGATTTTATTTATTTATTTTTATAGTAGTTATATATTGTATTGATTTTTACTATGATTATAATTCATTAGGTTCATTGTAACATGATTCATAAACAAATAAAAATCTTTGCAATTTGCCATTCTAAATGTTTAATTTTACCAAAATCCTTTTTAATAAATTCTATATTATTCTTTCTTTTCTTTTATTACTTTGTCTTCCATTCTCTATTTATTTATTTCTTTCTTTCTTTCTTCTTCTTCTTCTTTTTCTTCTTCCATTTTTTTTTTCTTTCTTTTAAATTTTTCTGTGCATCTTGGTGTAATTTTGTCATTCTCATTTTTAGTAATGTCAATCACATTTTAAATTATGATGTTTAATTATGTTCACAAAATTATAAAAGAAAAATTATAAATAAATACATTGAAGAGTACAACCAACAAACAAATTTAAATATTTGAACCTTGGACCTTGTAGTGAAATGTAAAAATTTTGAAGTTCATCTCAAAAGTTATCTCGAAAATGAAGTGAATAGTGTAAATTTAAAATTTATAAGAAGTGGCACTTCCAAGTAAATTTTTTTAAATATATAGATTGTTATTTAAGTGCTTCCAGTTTGAGTAAGAGGCTATAGTATGATGATGGATCCCAATTGCACAATGTAACAAAAATATTAAAATATAGAATTTCGTAAAGAAGAATTAATGGCAAATAAAAATTAAAAATTAATACAAAATTTAGTAAAAATGAGGCTATGGATCCCAATTGCACAATGTGATAAAAATATTAAAATATAGAATTTGTAAAGAAGAATCAATAAAAAAATTAAAGACAACGATATACAAAATATAGTAAAATTGTAGGGCCTAACTTCCCTTCAGTCCGATATTGATGGTTGTTGTTGGGTCTGTGAGGGTCCATTACAAGTCCCGTTTCGATAATTCAAACAGTTTAATATGTAGAATTTGTTGAGTACTATATACTTGTAAAAAATCACATTGATCGGACATCGATAGTTATATGATCAAATCATTTCTATAATAAAAATAGACGGTGAAAAAATAAACGGTTGACAGAAAACTGATCAGATGAGATAGCTATCGATATCCGATCAACGTGATTTTTTATAGGCATATAGTACTCGACGAGTTTTAGATATTGAACGGTTCATCGAAACAGAACTCATGGTGGGCTCCCACGGACCTAACAACACCTTCCAATCTGATCTGGGACTGGAGGGAAACCACGGCCAAAATTGTATACAGTTATATCTTACACTAGTTCTATTGTATTGAAAAGAATAGTATAAAGCGATTTCTGGAGTAGACATTGATATAACAGTAGTGCTACACGCATTAATTAGTATTCTAATTGATATATCAATATATGTTATAATATTGTCACTTTAAAATTATGAGTTCTACTCATTATACAAATTACAAAGACCTAAAACTTTTAAAATTATGTCATATCATCCATTAGTACACTAATTAGCATAATATGACTTTTGTTAACATGTGCCTTAATATAATGTGGCTAATTAGTACACTAATTAGTATAATATATTATTCTTAATATAATATGACTTGTTAACATGTGTCTTAAGGGCATATGTTAAGAAAGTATTAAATAAGTACATTTACTTCCATTTATATAGAAAATAATACAACATTAAAAGTTATCTTAATTAAAGATTTTTTATATTTATAATGAGACCAAAATACCATTTTGCTTTGCACTGTTCTCGTCCTTAATTTTATTGAATTTGTTAATATGTTTTTTCTAAAAAAATTAAAATTTAGTTTGGTGAAAAATAAAATTTTTAAAAATCAAACACTTTATTTCATATGATTTTTTGGAACATAAAATAATATTAAAAATTCAAATATATGTTTATATTTAGTTTTGTCAAAAAAATTTATAATTTTTTAAAAATAAATTTTATTTACAAATTCTAAAAATTCAATCAAATAAAAATATTTTGCAACTAAAGTTTTTTCAACAGTACATTCATAAATGTTGGTCAGGTTCTCACCATATTAGAACCATTCAAAAAAATAAAAAATAGTTCTTATTTTATTTTTGTAATTACAAGTACACAGTAGTTAAAGAATTTTAGGTAAATTATAAATACACATTCTGAGATTTACTTAAAATACAAATTATCCCCTGTGATTTGGAAATTACAAATACCTCCCGTTAAATTTTTTTTTAACAGAATTAATTGAAAAGTGAAATTTCTAACTGTTCACCTATACAATAATAAAATTATCTGAATTATTAATTGAATAAAATTTTAACATTATTAAAAACTATTAATTAACTTGATGATTTATTAATAAAATGACCTATTTGTTATGAAATTAGAAATCTTAGAGGGCATAATGTAAGGGTAATTTGTAATTTAAATAAATCTCAGAGGGTGTATTTGTAATTTACCCAATAATTTTTGTCTTATAAAAACAAATGGTAGTTATGTCCATATAAATAAAAAATTAACTCTTCAAAAATATCATAATTAATTTTTATTGCACCCTTACATTCTTTATGCAAGTGCATGAAATTAAAATTAATTTATTATTTTTTTAACATATGCCCTTGGGGCATATGTTAACCAGACCCATATAATATATATCATAATTGAATTTATGATTGCATAATAACGTATTCACTAATCAAACTTTACAATCGCAATCCCAGAATACTTTGGGAAAGATCTCGTGCCCATTTTTATTGAAATATGACACGGCCTTTGTTTGAAAAGTTAGCTATTTTTTATTTATTTATTTATTTTGTTATTTTAACTTAGTTAAAATAATTATGTTTGGGAAGTTGTTTAATTTTTTAAAAAAATTTTTTTTGGTGTAATTGATTTGATAGTTGTGAGAGAAAAAGTAAAATAATCATGAGTTAACTGTGACATTTTATCTTATTAATTATTTTAGTTTATTTTATCTTTTAATAGAGTTATTTTAGCCCAACCCTCCCCAAACACCCCTAGTAGCCAAGTAGTAAATGAGCTTTTAATTTGCAACAATGGATGCCACATTCTCAATTTTAATAGAATAATACTATATGCATCAATTAGTGCAATAATTACTGTACCAATTGATGATGTGACATAATTTAAGATATTTTTTATATTTATAATTTGTATAATGAGTAAAATCAATAATAATGTCATGCATCAAAGCACCATCATAAATATACACATTATTGCTATTATTATAGCATATCATGTGGCATGCAAATTTGCAATGCATGAATTTAATAGTTAAAGAAGACAAATGGCAATATGCACCTTTCAATTATCACCCATGCTACATGTACTGAATGAATCCAACATAGAATATACAGATATGAGGTAAAAATATTTATGTTTATAATTGTGAAAATATTTATATTTATAATTATAATTATAAATTTTATTGCACATTTGTACATTATATGTCTAATTCTTTCTATTTAGATGAACATTTTTCTCAATTATACAAGAAAGGAAAAAGACAAGGTATCAATCATTATTATTATAGTCCCTTCATTTCCAAAATTCTAACAGCTGTTTTCATCAATGTTGGCTTCCTTAGCTGGCCTCATGAAAAAAAAAATATATGGTGATTGGGAATAAGTTATTTTAGTTGATTTTTTAATTTTTTATAAAAAGTTATGTAAAAAAATAGATAAGTAATGTAATTGGGTATTTTGGTTTATTAGCTATTTTAGCTTGAGTTTTGCTACATCCCTCTATTTTATCACTCTCAATTGTACCTTTAATGATGTGACAGAATAGTAGAACTCTACATAATTGAGTATGTAACAAATAAAAAATTAACACTTATCATTTCACATCATTAGGAATGAAATTATTAAAATTTTATTAGAGGTCTTAAACATTTTTTATTTTAGCCCCAACTCAACTTGCCAAACGAGACTAAAATGGATTGGCAAATTAGGTTGAGGCTAAAATTTTGAATCTAACAATTTTGAATTTGAGTAAAATGGATTGATTTTATATTGCTATCTAAATCATTAACAAATTAGTAGTAACAAATATGCATATAGGCCTCGTTTGTTTTGGAAATAGAGAGAGAAATTGGATTAAGATGGAGTTAGGATCCATTAATGTTGTGTTTGTTTACAAATTTGGGGGAGGAATTCATAATATCTCCGAATTATGATGGGCCTTGAGTGTTGGGATTGATAGTCTGGCCAAAGATTTGGTATTACAAAATTAGTCTGTTAGTATTAGAGAGAGATTTATTATTTTACCCTGTTAGATTGTGTTGATCTAGCTCTTAGCACTTTTGTGGAAGCAACAGCAGTAACGGAGGCAAGAAGAGAAGCTCAATGACTCTCAGCTGAGCATCTACTGCATTGGTAATATAATTTTTTTTAAGCAAACTATCAATTTATTTGAGATTTTTTCTTTTAATATTTGTGAATAGATTTTGATCTGTGATTTTTTTTTACCCCAATTTTCCCCCTGCTTTTCTGTGGTTTGTGATTTGTAAATGGTTTTTTTTTTTTTTTTGGATTGACACGTTTATACACGTTTATGAGCAACCAGTAGCAGATCTTGTTCACAACATATCCCAGGCCGTAGAAGAAGAATAATAAGAAGAAGAAGAAGAAGAAAATAATGATGAAGAACTAGAAGAAGATCAACCACTTATTTTTTATTAGTAAAAAAATCACCAACTCTTCTCTGTGCTCTCTCTCTCTCTAATATAATATAATAAATTAACCATGCAATGTATGACCACTTATTCTTTAACTCTGCAGAAATTTTTGCTAGTTGTTATAAGTTCAAATTTGATAATAATGTAATAAAGACATGGTTAATTCTACTCTTATCTCTCAAAATAAATAAGAATTATTGTTAATCCATTGGTTATCAAACAAATATAATTTTTCTTAGTCCCCTCACTAATAATCCCACCCAATTTACCTCTGAAAACAAACGGCCATAGTGCCTATAGTCTGCATTAAATGGTATAGGGACAAAATTGATGAAATACAAATTTTATGGTTTAAATGACACAAAACACATATTTTACGTAAGCTTATAAAATGATCTTAATTATTCGAGTTCAATTTGTGTTTAACTAATTAAAAACTTATTCAAGACCAATTCATTATGTAAATAAATCAAACTTAAATATTGTTAGAAATTGGGCGCCAATGTAGCATGTGGCATAACCCATGACCCTTTTGAACCTTATCCATGAAAGTTTGAATTTGAATTCAAAACCTATTTGGATAACCTACTCTTGATATCTATATCTATCATATCAACTGATATGGATAGATGATATACTTAGCCTATATATCTGATACGTTATATGGGATATGGAATGAATCAAATAACGAATGATTTTTCTCATACTGACTCTCTCACATTAAAATAACGATCAAACTTTTTGCACTGTGATTTGTGTGGGTGATAATCATATTGTGGTATTAATCCATTGCGGGTGTTCGTTTTGTTCGTATTTTGAAACACGTGATTTACCCACAAGATGTTTCGCTTCAGGTTCTATCACCTAAGGTATAATCTGAAATTTTACCCGCTGCGTTATACTTCATTTACATTGGTATCAGGGCATTAATGGATATTTTCGTGTTTATTTTTATGCATTAAAATATGTGTATAATTTTATACAAATATATACACGATATATGCATGAAAATTAATAATTTTCTAACTATCTCCGATCGACCTGAAATTTATATATGTTGTAGTATATTTAATGTAGAACATATCTGTAAAGTTTTATGAAAATCCAAATGGTTAAATTTCAAGAAAAATGAAGACCCATTTTATATTTTCGAAACTTTACATATATGATGGTTTTACATGCTTTAATTTCAGTTTGCAAATCTTACATATTTAGAATCCTTGTTTTGAGACCTTTGAAACCATATATTATTTGTTAGATTTGGATTTACGGTTGATGAGATATATCAAACCTTAATTTGTGTTCGTTTTGATTTTTTGATGGCTTAAGGAGGAAGGTGAAGTGCAAGTTTCAGCACTTCCACTCTTATTAGAGAGATAGTGTAATACACCTCATAATTTATATTTATTAAATGTCATTTTTGAGACCACGAATGTTTTTATTTTGGAAAAATGAGTCCGGAAGTACCAAAATTGGACCAGAAAACATCCTGGAAGGTGGCGCGTGAGACACACTCGCCATTTGACGACGTCAGCGCCGCCACGCGTCAACCGCAACCTGTACGCTCCAGGCGCGCTGAGCCGCGCCGTTTTCTGCGCCGACTTGGCTGGCTTGGCTGCTGATGTTAAGGCACTATTTGTTTTTTTTTTAAATTCTGAATCACGTTAAATGGTTATAAATAATTCGTTATAATTTTGTTTTGAGCATGGTTGGTACTGTTGGACTTAGAATTATTTTTTTTTATCTTATGTAAAATTTTTAAAATTTTATGAAACTAAAAAATATTTTTCTTAAGATTATAATTCATTATTTCTGCTTTAAAATACTTTTGGTGTTGTATGACTAAGTTTCTGGGGTTGAAATTTTTATTGTAGACTACTGTAAAGGTTTACTATTTACTGGTATAATTGTTGCAGTTTATCAGATTCTGGAATATTTATTTTTCATTTTATATGATTTTATTAATTATTTAAAAATTTCAGAATGATGTACTTTCTATTATGGCATAATCTGAATATTAAACATATCATTTTTTTTTTTTGGGTTTGTAATATGTTGTGATTAGAAAAGGATGATTAGTTTTTTTTTATTTATTTAAATTCCATTATTAAATGAATATAGCACGAGTTAATTGTAAATTTATATTATGCTATTGTATGGAATTTATCATGCTTTGTACATGCCATAAGTAGTGGGAGGTTGATTGTTTTGTTTTTTTGTTTGTTTGTTTGTTTGTTTGTTTTTTTTTTTTTTTTTTTTTTTTTTTGCGTATGGAATTAAATTAAATTTTGATAATTGTCACTAGAGGCGCAAGAGATGATTACAAGCATAGCAAATTTTTGATTTTGAGACATGTGTAATATTATCATTATTTATTTAGATTCTTTTGCTGCAAAATAATTTTTGTTTGCTATCATTAATATTCCCTGCGCATTTGTTTTACTTTGTATGTAGAAATGGCTGCTAAGACAGTGGTGGCAGACTTAACTAAGGGAGAGAAATTGGATGGCGACAATTATGACATATGGCGCCATAAGATCCAATACCTCCTCAATGAGCAAGAAGTGTTGACCACACTTGAACAAGTGATGGTTGAGCCTGAGCAGGGCAATATAGCTCAACATCGTCGTGATCTTGAAATCTTTCAGACTTGGCGTAACAAAGATTGGTGTGTGCGCTTTACCATGTTGAGCAACATACACAACGACTTGATTAATCAGTTTGAGCATTGCCCGACTGCATTTGAGATGTGGGAAACTCTCAAGCAAAAGTTTGGTATTACCTCTTTGGCAAAGCTACGTGGGCTGACTATGAAGTTTGACTCCTATCAGAAAAGGGCGCATCACTCGATCAAGCAGCATTTGAGGGTTATGTCAGCCATGATACATGTGCTTGCGGCTACTGGGCACAATTTGACTCAAGAGCAACAAGTACAAGCTGTGATTCGCTCTCTGCCAAATTATTGGAAGCAGATGAAGCAGAACATGATGCATAATGAGAGTGTGAAAACATTCGAAGACATATTGCGTCATTTGAAGCTAGAGGCTGAGCGCCTTCAGGCTGCTAAGTCTGATGGTTCTGCTATGGTGGTTGAGTTAAGCTCACGTAGGACTTCTTAGTTCAAGCGTGGAAAAGCAAAATGTGCTCCTAAAAAGCAAGTAGCAGCTACGCTAAAGCCCAATGGCACTAGAAATTTCAAGCGTAGGGGCAAGAGAGGTGGCAAGAAGGTAAAGGCTAAATTGACATGCTTTAACTGTAACAAAGAAGGACACTTCGCTCGGGATTGCCCTGAGCAAAAGAAGGTACTCCCTTACTTAATTTCTCGCATTCAATGCTTTGTTTCTAGTCAAGCATTAATTGCTCATTCTCCTCATTTTTGGGTTGTAGACTTCGGAGCAACAGACCACATCGCGAGGGACAGAGTAGGGTTCGTTGAGTATCGTCGAATACCTGTTGGGAGCAGAAAAGTTTACATGGGAAACGAGTCCAGTGTGGAGGTCCATGGCATTGGCACATACAAGCTGGAAATGCGACGAGGGCGCACCTTGTATCTTCATGATATTCTTTATGCTCCGGATATTCGGCGAAACTTAGTTTCAGTTATTAGCATGATAGTTTTAGCTTTTGTTTTGAGAATAATGGTGTTAACATTTATTTGGGAACAATTTTTTTTATGGTTTTGGTTATCTTTCAGATGGTTTTTTAGTTTTTGGATGTGGATGATTCTAGTTTTAATAAAAATGCCAATGGCTTTGTTTCTAATATTGCAAATTTTGTGATAATGATTCTATGAGATGGCATGCTAGATTAGGCCACATAGGGCAAGACAGGATGACTAGATTGGCTAGAAAGGTCTTTAGGCCCACTCGCTAGAGTCACTTTGCCTACTTGTGAGCACTGTCTTGCTGGAAAGGCAACAAGGAAACATTTGGGAAAGCCAAAGGGCATCTATCCCATTACAACTTATTCATTCTGATATATGTGGACCAATGAATGTGAGGGCAAGGCATGGAGCCCCTTATTTCATCACATTTATAGATGATTGCACGCGTTTTGGCCATGTCTATTTGATTTCTCACAAGTCAGAAGCATTAGATTGCTTTAGACGGTATGTTAATGAGGTTGAGAATCAATTAGACAAGAGCATTAAGGCTCTAAGGACTGATCGAGGACGAGAGTATCTATCTGAGCAATTTAAAGTGCTCTATGAGGAAAAATAAGTTATCAGGCAATTGATAATTCCTAGGACTCCGCAGCAAAACGGTGTAGCGGAGAAAAGGAATCGCACATTGCTTGACATGGTTAGATCTATGATGGCGCAAGCTACTCTTCCCATTTCTTATTGGGGAGATGCTTTGTTGACTGCTGCCTACATCCTGAACCATGTGCCCTCCAAATCAGCTCCTTCCACCCCATATGAGATGTGGACTGGCAAAAAGCCTGATTTGGGCAATTTGTGACCTTGGGGTTCGGCAGCTTGCATACACAACGCTTCTCATAAGTTTGGGAAGTTGGGCCCTAGAGGAAAGAAGTGTATCTTCATTCGCTATAGTGAGCATTCTAAGGGCTATGTGTTTATTGGGGAGCATCCGGATGGAAGTGTGACTGAAATTGAGTCACGAGATATGGATTTCCCTAGCAGAGAAGAGGTAACTAGAGATGTAGAACTCTATGAGATGGAGGATCTACTTGAAGGCGCACCTAGTAGCCTAGTAGAGAATGAGGAGATAATCCCTCAAGCTCCTAGGGACAGTGGGAGCGATCTACCTGCCCATGGATTAGATCCAATGGATGAGAATTCTAAGGATTCTCAACTGCGTAAAAGCAAACGTGGTGCTATACCCTGTCGTCGTTTTGAGATTGAAGGGGAAGCATTCATCATTGCTCCGAGTGATAAGATGGAGCCTAAGAATCTCAAATAGGCTCTCTCATCCCCTGCTAGTAAATAATGGAGTGCTGCAATGGATGAAGAAATAGAGTCCATAAAGAAAAATCATGTCTAGGACTTGGTTGATTTGCCGCCAGGGCGCAAGACTATTGGGAGCAAATGGATTCTCAAAATCAAGCGCAAGGCGGATGGTTCGATAGAAATGTATAAGGCTCGCCTAGTGGCGAAAGGTTACACCCAACAAGAGGGTGTGGACTATGAGGAAACTTTTTCACCAGTTGTGAGGTTTGCCTCTATTCGCTTAATTCTGGCCATAGTAGCTCAATTGGACTTAGAGCTATATCAGATGGACGTTAAGACTGCATTTCTCAATGGAGAATTGGATGAAGAGATCTATATGGATCAACCAGAAGGCTTTGTGGTAGCAGGTTAGGAGCGCAAAATTTGTAAGCTTCAACGATCTATTTATGGCTTGAAGCAATCATCCAGACAGTGGAATCTGAGATTTCATCGAGCCATTGTTTCTAATGGGTTTACGATGATCGATGAAGATCACTGTGTGTACGTTAAGCGGTCCAAGAACATTTGTCTGATATTGTCATTATATGTATAATACATATTATTGGCTGGAAATGATAAGGAGATGATTGTCGCCACTAAAATGTGGTTATTCTCTACATTTGAGATGAAAGACATGGGTAAAGTGAGCTATGTGCTCGGTGTTAAGATCCTTAGGGATCGCTCTAGGAGACTTCTTGGTTTGTCTCAAGAGACTTACATTAAGACTATCCTAGAGCGATTCCAGATGCAGAGCTGCAAACCCATTGACACTCCTGTTGCGAAAGGCGAGAGCCTAAGCCTTGATATGGGTCCTAAGACTCCAGAAGAGAATGAAAAGATGGCCCGTGTTCCCTATGCAAATGTTGTTGGAAGCTTGATGTATGCTATGATGTGTACACGCCCTGACATTTGTTATGCAGTCGGATTGGTGAGTCGTTACCAATCCAACCCAGGACCAGCTCATTGGAAAGCAGTTAAGAGGATGTTACGATATCTTAGAGGGACTGTAGATTACACACTTTGCTACCAAAGTTCAGATCTACGTCTAGTTGGCTATTGTGATGCTGACTGGGGAGGAAACTTAGATGAGCGTAAGTCTACTTCAGGATATGCTTTCATGCTTAGCGATGGTGCTATTTCTTGGAGCAGTAAGAAGCAATTGTATCGCCTTATCGACTATGGAGGCTGAGTTTGTGGCTTGTTCATCTGCCGTTCAGGAAGTTTGGTTGGGAGATTCCTTCAGCATTTGGATATTGTCACACACACTTCAGACCCTGTGACTATCCATTGTGACAGCATGGCTGCACTCGCTTACGCTAAGGATCTTAAATACCACGAGAGAACCAAACACATTGATGTGAGGTTCAACTTTATCAGAGACATTGTGGCGCAGAAAGAAGTGATCTTGGAGCACATCCCTACGAGTCGCATGGTTGTGGACCCTTTGACTAAACCCATTGCTAGAGATGTTTATCTTACTCATGTTAGGGCTTTAGGACTACGTAGGTGGTGATATATATGTGTATTCAGTTGAACTCATATTTTTTGGGATATTTATGCCATTAGTATTCATATTTGTTTCTATTACACATTTATGTTTACTACTTTTTGCAATGGTTTGTGAATTAGCATACACAGAATAAATAAATTGATGTTAGCAGGCAAGATTGGCTCACTCACACAAGCAATCGCCCTTAGCGCTAGGTAGCGAGCAAGGATGAGACTAGTGGCTTATTGTATTTGGAGCCAATAGAAAAGCTAAAATTATCCACTAGCTATGTCGCCTTGGTTGGAGCCAAGATGAGGTCATGTTAGAAACCGACCATGGATATGAGAGTACCCACTTTTCCATGATGTGCCTGTTATGGATAGCCAGATGCGAGATCTCATTTGATGCCTGAGAGGCGAGCAAATAGAGAATTCGAGTTAGACGCTAGGAAGCGACTTGTGCGCTTAAGAGCGACTAGACTAAGATCTGTATGGTGTGTGAGTTTAACATCACTCTTTGGAAGAGTTACTCCACTATAACATGCATTCGTACTGCATGTGCTTATCGACCCATTAGCGAGGTGAGAGAATGGATCCCTGCTTCTTCACCGTGTGAGTCCTAAAAGTCATTTTTTCCTAAATGACTTCACTTTGTGCCTTTTGTGACCTTTGACTATATCATAAGATGAGGAGTTGATGTTTAGCTACTTTCGTATGTTGCCTACGGTCATGTATGATTCGGCTTTAAGGGACATTACTGGAAAGGTCAATTTCAAATTAAATGATATGAGGGTGAAGGGAATATCATCTAGTTCTACATCTCTGCTCTATATTCACTGTCAACAACTCACATCGCTCTCTATGGGATGCTGATTGGGTGTGAATATAATGTGGGACCTAGGAGGGTCAAACATGCTCTTTGAAGGATTAGAGATGTTTTTGGCGATGTAGCTCGATGGGTCTGGGTACATAAGGCACTATTTCTGTTCATTTTGGATTGATGTCTCTATGCTGACTCATATTGAGTTTCTAGTATAGAGCTTCCACATGCAAGTATTCTCAGCGGTCGCACGGTTCATTGGCTAGTATAAGATTGTTCATTTTTTTGGGGAGATTGAGATAGAGATGTGGCAGTGTCATGCCAACTCATGTGCGAGTGAGAGATGTTAGAAATTGGGCGCCCATGTGGCATGTGGCATGACCCATGACCCTTTTGAATCTTATCTATGAAAATTTGAATTTGAATTCAAAACCTATTTGGATAACCCACTCTTGATATCTATATCTATCATATCAACTGATATGGATAGATGATATACTTAGCCTATATGTCTGATACGTTATATGGGATATGGGATGAATCAAATAACGAATGATTTTTCTCATACTGACTCTCTTCCATTAAAATAACGATCAAGCTTTTTGCACTGTGACTTGTGTAGGTGATACTCATATTATGGTATCACTCCATTGCTGGGTGTTCGTTGTTCACATTTTTGAAGCACGTGATTTACCTACAAGATTTTTCACTTCAAGTTCTATCATCTAAGATATGATCTGAAATTTTTATCCGCTGCGTTATACTTGATTTACAAATATATTTTAGAGTTTGTTAATTTTTCAAACTAATCTTGGATGATCAAATACTCAGTTCAATGAACTTAAAAATAAAAATTATAAGTTCGGAGTTCGGTTTGATTTGAAAGGTACATAAGTCAAATTTCAATACAAATTATTAATTTTTTTAAATTTATAAATTTAAACAATCTATTACTTTATTCAACTCCTCTCATTTACAATCTTACATTCATGATTATATATTTATTTTATTAACCTTGTCCCTATAACATTGAATTAATTTGATTCAAATTAAATTAAAAAAAAGGGATGGAATTCTGAAAACAAAAAGGGAGAATTTAACACAAAAAAATGAAGTGGAAACAAAATAATTTTAAAATAATGAAAACACAAGTAACTGATGCATAAATAATATATATATATAATAAAATAAAAAACTTATAATATCATCATTTTAAAATTATTTTTTCTACCCTCAACTTTTTCTATGTTCTCCCAAATAAAAACTTAAACGGCCAAACACATAAATGAATTGATACAAGAATGGACCACCACCACCCGTTTCGGTTGTCCCACTCAACATTGTTCATCATAGAACTCAACTCTAGGGCCGCCACGCGCCGCCGCCACCTGAGAATTCACCCCAACCACATCAAAGCCAGCCGGAATCTTACGACGCCCCTGAGCCCCTCCAGCCCTAGACGACGTGTCCAAAAAAAGTGGAGATGATAATGATGAGTTTGATAATAAATTTGTTGTTGTTGTTTCATGCCCCATGACCATGAATGAATTGTTGTTATTGAGCCCTGAACTGGCCTTGATGGCTAGACAACATAAGTCTTGCAGAGAGAGTAATGACTGTGACATGGAGATTGGCATGAGGAAGTAGATTTGACCCAGTTGGAGTTGTTCATGGTGTGGAATTTGGGGAGGATGAGAGCCCACGAACATGGTTTCTGAGCTGCAGAGGAAGCAATTTGGGTGGTGGTTGAGGATTGAGCCTGCCGTGATTGGTTGCCCGAATTCTTGGAGCCTCCCATCAAAGTTGATTATCATGGCGGTCGACGGTGGCCAGTTCATAGCACCACCACCACCCATTGTGGTTTGGGAAGAAGCACAGATACCCATCAATATACAGAAATGTATATGAGAGAGAGAGAGAGAGAGAGAGAGAGAGAGAGAATATTTGTTGGGGTGGATTAATTGGTGGAGCTGAAGGTTGTGATTTATAGGGAGAGCAAAGTACAGGTAACAATGAAATTTCTTGCTACAAAAAACAGAGACTGAAAGAAAGACTTTAACATTAGACTCTATAATAGTATTTTTATAGTTATGAAAGTGGAGGAAAAATGCTAGCTACAGATTCAAAGAGTTGTAGTAATTTTTTTATCAAATATTCATGGATGAGTAATTATTCAATAATTGGTGAAGAAAGTAGGTATATAAAATATTATATTGAGTGATTGAAAACGTAAAAGTACATAATAAATAATAATTAATTAACGAATACGGATATGTGTTGCACTTTTTGGTGCTGCAAGTGTCTGATTCCTTTGCACTTTTTGGTGCTGCAAGTGGCTGATTCCTTTCTTCGAAGACTCCAATGTTGTTTGGTATTTGCTTGGTTACTTAAGTTGGTCCAGGTTGGAGATTAGTCCTTTGTTGATGATTGTAGTACATTAGGTTGGTTGAATATGAATGCTTATTTTTATTATGGTGATAATACTGTAAGTGGGTTTTGGCCAACCTGTTTCCCTTTGGAATATTAATGCATATTTTATTATGGTGCAAGTAGCAAGACCTTTTTTTTTTCTTAAAAGAAAATTTGATCTACAATGATATAATATACCCCCAAAAAAAAAGAAAAAAAAAAGAAAAAAAAAAGAAAAGAAAAAGACAGATACTGTGAAAGAAAGACTTTAACATTTGACTCTATAATAGCATTTTTATAGTTATGAAAGTAGAGGAAAAATGCTAGATACAGATTCAAAGAGTTGTAATAAATTTTTTTATCAAATACTCATATGGATGGGTAGTTATTCAGTAATTGGTGGAGAAAGTAGGTAGGTGTGATATTGTATTGGATGATTGAGAAATATGAGGGGGCATAATGAATTATGATTAGTTAGAGAGTACGGACACGTGATATTCCATAATATTGTTATTGGTAGAGAAGGTAGGTAGGTGAGAAGTATTGTGTTGAGTGATTGAGGAACATGAGGGGCATAATAAATGATGATTGATTAGAAAGTATGAATATGTAGTACTCGGAAAATATTGTATAATTTTCCCTTATGGACGTAGGTCTACATAAATAAAAACAATAATGTTCGGTAAAAACTCCCTAACTAACATTGGTCAAAGCAAGAAATTTGTTAAAACAATACATAGATTGTAAAATATAAAATATAAAATAAAAAAGTAATAATTTGTATTTCATTCACAATTTTCATTCACTTTTGTTTTGTCCCTAACTTTCTCTCTAAATCTAAGATTCAAAAGCTACGTTAAGGTTTTAACATTGCACCTAAACTGAATTGATATATGTGATTATTGTGAAGAGTAAGAAAAATTCTCTAGTAACAAATCATTAAAGTGACACTTGTGAATGATGGGCATCTTCAAAAAAATCTAAAAAGTCAAAAAGTCACTATCCTATTTAAGTCACATCATCTTATTTAAGTCACATCACCTCTCTAACACATCACTTCAAACCCAACCCAAATCCAACCCATATTTCATAAAAAGTCAAAAAGTGCACTTATTTAGTCTTCCCAAACTTGGCCTAAATAGGGCTACACCTCTACTATCATGGAAAAGAGTAAAAGATAAATATGTTTTGTTGGAGGCTTTATAGTTTTTTTCTAATTCTTTCTATTTTAAAATTATAAATTTTTCGTAACAGAATTTTTTTTAAACATTTTTTTATCATAAAATTAAATGTCTTTATTTTTAAATAACATTTTGTGGATTTTTAATAAGAAAATTAAATACCCTTTATTTTCAATCATAATTAAATTATATGGTGTAAAAGGAAACTAAAGTACATATATTTTTCGTGAATTTTTTAAAATTTTTATATGTCCTTTATTTTAATAAAAAAATTATATGCCCTTTATTTTTTCATGACTTTTTTTATAATTATAATAATTATAAAAAATTATATGCCCTTTATTTTTTTTTCATGATTTTTATATTCATTTTCCTTACACCATATAGTTTAATTATAATTGAAAATAGAAGGCATTTAAAAATTAAAAAAAAAGTTCCACAAAATGTTATTTAAAAAAAAAAGCATTTACTTTTATGATTAAAAAAAAAAAACTAAAAAAAAGCTCTGTTACTAAAAGTATATAATTTTAAAATAAAAGAAATTAGAGAAAAGGGTAGTTTAGTCTCTAGCAAAACATGTTTATAATATTTAATCTTTTCTATGATAGTGGAGGTGGTTAAATACATCCTTAACAAAAATCCACAATTAATACTATTTGGTTACTAGAATGAGATGAATGGTTATTCATTAGAGTTTGGATTCATAAAAGTTGAATATCTTAATTTCATAAGTGAAGTTGGTGAAATGTGAGTGAGACTAATATTTATTTATGTCAATGATATGAACCATTCATCTAATATAATAAGCTGAAAAAAATATGCATGCAAAATATTTGATCAAGCATAAGTAATAACATGATTAAATTACATATATATTATAACAAATGAACGGTCTATTATTAAAAACATGTAGATGTTGGATCGTTGACAATCAATCAAAATAATTTAATAATATGACAGTCAATATTGGATCAATTTAATTTTTTGCATAAATAATTTTCTCAGTTAGTTGTATCAAATAAACGGTTTAAATTTGCAAAATGAATCCAAATTAGTCCGATAATGGGTCAATTTTACCGTGAAGTTGAGATTTTTAATTTTAACAAATTCAGACTTCATTCATTAGGCTATTTTATGGAATGATTATTACCTTATAATAATAAATAATAATTTCATTTATAATATATTTTTTATTATTTTTTTAATTAACAAAATACAAGAACAAATATTTTAACGAAATAGACTAAAAAGTCAATAAGACAAAAACATCACATCCAAACTATAATTATTTCACTATTTCTCTCACAAAAATAAAAATAAAAAACTAAAAAAGCCTAACCTAAACAAGACTTTTTAGTTGTGATTAAAAAAAATCAAAAATTAAAAAATCAACTCATTTTCCAAACAAAATCACAAACCATAAAGTTGGTTTTAAGTTGAACAAAAACCAAAAAATGTGTATTTCCATCCTAAAATCTATATCACTTATTATTTTTTGGAACTTAAATTTATTAATAAAATCGCATAAAAAATTTAAATAAAAGAGAAAAGGGAAAGAAAATGAAATGAGAGAGCTTAATTTCTTTCTTTTGTTTGATTGGTTTAGAAATTAACAAGAAAAAAATAACTATATATATTTAATGAATAAGAAGTATTTTAATTTCCATTTATTTTTCTTTTTCATCATCAAATTCTATATCCAAGCCTAACATATAGTTCCAAACATAGCATAAAGCTATATATATGCAGAGTAGAGCACTCAAAACTTAAAGTTAACGTTGTTTTCTTGATGGAAAAGTGGGGTTAGGTAAATTTCTGACCAAAAAATCCATGTCGGCCAGCAGGATCAACCAGAAAACTATATGTGTCTATTGGATTAAAATATAGGTTTCTTTAATGGTTTGGTTTACTAAAATGAATGTGAAATGTAATAATCATTCTATTAAAATGTATATTTTTATATTTGGTTTATTAAAAAATTAATAAAAAAAATATATTACAAATAAAATCATTATTTAAAGTTATAAAAGAATATTCTATATGAAAGTTGAGAAATGATTATTTTATTTTCATTTCAATAAATCAAATGCAATGTAAAATTTTCTTAATTATGAACCTATATATTTTGATTACTTAATTATAAAAATGTATCGCTATCACTCTTTACAAAAAATTTCTAACCAATCAATTAATTGTATATTTTCATTATTAATTGTATATGGTACACATATTTTTTAAATAGAATTAGGTTAGATTTCTCTTAAGTTCAAATATAAACTTGACCATTGGGTCTCTCCATAGGTCTTCCTTCGATAATCTAAACAGTTCATTTTGTAAGATTTTTCTTATATATCATTCATGAAAAATATTAAATTAATCTAATAAATCGTAGCCGTTTCATTTTATTATGATTATGTTGGCTTTTTTGGTTTTCAAAGATTAATTGTATAAATTTAAGCGTGCCATCAACGATCAATCAGTCCTTTCAGAATTTTAATTGCTAACCAATTATCAAACGATTGTATTGAATTTCTTTCAGTCTCAATGAAGAGAACTTTTACTGGTAGCTTGTTTTAGGAGAAATTTATAAGAAATAATAAATACAAAACGATTCAGAAATTAAATTTCATTGAGTAAATATGAACTTACAATGAAACGACCCAGCCTTGAAAAGGTTTACAGCAACGACTACTTGAAACTACTCCTAGAAAATGAAGTGCAGTACAGGAATTGAAGTGCTGAAAATATAAAGAACTGGAAATGTAAAACTGGAAGGAAATAAGAAGTAAATAAACTGATTTTTTGGATCTGAGTCTAGGTGTCACGACCCAAACCCGCCCCTATGGGTTTAGCACCGTAACCGGCCAGTAATCCGAGATTACCAAAGGCCTGCCGGACAGTAATACAGTAATACAGAGTACAGGGGCATGGCGGAAGCCAATACAGTAAATAAACAATGTCCAATGAGCTGACAGTCTGTATGCAAAAAGATTTTTCATACATTTATACTTTTAGTACAGAATAGTATGCACAAAATATACAATCAGTCAAAATTGGGACTTAATCCCTATTAAACAGTACAGTACGGTGCTACCAGTCTATACAGTAAACAAAACAGTTACAGAGACAAACGGGAAAATAAAACACCCCTAAGCCCCTAAGCCATAGCTTGATAGGCTCGGAACCTCGCAGTGAGGCACAGTGGTTGGCTTGACAAAATTAAAGCTTGCCTAACGTTCCTAGCTGCGGTCTGGTGCCTGTACACCTACATATATATATAAGCAGTGAGCTAAAGCCCAGTGAATAACACAATGCGTAGAGGGGTTAAGAATAAATGTCCTTTCAATATTGTAAACAGTCATTTCAGTCAATTTATCAGTCATTTAGTTTGTGGCTCATATTTCAGGTCATAACAGTCATTTAATTAAAGCAGTGATATGTGGTACATCCATTGGCATAACAGTACAGTAAACAGTAGGTCTTAAAAGACCGGGTCATAACAAACCAAACAGTAAATGATGGCCATCAGTAGCAGTACAGTAACAGTAACAGTACTATTTCAGAGAACAGTACAGTACTTGTGGATTCAAGAGGTGTCTCGCACAGACTCTAGAGGTGGCTCACACTGTAGCACTTAGTTCCGTAGATTCTAGAGGTGGCTCACAGTGTAGCACTTAGTTCCGTACAGCACTTTGTTCCATATCAGAAATACAGAATGGCCATCATAACAGCAAACAGTAGTGGTTCCAAACTTGGGAACCGACAGAGATCTCTCTGTCACAGTAACAGTAAACAGTAGGTGCCAAGGATGCCACGGTACAGTTCAGAATATAAGACATACGTTCATTCAGTACACAGTATCAGTTCAGTGAACAGTTCAATTCAGTAAACAGTATCAATTCAGTAAACAGTTCAGTTCAGTAACCAGTTCAATTCAGTAAGCAGTTTCAAGAACAGTTCAATTTAGTAAACATTTCAGTTCAGTAAACGGTTCAGCAAACAGTTCAATAAAGTAGACAACTCAATAAGATAAACAATTCAATAAAGTAAACAGTTCAGAAGATAATCATTTTTGAACATATCTTTACACAGTTGTTACTCACAGAGTTCTGGGCTATAGTAAGCTAGAGCGTCCCCTCGGTAAGCCAACCCTACACAGTATACAGGATGAACACACACTAAGCTATACAGTTGGGGAAGATCAATAACTTAATCCCTAATTTGCCTCGGTGTGTTCTACATCTATATCCGCATTAAGATGTCTTAAACTAGGCCTAAGAATGCCTAGAATGGGATGAGGATGCAAAGATGCACTCAGAAAACATTTCACAAAACTTGCTGAAAACAGGGGTCTCGCTCGAGCGAGCCTTCCTTCGCTCGAGCGAGCTTGCAAAATCAAAGGGATAGCTCGAGCGAGGAATCCTTCGCTCGAGCGGTCTGCCGAAAATGCAAAAGTACTGGATGTTGCAAATTTACGCTCGAGCCACCAATTCTTCGCTCGAGCGTGGCTCAGAGTAAAGGTTGGTCGCTCGAGCGAGGAATCCTTCGCTCGAGCGAAGGAGCCAAATTCTGGAATTTCCAGATTTGCCTCCCAAGCTCAAACCAAGCATTCTTCCACTCTATACTCGACCTCTTGAGCCCAAATTCTGGAAAACACATTAAACTCAATATTCAACAAGTTCCAAAGCTCGATTTGTGAATTCAAAGCCCAAGAGTGAGTCAATTAAATCCAAGTCTCAAACCCATTTTCAAGAACATGAAGAACATGCAAACATGCATGAATTCAAATCATTTCAAATTCAATTTTCAAAGCTTCAATTTGATGCTCTAGTGAGCCAAATGTTCCAAAAACAAGTTGAAAACATGGCCCATTGCAAGATTATGAACATGCATGTGAGGAATGATGGATTACAACCTCAAAACTTGCCAATATGCACATGCATGCAACAATTTAGCTCTAATTCAACATTATATGGACCAATTCAAGGCTCAAATCACTAGAGGCTCAAGAACTAAGCATGAACAAGTTCAAAGACATTAATGAAAGGTTAAATTCTCTTACCTAAGTCTTCAATTACTAGCCTTGAAGTTCAATTTGCCAACATATGCCTCAATTTCCTCAAGGATTATCAAATTATAGCCAAAATCCCTCTCAATTCCCTCCCTCTCTCTCTAATTCGGTTGAGAGGCCACAAATGAGCTGATGAAGTGTTTTTGATTCCATGAATACAAGTCTCAACAAATGTAGAGTAGTGGCCACTAAGTGGCGTTTTGGTAAATAAGTCAAACTTTACATTTTATCCATTTTTAATCTAATTTAACCATACCAAATCAATTTTCAGATAAATGTGCCATAAAAACATTAATTATGATGAACACAGAACATTAATCAATTTTGGCTTCGGCCGCCGATAAGGCCTTCAATTTGCAGTTTAATGCATAAGACGAGAACATATAATTTGGCAGTCAAACAGATAGATTATGCATTTAAACAGTTACAGTCAATCGATTCAGTTTCGGATCTCAGTCAGTTAGTTCGGTACTTTAATCAATTCAATTATCAATCATGTTCAGTCTCAGTAAACAGTAATCAATAGGTAATCAGTAAACAGTGACGAGGGTTATTACAGTCTCCATTCCTTATAAAGAGTTTGGTCCTCCAAACTCGAGGTAACATATAATAACAGAGATAATACCTAGCATAAAGGTAACTTTCACTCTATAACAGGAGCATAATCATATTAAAACAGAATCTTATGCACATTCAGTTGTCAGTCAATGACAGTTTCGGATATATATTTATTTCCATATTCTTGTTCAGAGCATACATAGATGCCACAATTCTTACTCGAGCATACGTGGTGCATTCATTAGCACTACTAGAACAGATACAGAACAGATACAGTACAGGACAGATACGGTACAGTACAGGACAGATACGGTACAGTAACGGTAACAATACAGGAACAGTACAGTTGCAGTATAGTAGTATTCACACTACTTATATTAAGTACTTATCGGGGTTATAGATTTGCACTGGTCTCAGTTTCCTAAGTAGTTTCCCCCGTTAAATTACAGAGTTTCGATTCATCTTTGAGTTGTTCACCGGTCTTAGTTCAATTTGGTTCTCAATTCGGTAATCCCTCACAGTCAGTCCAGTTCCTTCGGGAGTTATCGCGAATGTAAGGCGAATTGTACATTACTCCCATAGCGGTAGGCAGAGTTCTGAAGTAAGCATTCATTTACTATTCATCAGTTCCAGTTCTCACAGATTTAGTCATAGCACATATCAATACGACAACAGTCATACAGATTACATATACTTCCAGACAGTCAGAGTTTATGATCAAAACTAGTCCGTGGTCAACAGATCGCATCAGTTCTGAAGTACCGTAACCACCAAGACAATCATTTCCTAGTCAAACAAGTTCATGGTCAGAACAGTATTACCGGGTAAGTCATCATCGGTTACATACCCAGTTTTCCCACATTGTAAACAATTCAGATAATAGCTCTCAACAAGAGTTTTCTCAGGTCAATTCGATGAAAGTCTGACCAGGTCATGTCAGATGCGAGTTCTGCCCAATCATAACGAGTAAAAGTTCAAAGCACAAGCATCCAACATAAATTCTATCAGTTACACAAAGGGTTTCATCAACCCACCGTTCTTCAGATTAGACCGGATAACAGTTCCATTCCTACCATTTCCAGGTGAGGCACGTTAGTTCAGACTCCATTCGTTTAGGTACATAATCAGTAGTTTCACAATTTGTCAACCGACATCGGAGTCTTGTAGCATTACAATTCATATCCAAGCAGTACAAGTCACATACAATGTGTTCCTCCCAATAAGTTTACAGGCAAATGCATAGGCATGCAGTTATTCACATTGAGAGGTAAGCATCACAGTCAATATAGCAATTTCCAAATAAATCTTCCTTAAAGGCATATGATATGCAGTGATACATCACCCAAGGTTCTTGGCGACACATAATAGTGAGTTGCCCTACGAGGGTTCCAAATCAGTCATATAGTCACTAAAGCATAGGCTCGCAAGC
Organism: Camellia japonica; assembly: GCA_030407325.1. NCBI lineage: Eukaryota > Viridiplantae > Streptophyta > Magnoliopsida > Ericales > Theaceae > Camellia > Camellia japonica. The sequence continues at coordinate 83,010,395 of JAPPVO010000016.1, read as the reverse complement.
CTAATCAAACAGTCATGTCGATTCTTCCACAATTACGATTCACAGTCAAGAGTTTATCAGTTGGGGTCTTTATTTAGTCATGCAGTTCCAGAGTCATAGTCCCAACAGTTAAATCATCAACAAATAACATAACAATCATTCCGAGCAAAGGTATCGTCATGTATGTGTATGTTCGGAGTCCACTAACATTTCCAATACGGATACACGAGTTCGATGTACAATACCAAATAGCTTCTCCGGATAGGTAACCAGTCATACGTCTATTCAGTCTAATAACATCCTTAAGCAAAGGTAAGCAGATATGTACATAAGTCTAAACAGTTTCCATAGCACAGGTAAATGTTAACATAAGGTTTTACAGTGTCGCACATATAGTCCGCATCAACGGTAGATTTCAAAAGATTCATTATCCACAGTCCATTCCTCTCAGTCTTAACAGTATTACTAGCATGGGAACATGTATACAGGTGTGAGTTCAAAATCAGTTTTTCATGTAGGCATTCGTCCACAAATTCATAAGCAGAAGTTCCTCTTTACAAACCAGTATGGGTTCCTAGTTTCAGCAGTCTCACACACAAACAGTTGCGTGTATAATTCGAGTTCAAGGGTCCGTTCACTCAGTAATGTCCGTCAATACGTAACAGTGTAGTACAAATCATAGTCGTACAAATTTCTCGAATTACAGTCAATCATAAGGTATTCCCATGTTCAACAGTTCTAGTACAGTTCAAAAGGTCATACCTAACAGTTCTCATTCAGTCGTTGCAATATGATACAAGGACTTAACTCAGCAAGTTCTCGCCGTTCACAAGTCCTAACAGTTCTTATAGTGTATGGTTCATAAGCCCAGTAATTCAATCGGTTCAGTCAATATGTTCACAGTCTATACCAAATTACGGAATATACGATTCCCACACAAACGTTCGTATAAGCAATTTCATCTATTTAAGGTAAAACCTGTGTCAGTCATTTCAGTGTTCCGAGCATTCTTCATTCACAGAGGTCATTGATTTACCGGTCATTTTCACCTTCTGTTACTTCTGTTTCATTCTTTCTGATTTAGTTGATTTGGATACTTCAATGCTGCTACGTTATCTCAGACATTATACTCTATCCAGGACATCTACACACTTTGACGGTTTAAAAAACGTCGAGTCAGTCAATCACATCTAGGTCACACCCACCTTCAGTTCTTCTAGTCCGTATCTATCATGGGGTGCCTATCAGCTAGTTAGGTAAATTTTTACCTCATACTCGAGCACAGTCTTATCACCTTTCAAGTTGTTCAAACTCAGGTACTTTCCTATCTCGGATGCATTGGGGGAAGCATTTTTCGAAGAAAACTTCACACATTTTCTCAGTTTCTAAACCCAAGTCTCTGTTTTCAGTGGTTCAGTACCTCTCCAGAAATTCCGGTGGTTTCAGTTTATTTGGGTTTCTGTATCAATGTCATCAGTTCATATTCAGTTGATTCAAGCACGTATGTCGGCCCTTTTTATCTCCTCAATTTTCCAGTTAAAACGTCAACCATTCCTTCTAGCCTGTTAACTCTAACATCAGAAGATTCGGTTTCGCCTACGTTCCTCATCCTTTCCCTTGTTTCGCACAACGGGGTGGTTATCAATATAGGAGAGGTTCTTACTGATTCACGTTTTATCTCATATCAGACGTGTGTATACTTTCATTTCAGTTCAGGTACGGTCACATGACCCTTCACTTTCACACGTTCATTTTCTTATAGATTTCCACAGTCAGTAGTACATTAACATTACATGTCATTCCATTTAACTTCTTTAGTATGCATATAGGCTTCGTTTCATTTCACTATAAGCAGTGGTAGCAATTATAAACATAAACAGTTGCATACTTAAATAGTTTAACACATTAGCATATAATCAGTCATGTCATAACCACACACTTTTTTATGCTCATGCAATGCCCTAACTTCTTTTCTAGGACATCCTATAGCTCATTTGGACACGTGTGTGCGGTATGACTCGTGGTTAAGTATCGCTCTGATACCACTCTGTCACGACCCAAACCCGCCCCTATGGGTTTAGCACCGTAACCGGCCAGTAATCCGAGACTACCAAAGGCCTGCTGGACAGTAATACAGTAATACAGAGTACAGGGGCATGGCGGAAGCCAATACAGTAAATAAACAATGTCCAATGAGCTGACAGTCTGTATGCAAAAAGATTTTTCATACATTTATACTTTCAGTACAGAATAGTATGCACAAAATATACAATCAGTCAAAACTGGGACTTAATCCCTATTAAACAGTACAGTACGGTGCTATCAGTCTATACAGTAAACAAAACAGTTACAGAGACAAACGGGGAAATAAAACACCCCTAAGCCCCTAAGCCATAGCTTGATAGGCTCGGAACCTCGCAGTGAGGCACAGTGGTTGGCTTGACAAAATTAAAGCTTGCCTGACGCTCCTAGCTGCGGTCTGGTGCCTGTACACCTACATATATATATGAGCAGTGAGCTAAAGCCCAGTGAATAACACAATGCGTAAAGGGGGTTAAGAATAAATGTCCTTTCAGTATTGAAAACAGTCATTTCAGTCAGTTTATCAGTCATTCAGTTTGTGGCTCATATTTCAGGTCATAACAGTCATTCAGTTAAAGCAGTGATATGTGGTACATCCATTGGCATAACAGTACAGTAAACAGTAGGTCTTAAAAGACCGGGTCTTAACAGACCAAACAGTAAATGATGGCCATCAGTAGCAGTACAGTAACAGTAACAGTACTATTTCAGAGAACAGTACAGTACTTGTGGATTCAAGAGGTGTCTCGCACAGACTCTAGAGGTGGCTCACACTGTAGCACTTAGTTCCGTAGATTCTAGAGGTGGCTCACAGTGTAGCACTTAGTTCCGTACAGCACTTTGTTCCATATCAGAAATACAGAATGGCCATCATAACAGTAAACAGTAGTGGTTCCAAACTTGGGAACCGACAGAGATCTCTCTGTCACAGTAACAGTAAATAGTAGGTGCCAAGGATGCCACAGTACAGTTCAGAATATAAGACATACGTTCATTCAGTACACAGTATCAGTTCAGTGAACAGTTCAATTCGTAAACAGTATCAGTTCAGTAAACATATCAATTCAGTAAACAGTTCAGTTCAGTAACCAGTTCAATTCAGTAAGCAGTTTCGAACAGTTCAATTTAGTAAACATTTCAGTTCAGTAAACGGTTCAGCAAACAGTTCAATAAAGTAGACAGCTCAATAAGGTAAACAATTCAATAAAGTAAACAGTTCAGAAGATAATCATTTTTGAACATATCTTTACACAGTTGTTACTCACAGAGTTCTGGGCTACAGTAAGCTAGAGCGTCCCCTCGGTAAGCCAACCCTACACAGTATACAGATGAACACACACTAAGCTATACAGTTGGGGAAGATCAATAACTTAATCCCTAATTTGCCTCGGTGTGTTCTACATCTATATCCTCATTAAGATGTCTTAAACTAGGCCTAAGAATGCCTAGAATGGGATGAGGATGCAAAGATGTACTCAGAAAACATTTTACAAAACTTGCTGAAAACAGGGTCTCGCTCGAGCGAGCCTTCCTTCGCTCGAGCGAGCTTGCAAAATCAAAGGGATCGCTCGAGCGAGGAATCCTTCGCTCGAGCGGTCTGTCGAAAATGCAAAAGTACTGGATTTGCAAATTTACGCTCGAGCCACCAATTCTTCGCTCGAGCGTGGCTCAGAGTAAAGGTTGGTCGCTCGAGCGAAGGAGCCAAATTCTGGAATTTCCAGATTTGCCTCCCAAGCTCAAACCAAGCATTCTTCCACTCTATACTCGACCTCTTGAGACCAAATTCTGGAAAACACATTTAAACTCAATATTCAACAAGTTCCAAAGCTCAATTTGTGAATTCAAAGCCCAAGAGTGAGTCAATTAAATCCAAGTCTCAAACCCATTTTCAAGAACATGAAGAACATGCAAACATGCATGAATTCAAATCATTTCAAAGCTTCAATTTGATGCTCTAGTGAGCCAAATGTTCCAAAAACAAGTTGAAAACATGGACCATTGCAAGATTATGAACATGCATGTGAGGAATGATGGATTACAACCTCAAAACTTGCCAATATGCACATGCATGCAACAATTTAGCTCTAACTCAACATTATATGGACCAATTCAAGGCTCAAATCACTAGAGGCTCAAGAACTAAGCATGAACAAGTTCAAAGACATTAATGAAAGGTTAAATTCTCTTACCTAAGTCTTCAATTATTAGCCTTGAAGTTCAATTTGCCAACATATGCCTCAATTTCCTCAAGGATTATCAAATTATAGCCAAAATCCCTCTCAATTCCCTCCATCTCTCTCTAATTCGGTTGAGAGGCCACAAAGGAGCTGATGAAGTGTTTTTGATTCCATGAATACAAGTCTCAACAAATGTAGAGTAGTGGCCACTAAGTGGCGTTTTGGTAAATAAGTCAAACTTTACATTTTATCCATCTTTTTTTAATCTAATTTAACCATACCAAATCAATTTTCAGATAAATGTGCCATAAAATCACATTAATTATGATGAACACAGAACATTAATCAATTTTGGCTTCGGCCGCCGATAAGGCCTTCAATTTGCAGTTTAATGCATAAGACGAGAACAGATAATTTGGCAGTCAAACAGATAGATTATGCACTTAAACAGTTACAGTCAATCGATTCAGTTTCGGATCTCAGTCAGTCAGTTCGGTACTTTAATCAATTCAATTATCAATCATGTTCAGTCTCAGTAAACAGTAATCAGTAGGTAATCAGTAAACAGTGACGAGGGTTGTTACACTGGGTCCCTCATTCTGGGGCCTTCTCCTCTATTTATACTTTCCAATGGTAATCGTTGAAGTGAACTTCCAACCGTCAAAATGTACTTCCACAATTTCTGGTTATGGCCCTGAACAATCTGCTTCTACGACGCCTTCTTTGCAGTTAGGCTTCCCTTTTTAATTTGAATTTGAATTGTGAGTAACCGTTGAGCTACGTCATTTCGTGTCTTCTAACTGCTTCCATGTGACGCAGACCCACCATTACTAATATGAATTGCCACGTGTCTGTCGCTAGTTGGAGACTTGCATTAAATCCCTAAATTATCCTTTTCGAGCCACGTGTTAAGCTGTGATTGCCTGTACAAAATATGTAGCCAACATTACCTCCAACACTAATATACCTAATACTTAGTGATATTAGTGGATCAATGCACTCTATCTACGTCCTAAGACGTGTATGGACTTGGCTGAAACATAACCGTTTTCTTAAAATGAAGCACTGAACTTTATTAAATCCTTCAATTCCATCCATTATCTGCAAATACGAAGAGACGGATGCACCTTTAATGGCCAATCAAGCCTTCTCTTACATTAATCGAGCATACGATGAGGTGTTTGATAATGACAACCATCCTCGAAAGAACCTTCATGCATTTATTGGCCACACTTATCCGCTCCCATTTATACAAGTTATGGAAACTTTTGCACCATGTGAACCTTTGGACCAAACATTTGCACAAATGGATCAATCTGCTCCGAAACTCTCTGCATGGGATGAAGCTGCTTCATCGTCTTCTAGAAATACTGGCTGGAATGCTTGGCCCTTACCTACTCAACCTCAAACAAGGGAACGGATCCAAACATCGATTTCCTGAATATGATGATCTCATTGCAATTCATTCCTCCATGCGCAACTCTGTAATATATCCATACGTCCTCTTCGACCGTCTTCGCAGCCTTGAAGACAAGTTGCTTTTGGCATGGTATACTTCCACCTTGCCGTCCAGAATAGCGCGAAGGACTCCACACCCTGTTGAAGCCTTGGGAATCAGTCCTGCACTCCTAGCTAAAAAAGCAAAACTTTGCTCCTCTGATTGGCTAGAATGTGTGAACAGGCCTGAGTTCTCACCTTCGTTTGAAGGGGACCCAACTGCTCATTCTCTGCCCTCAAATCCTAACTAGATTGAAAACTGAAACTCATCCTCTTCGAAAGCCAACATTTTGCTCCCTACCAGGCTCTAGTTCCTCCTATTGCTTACTAGCAATATAGAGCCCAGACTCTACTTGCCGCTTTCTTCTATTTATCCTTTCAGGTCCTTCGAGATGACATTCCTCACAAGAACTTATTATGGTCCTGTGATATTATCTCTCGAAGCCACATCCTTAACCCTGACAGAGCTTCATACTTTCTTGGATCAACTTCCTCTTCTACTCAACTGGACACAAATGCTTTTATTACTAGTGAGTTGTTGGAGAACACCTCTGCTGCTCATATTCAAATTCAATATGAAGCAGAGAATCTTCTTGAAGAATATGAAAACTTCAAGAACCAAGACTCAGAGCATAGAGAAGATGCCATTATGGGCGATGCAAATGAGGAATGAGAAATGGATGAAACGGAGAAGGCTCTTAAACAAACAGAATTTGAAATGAAGGCCCGGCAACTCTTCTTCCAACTAAGGGCTCATTAGTTAGATAAACCAAATTTAGATAAGATAGAAGATAGGTTAGAAAAATAGTATCTATTTATTGAATTTTGCTGGACAATAGTTTCATGATCTTGTGACTTTGTCCATTCCTTATTTTTATGAAATTGAGAATGTAACCAAGCAGGTTTTCTCAATGTAAATATTGCATATCAATAAAACTGAGTTCTTCAAATCTCATCTGTCATGATCTAGTTTTATATTCCAATTGTATGATCAATTTCATGGCGAATATGGTTTTATTCCTTACTCTATCTATGTAATCTGTTAATAACAGTTTCGAAGAAACCAACTTGCTTTGATGCCTGGTTTTAAGTATTTCGAAGCATAAAATTTCTCATAGAAGTGTCCATATTTGTCTTGGGTTTTCACAGTCCAATTGTATGGTTAATATAATTTGTGTAAATAACAGCTTTGAACTAACCAATTTTGCTTCGAGGCCTAGCTTAGGTGTTTCGAAACATGAAATTTCTCTTAAGAATGACCATATTTGCCTTTTAAGGGTCTTATCTAAGCAAAAGTGAAAGATAAGTTCTTTGCCAATTCGCCTTTTTATATTGCTTAACCAAGAACTGGTTCCATAGTGCTTATTTATGTTGAAAGAATAGACAAGAACTATATTCTAATCATATGTCATTACAAAGATCCCTTCAAAGGAAATTTCCTTTGTTGGAAAGTCTAAAAGCATACCTCCAGGATTCCCGAAGTGAACAAATCCCAACTATACTTGAATTTAAGATATAAAACTGGCTTCGAAGCTAGCTACCTGCTTTCAAAGCTAGGCTAAGTGTTTGAAAACTGGCTTCGAAGCCAACTAACCATTTTCGAAGCCAAGCTGGTTGTTTGAAATGTGTTTCCCTCCTTCATAAGGTATCCACATACTGGCTCGAAGATAGTTTTCTTTTTTATGTTCTCAAGGATTTTAAAATAAAAGCCTTGATCACACATGGGTTAGAACTTGGGTTTGTATAAAGTTTAACCCATTATATTAAATGGTAACTTTGGACAGAAAGGTTTAAAACCCCCTATTCTCGCGCTTTATCTACATGCTTGTCCAAAGTTTTCTTTTCACTTCTGTTGCTCCCATCTGCAACTCCTTGCCCTTCCGCTCACTTTCTTCTTTCAATCCCTCGCTAATAGCTTCTTTTTCTAAAATACCAGTCGTCGAGCGTGCGAGCCCATCTGTGGCTTTGAGAAGAATCATTAACGATGAATGTGACAAATACAAAGCCAGGGAACGGTGGGCACATCTTTATTTCCCGTCATCATGCTCAAGGGGAGTTTGTTCTTGGACCTATATTCAGAGAAGCTCCTGCCCAACTCCCTGCTCTGTACCCGTGCTTAGAGGATCAATGCCTCATTTTATGAGAGTGGCCTTGATTGGGGAAGCTAGAAGATGAATTGTCCTCATCGCTGCTGGCCCACATTGAGGCTAGAATGAGAGGAATGGTACGACCGAGTTGTTCCTACCAAGATGCTGGACCTCCAAGAACTCTGTCTCCTCGACGTCCTTCGACTAGCCAGGTTTTCCATTCCTGAAGACCTTTTTCTCATACTTGCTGCACTTTGTTTTTGGAACCTAGCTTTTAATTCTTTTCAATTTCGGTGTGGCACGATGGCCCCCACTGTCCTTGATATGTGCCATTTTCTAGGGTTATCACCCACTGGTACTCCTTTCAGTCCTGATTATCCTGATGTTAATGTTCTTTTCACTATTCCACCTCTGACCTTTTCCTTTAGCGATTTTGTGAAGTCTAAGAATAAAAAGGAAGGTCCTGTGACCAATCGGGAGTTCTTTTCTTTTCTCTTATATTGGCTCTGTAAATTTTTATTTTGTACCTCATCACAGAGGATTATGCTTAAATTTGTCCCGCTTGCCAAGACTCTTGCTTCGGCTAAGAAGATAGCCTTAGCTCCTTATGTACTAGGTCATGTATATAGAGCTTGCTCTCAGTTTTGTGAGAAATCTCTAGATGCCAACCACGGAGGATCACTCTGGGTGCTACAACTCTGGCTTTTCACTTACTTCACTGACTTACATTCTAGGTACTTGAGATTCTTGGTGCAAGACCCTACCACTTATGGAATGAAGTATGCTAGAGTTTCACTCTACCCTTCTAGCTTTGCTTATTACCTCACTTTCTTCCATCAACTCCCAGTTCCCCCATTTCCACTTTCTTCTGTCCCTTTGTGGCTAACACAAGGCCAACATGGCTGAGGACTTTCCTGGCTGACAGAACCTGCTCCAACCCCCTTTACATTGGTACCTTGAATTTTCAAGCTTGTAAATGTATTGTTGAACCCTACTGTCCTGTCCAATTTGCTAGGCAATTTGGGCTTACTCAAGGAATTCATGTCCCTTTCTGCAGCCAAACTAACCTCAATCTTCCAACCAGAGAACTAAAGTGCCCAAAACCAGGCTGGATGAGGCCTGATACAAGACTTGATCGAATTCAGGTTCATTCCATTCATTCTATACGACACTGCATTGAGGAGGTATTAGAATTGGTGGATAGCCAATATGGAGGTGCTCATGGCTATCTCTTCCAGGGATCTGTTAGTAGGGCTAGATGTGCCCTCTCAAGCTAAGTCTAAAGAGACTAGGTCCACTGCCTCCACTGCCCCTGTTATCCCAGCTCCTACTCCTGTTGTCTTAGTGCCTGCTTCTGCTGCCTTACCTTTTTCTCCAAGAATCACCAGGGCTACTTCGAAGAAAGGCATGCATTTCTATTTTCCCTTTCTCTTTTTATGATGCCTTACTTATTTACTTATAGCTTCTATTCTTGGTGTAGGAGCTCCGCAAGGAGACTCTCCTTAGAAAGCTTAAGCTTTGAACATTCTTAAGGGCAACCAGCAACAACAAGAAGAAAAGAAAACTTTTTCTTAATCCTGAAGAAGAGGCACCTGAAACTCCTGCAGAAGAGGAGGAAACAGAAAAAGAAACACCATTGAAAAGGCAGAAGAAAAAGACATTCTCTCATGTTGAGCTTACTGTAGACTCTACCCGTGAGGTAGCTGCAAAAGTAGTGGAGAAAGAATAATCCAAGGAGATTATTGTCTTCTAGAGGTCAGAGAAGATGAGACAGCAGAAAATATTAAGGGATGAAGCTGTTGCTGATGCATTACAAAAGGAGGCTGTAAGGAAGAAGCAAACTGCTGAGCATTATGTCCTTCACAGCTCTCCAGCCTTCACTTCTAGAGTTGGTAATCTTCCTTAGTCCCTTTTGATAATTTCCTTTCCTAGGATTTTAGCATAAAGTTAACATTTACTATTTATTTTCTGATATATAGCAACAGTCATTCCAGTTACCCCTCATTCGATACTGGTTTCCTCTGCTTTGCCTATAGATGAAGGAGCCTCCCTAACTCTTGCAGAGCTAGAGGCAACCTCAAAAGGAAAAAGGAAGGCTAACACTGAAGTGCCGGTAAGTGTAGAACCCATTCAGATGATGCTTCCACTTCCCAGCTCTATACTCCCCATGTTCTATTCCCTTCCTTCTTTGAAGCAAAACATCCCACATTCCTTTTGCTTAGACCTAACTCCATATCTGCCCCATCTATCTTTTATCCCATCTCATTTTACTCCTCCTATAGTCCTGGCTGCCTCTCTATCACCTGAGAGAACTCCAGTTGTCACTTTATCTTTAGTGGTAGCTGGTACTCCCAAAGAAGACACTGGTGGCTTTCCCTCTATACCATAGCTCAGTCCCTTTTCTCTGGACTTGTTGGTAGCCAGGACCATGGACTCTTCTAGGGAATCCTCCACTCTTTTCCTATCCCCATGTTTCCATCTCTTCCATCAACCAATGACTCATCTATGCTGATAATGCCAGAGGAAGAGATGGACATCTTTGAGGCTTAATTGGCCAGCTTATTTGGCATATCTTCACCGATTCGAGCACTAAGCATGAGACCGAGCCATTAATCCTTGCTGATTCTCTTCTAGAGATCATTGAGAGCTCTTCCACTACTACTGAAGCCTCCTTGCCTCGGGTGGACTTGGGCACCTCTTGGACTACTATAATCATTCTCAAGAATTCCATTTGAAGCCTTGCCAAAGCCTATCATTAAAAATGGTTTCCTTAAGTGTTGCAAAGTTTTCGAGTAGTCCAACATGGCCTTCTCAAGCCACTTATCTAGGCAATAGCACCTTAGATTTCTATGTCAATATCTGCCAGATGGCTAAAGCTGCAAAAGAGAAACTGCTAAAAGATAAGGAGTTTGTCTCCCATATACATGTTGAGGTGTTTGAATTATAGGGACAACATTCCAATGCCTCCCAATTTTGAACCCAACTCTTGGAGAAGAAGGTTCAACTGGAAGAGGAGTTAGCAGCAGTCAACCTAGCCTTGCATCGAAATGCTAAAAAGCTGCAAATTACTAACCAATGGCTAGCTAACAGAAGGCAGGATATGGCTACAGCCATTCAGTTGTTCCCATCCCTTAGGAGTAGAGAATCAATTGTAAGGGAACAACTGAAACATTGCACAAATTTTTGAGCCAATTTATGGCTGTATGTACTTAATTCTTTATGAAATAAAAACCTTTTATTATCTATCTGAGTATCTCAAGCTCTTTTATTATTTTTATTTAGCATTTTCTACACTTCTTGTGTCTCCCAAACAGTTGGATAATAAGGCTTCAAGTATTTGCCGTTAATTTTCTTGGGATGCACGTAACCATTTAGATTTCTCAGATGGTAGGCTACCCCAAGCAAGACTACATGAACTTGATATGGCCCTTCCCAATTAGGTGACCATTTGCCAAATTTATGGCTTCTAATGCCTATTGAAATATTGTCTTCCATAGCAAGTCACATTCACCAAAGCTGATGTGCTTGACTTTCTTGTTATAGCTTCTGGCTGTCTTTTTCTTTTGAAAAGGGATATTGTTTAATGCCAAAATTCAGGCATCATCCACATGTTCTATCTCCAAGAACATGCTTTGATAATATTGCTCAGTAGTTAACTGGTCTAGGCATTTTACCCTCAAGAACTTAATATTAATTTCTACAGGCAACACTGCATCATGTCCATATACTAAGGCATAAGGAGCGATCCCTGTACTTGACCTTGGAGAAATCCTATAAGCCCACAGCACATCTAACAACAAGTTATGTCAATCCTTGGGATTATCTTTCATAACTCTTTGTATTCATTTTTTCAAGGATTTGTTAGATGATTCAACTTGACCATTTGCTTGTGCATAATAAGGGGTGGAATTAATAAGACTAACCCCAAATTCTGTTGCGAAAGATTTCACCATCTTTCCATCAAACACAGTCCCATTATCTACAGTTATGGCCTATGGGATGCCAAATCTATGGATTAATTCTTTGATAAATCCAATAACTTCAGTCTGATCTACAGCCTTATAAGGCTTAGCTTCGACCCATTTAGTGAAGTAATTTGTGGCCACTAGAATGAAGCAATGATGCTTCGAAGAGGGTTGATATATTTTTCCTATCATATCCATTGCCCATCCTCTAAATGGTCATGGCTTTATCACTACATGCAAATCAATTATTGGCACATGTTTTTATCATGCCATGCTTTTGGCATGCTTGACATCACTTTGCATATTCTATGCAATCTTTAAAATGGTTGGCCAATAATATGAATGCCTTCGAAGTAACCATCTCATCTTCACACCAGGCTGATGGGCACCACAAATACCTTCATTCACCTCAGCCACAACATTCAATGTTTCTTTTGGCCCTAAACATTCTAATAGTAAACCATCTGCTCCCCTTTTATAAAGAGCATTGCCATATGCTATATATTGCATGAACTGTAATTTAATTTTTCTGCAAGCCTTCGAAGAAGGGCCAGTTAAATATTGAATGATTGGATGTCTCTAATCATGTTGTTCTAAGTTATTCTGGTTAACTTCTACCACGATACCCCTTTTAGCCAAATGTAGTATTAACTTTTGATATGTTGCTTGACTTATGTCCACTTGGGTGTCCCCTTTTCTTCTGAAATCCGAGGCCTTCTGGGCTACATCATTGGCCTTGTGATTCATGAATCTTGGAATATAAGTCACGTTGGCTATCTGAAACTGAGAAAGCAAATGCAATGCAGCAACATAATATGGCAACATGCTTGCACTTTGACATTTGAAAATTCATTTTACTTGATTGATTACCAATTATGAATATCTAAATATATCAACTGCATGAGCTTGTAATCCAATAAGTATCTCAAGTCCCATTATTAAAGCCTCATATTTAACTTGGTTATTGGAACAAGTAGTTTCATCAATTCTGAAACCATGTGTGGTTTCTACCCCCTGTGGTGACTTAATTAGAACACCAATTCCAATTAGACCATTGGCTTTTGATTCATCGAGCCACATTTGCCATGGCTCAACATTGACATACCAAGATCCATTATCTCTTGGCTTTCTGTTTGATATGGATGATCTGCCAAAAAGTTAGCCAAAACCTGTCTTTTTACTGCTTTTTGGGGGGACATATTCTAGATGAAACTCTGAAAGAGCTAATATCCATTTGCCAATTCTTCCTCTTAGCATAGGTCTAGATAACATGTATTTAACCAAGTCTGTGGTTGCAATAACCAAGACAACAGTAGGCAAAAGATAATATCTTAATTTCATTGCTGCAAAGTACAATGCGAGGCACAACTTTTCTACAGTTGAGTATTTACATTCATAAAAATTTAAAAATCTACTAAGGTAATAAACTGCTTGTTCCTTGCTTTCCTCATTGTCCTGAGCTAGAAAAACTCTCAATGAATCTATTGTTGTAGCAATGTATAACTTCAAAGGTTTATCTCTCCCTGGTGGCATTAATACTGGAGGCTTGGCTAAGTAGACTTTAATTCCTTCGAAAATAGCTTAATGGTCTGTTGTCCAAACAAACTCTTTTTCAATTTTGAGCTTTAACAGAGAAGAAAATACTTTAGTTCTCCCTACAGTGTTAGAAATAAATTTTCGAAGGAAATTAACCTGACCAAGGAATTTTTGTAATTCTTTCTTACTTGATGGAGGTTTGGTCTTAATAATGGCTTTGGCTTTATTCTGATCAATCTGTATTCCCTTCTTGTGCACTACATAGCCCAAGAAGTTTCCAGCTAATACACCAAAAGCACATTTGAGAGAGTTGAGTTTCAACTTGAACTTTCTCATTCTTTCGAAGGTTGCTATCAAGTGAATCAGGTGTTCCTCTATAGACTGGGACTTTACAACAATATTATCAGTGTAACACTCTAGGTATCTACCAATGAGGTCATGAAAGATAGTATACATTGCCCTCTGATATGTTGCCCCAATATTCTTTAAACTAAATGGCATTTTAATCCATTCGAAGCTGTCAATATTCCCAGGACACCTAAATGCTGTCTTGTGGACATCCTCCTCTGCAATGCAGATCTGGTTGTAACCAGAATGCCCATCCATCATAGAAAAAATCTTGTGCCCTGCTGAACTGTCCACCAATAGATCAACTATAGGCATGGGATATTTATCTTTTGGAGTTGCCAAATTCAGATTCCTAAAATTGATGCATACCCTCATTTTTCATTCTTTTTAACCACGGGCATAATATTAGACAACCATTCAACATACATGGTTGTTCTAATGAAGCTTGCCTTAAGGAGCCTAAGAATCTCCTCTTTCACTTTTTGAACCACTTCAGGGCTCATCTGTCTTGATTTCTGCTTGTGTAGCTTGAAATTAGGCCTCATAGGGAGCCTATGTTCCAGTAATGACCTATCCAGTCCAGGAAGTTCATTATAAGACCACGCAAAACAATCCTTATATTACTTTAGGACCACCAACAACTGGCTTTTGTCAATAGGACTTAGCCAAGCACTAATGTAGGTGGGCTGCTGCACAAAACCTTCCTCGAAGTTAACTTCTTCCAAAAGGTCCTGCACTTGAGCACTTACTGATACTTCCTCTTTGACTTATTTTACCTTCAAAGTAATTTTTTCATTTTGTTCTGTACCCACTTTTCCTGGTTTAACATCTTTGCTTTCTTCCTCATAGACAAAATCTGTCCATAAGACTTTTTCTTTCTGTATCTCCTAGACTTTTGTTTCAATGTCCAATGTGCAGTATTTACCCAGAGCCAAAAATCTGGCCTTTTCTTGCTCCTGATTACAGCCAATCACCGTGGCTTCTCTCTCATATTCCTACATCTTCTAGACTATTAACTTTACGTCAAATGCTGAAAACTTGATTAAAGCCAAGGGTCTGGTTTTTTGGTCTCGATCTTCTTACCTATAACCAAGTATCATTGTCGTCTTTAGTGATGAACTCTTCATTAGCACTCTCTAGAACTAAGTGCTTCAGGTGTGATACTTCCTCATCAGGCGTCACTTCTGCTGTTCCATCAAGCTTCCTCAGCACACTGAGTGGTACAACCCCTTCCGTGTATAGCTTGGTCTCAGCAAAATCAACACAAGCAATAAAAGGCTGCGAATCCGCATTGATTTCCTCTGTTTCCCCATTACACAGAGCTATCATCATCTTTTGATGTAGAGAGAAAGGTACACATTTGTTGGTGTGGATCCAATCCCTGCCAAGCAAAGCATTATACCTGGCATTACTGTCTATAACAAAGAATGCTGTCATGCAATCTCTAGTTTCCACACTCAGGTTGATGGGTAAAATGTCCTGAGCCATTTGCTTATCCCCAGCAAAACCAGCAATGGTTGTGCTGGTTGGGATCAACCTAGGGTTTTTTTTCCCTAACTTCTTCAAAGAGGATCTTAGAAGCAGGTTCATTACTGCACCATTGTCCACTAACACACTGTTCATTTGTATCTCATCGAAGTAAACCTTGATATACAAGGGCTTAACGTGTTGGGTCATAGATGTTGTGGGATACTCGAAGGGGTGTGAGAGGTTAATGCTCACCTCTTCACTTTATTCATCAGTTTCCATTGGCTTGGCCACTTCTGACTCATCTTAAATCATGCTAGCCTGTGAATCTTTACTAGAAACTGGAATGGGGTCATCTTCCTGACTTTCTTGGTTTCCATCTTCAGCTTGAAATTCCTGTGGCAGCACATATACAATGTTTACTGGTACTGGAGGGAATGAGCCAAACTATACCACTAGCTGCAATTGCTCTCATCCCATTTGAGTCTGCTCAGAAGCTTGTGAGGCATCCTCCATACTGCACTCTGGTACCTTAGTGCTGGTAGTTTTCTTTGAAGCAATTCATTTGTGATCTGCTCCTGTTGGCTTTTCGACCAAGAAGGTCTGTTCAGCTATGAAGGCTTTGAACATTTCATCTTCAGCCAATTCCTTCCCTTGGCCTAGTTTAACTTCTTCTTCTGTCTCACTGTCACTTTCCATCAAGGCCTTTTCAAGACCTGCTAGGCTGGATCTTTCTTTGGCTTTTAGTTCAGCATGAACTTTAGCCAACTGCTCTCTACTGGCACCCTCTTTGATTTTAGGAGCAAGCCTTGAACCTTCTCCTTCTTCTATCTGGCCTTTTGACTGTGCCAACGAAGTACTCTCTCCACTTTCTTTCAAGTCCCTCTAATATTGAGTGTACTTTCGCTGGATCTTTCTCCTTTGGGACTTGGAAATCACTGGAACCATGTCTAACTCTCTTGTTTTTGGGTTTTTTAGTAGAACCCAATAATTTGGAACCACCAAAAGAGGCTTGATCATCCTTTCCTTGTCTCCAAAAGTCTTGCTTTGTGCCGGTATGACTTTAGGTTTGCTCTGCATGACAAACCAATTTGGAACCCCAGGGACCCATGAACCCACTTCTTTAATTACTGGGCTTGCTACCTCTGTCTTCGTAACTGTCCTCGAAGCAGTTCTTGGAGGCCAATCACTGGGCCTGGTTTCCTGTCTTGAGCCAAATTTAGGCCTCCCTTTTGGCTGATTGCCCACCCTGTAATAGTTAGGTGGCCTGGTTTCATACAGGGGCCTTTTTCCCTTTGAGTGCATCATGGTCTCTGGTGAGCCAACCAAAAATGAATGTTGTCTAGGACCAGTTGGATATGGCTTTCTGTTGTAGGTGCTGGCTGGCTTTCGATCCCTCTGCACATCTTTATAATACTGTTTCCCATCAACTAGGAGCCCCTTCAGCTATTTGTAACTCATCATGCATCTATGACACATCTTCTGCATTACAATTGCTTCGAGGGAGTCATCATCCAGTATCTCTTCATCAGAGCTATCCCTTTGGCCTGCAGAGTTCTGTCCACTGACTGGCGAACTTTTGGTGTCCTTCTTGAAGGTAGCCTAGCTAGTCACATGCATCTGCATAGTGACTTCCTCCAATTTCTTCAAGGATAGGTTTTGGAAATCTGGCATGCCAACATTGGTTGCAGTCTCCCCAATCTCTGAAAATGAGTTGGTGTCAATTCTCATGGCTTTCTTAGTCTTGGTTGGAAACTTTAGCCTCCCCTTCCGAATCTATTCTTGGATCCTGTCTTGGAAAACAATACGGTTTTTAGTTGAATGAGATCAAGAATTGTGCCATTTACAGTACAGTTTTCCTTTAAGTTCTTTACGAGTAGGAATCTTAACTCCTTTTGGTAACTTTAGGAAATTTGTTGCAAGCAAATGATAAAAAATGCCCTACTTTTGTTATGTCAAAAGAATACTTTCTATGAACGTCTTTATTTTTAAACTGTTGGTCTATTATACTGTCTTTCTGAATTAATGTCTCACAGGTCATTGGTTTTTTTCTTACAATCTCTGCTGCATCAATTTCATAGTTAGAGTCCCTATAGTAGGTCTTATATGATACATTACTTCGATCTTGTTCTTCCTCAAGTAAAGTTTCATATTTAGATACTTTATAGGTTAATTCTACTAAGTCTCAAAACTCAGTTGAATCAAACTTCTTTTGAAATTTAAACTCTAACCCATTTTGAGCCAATCTTACAAATTCAGGCTCAGGTAGTATAACCCTATATTTGTTTCGTGCCCTTTTAAATCTGGCAATAAACTGAGTAGCCTTCTCATTAGGCCTTTGGCTCAATCTTGCCAAGTCTGCCATGGAAACCGCAGGTTCTGTTTGGAAAAATTGGGCATGAAAAACTTCCTCCATTTGCTGCCAAGTTTGGATAGAGCCAAGTGTAAGATTTATATACTTAATGAAGGCTACTCCAATTAAAGAGTTTTGAAAGAGTCTTAGTTTCATGTAATCATTATTGGCGAACTCACCACACTGGCCTGTAAACCTAGTGATGTGTTTTACTGTTGACTAGTTTCCATTCCCATAAAAGAGGGCAAAATCTGGTATTCTAAACCCCCTTGGATATTCATGTACCCTATCCACCCACTCTGGGTAAGGTTTTCTGTATACTGGAGTCTGGACCCGCCGAGCCATAGGTCCACACATTTCTCTAACAATATCAGCAATTTGGTCCCTTGGAACCATGTTTTGTGCTAGTTAAACCACTATTAGAGGAACAAACACAGGGTTTAAAAGAACTCCATGTGCCTAAGGGCCTCTTGGTCCATATATTGGTACATTCAAGACTGGTTGTCCTTGTTGTACTAGTTGTTGTTGGAGGTATAGCTGACCTCTTGGAATTTGTCTTGGGAAAGGCCCTACGAAAGGTGCTACAAGAGGAGGAACATGTGTTGTTTCTCTTCCAACCGCAGGAAATCCTTCCAACCTCCTGGGTGCAAATTCAAACACAAGATTAGTGAAAACGTGTGTGCCAGGTATGGCTTCGAATATAGGATTTGAAAACATCCTTATACCATTCCCTTGTGCTGGCCCAGATCCACCAATTTGTATGGTTTCGCTGGTAGGCAATGGTACATTTTGGTTTGTTCGTGGTCTCGAAGGAGCTTCGTACCATGACTGAGGCACATGTGACATTCTCTTATGGTTTTGATTACTAGTCTGACTATTAGTTTGTCCATTACTTTGCATTGGCTGTTTGTCTTGAGCCAATCTATGCTGAAGGGAATTCTTGTTCTCTTCAGTCTGTCTTGCAACAGTTGGTTGATGAGAGTTCATTCGATCCCAAAAGGATGTTGCCTATTTTTCCGTTGTGTACATTAGTTGTTGTCCCATAGCATCTACCAAACCTCCCCATGGATTTATTGGTTGGGTAGAAAGGATAGTTGAAGGTCCAGTATCATGGCCTTGTCTAGTATGTTAGGCATGTGTTGTATATTCTGAAGTGCTGGTCTGTTCGACCATTTGTGGAGGATCTGATGGAATAGGTGCATCCATTACATTATCCTCTGAGTTAGGCACTTCTACATCTCCTTCCACACCTTCTTCCAGGCATTCATTTTCTACTCTTACTCTACGTCTAGCCATTATAATAGTCCCACTGGGCGTACCAAAAAATATATGTTGGTTTTTTTGGCTTTCGAAGGTTAATTGTGTAAATTTAAGCGTGCCAGTAAAGATCAATCAATCCTTACAGAATTTTAATTGCCAACCAATTATCAGACGATTGTCTTGAAGTTCTTTCAGTTTCAATGAAGAGGACTTTTACTAGTGGCTTGTTTTAGGAGAAATTTATAAGAAATAATAAGTACAGAACAATTCATAAACTGAATTTCATTGAGTAAATAGGAACTTACAATGAAAAGTCTTGAAAAGGTTTACAGCAATGACTACTTGAAACTACTCCTAGGAAATGAAGGACAGTACAGGAATTGAAGTGCTAAAAATGTAAAGAACTAGAAAGGTAAAACTGGAAGGAAATAAGAAGTGAATAAACTGATTTTTTGGATTTGAGCCTGGGTCCCTCATTCTGGAGCCTTCTCCTCTATTTATACTTCCCAATGGTAATCGTCGAAGTAGACTTCCAACCGTCGAAATGCACTTCCACGATCTCTAGTTATGGCCCTGAACATTCTGCTCCCACGATGCCTTCTTTGCAGTTAGGCTTCCCTCTTTAATTTGAATTTGAATTGTGAGTAACCGTTGAGTTACGCCACTTCGCGCCTTCTAACTGCTTCAATGCGACGCATACCCACTATTACCAATATGACTTGCCACATGTCTATCGCTGGTTGGAAACTTGCATTAAATCCCTAAATTATCCTTTTCGAGCCACGTGTTAAGCTGTGATTGGCCTGTACAAAATATGTAACCAATAGATTATCTCCAAAAAAATGAATAGTCTATTTTCAACAACATATTGGCCATTTTTTTTTTGAGACAAAGATGATAAATTAAAAATATTAGCTAATTTTTTCCAAAGACGATATATACTAAAGGCCTTACGAAATAAATTATTTGAATTATTGAAACGGAACTTGTGGTAGATTCCATAGGTTTATTAAGTTCTCTCAAATTTAAATTTAAACTTGAGAGAATCCTTTATATAATTTCCCTCTGGTTCACATTTTGAATTCTAGATAAATTTAAGGGCCTGTTTGGTAACGTTTACGTTTTCAGTTTATATTTATAAAAATTTTATAAACTGGTTTTTATTTATTTTTAGAAAAACATAAACTACAAACGTATTTGGTTTAGACAAAATGTTTTAAAAAATTTTAAAATATAAAAAAGAGTAAGAAATGACAAGTGGTGGCGGGTGGTGGGTGGCGACGAGTGGTGGCAGCGGAAGACGAGGTGTGGAAAATGGTGGCAGGTGAGTGGTGGCGATGGGGCAAGTGGTGGTGGAAAGTGGTGGCAAGTGGCGAGTGGCGAGTGGGTGATAGTGGTGGCGGAAGACGGTGGTGGAAAGTGGGGAAAGTGGTGGCAAGTGGGCGGGTGGGTGGTGGCGGAAGACGGTGGTGGAAAGTGGTGACGGGTAGGTGGATGGTAGTGGTAGGTGGGTGGTGGATGGCGGTGGTGGTGGTGGGGTAGGTGGCGGGTGGTAGTGGTAGGTGGGTGGGTGACGGTGGCGGTGGTGGGTGGTGGCGAGTGGGTGGTGGTGGTGACGGCGGGTAAGTGGCGGGTGGTGGTGGTGGGGGTGACGGTGGCAGGTGGTGGGTGTGGTTGTGGTGGTGGCGAGTGGTGGGTGGTTGTGGCGGGTGGGTGGTGGGTGATGGTGGTGGTGGTGGTGGTGGCGGGTGGGTGGCAGGTGGCTGGTGGTGGCTGGTGGTGGCGGGTGGTGGATGGTGGTGGCAGGTGGTGGTGAGTGGTGGTGGCGGGTGGTGGTGGCGGGCGGGTGGATGGTAGTGGCGGGTGGTAGGTGGTAGGTGGTGGCGGGTGAGTGGTGGCGGTGGCGGTGGCGGTGGCGGTGGCGGTGGGTGGTGGTGGCGAGTGGGTGATGGGTGGCAGGTGGGTGGTAGTGACGGGTGGTGGGTGGTGGTGGCAGGTGGGTGGTGGTGGTAGGTGGTGGTAAGGGGTAGGTGGTAGGTGGTGGTGGCGGAAGACGGTGGTGGAAACTGGTGGCTAGTGTTGGGTGGTAAAAAAAAAAAAATTGAAAACTCAAAACGTAAACTCATTTTTTTAGTTTACATTTTTTGGCCAAATTTATAAACTGAGATCACTGATTTATAAATCAAAAATTTACTAAACAAGTTTTTATTTGAGTTTTTTAAAATTTTGTAAATATAAATTGAAAACTGAAAACGTAAGTGTTATCAAACACTACCTTAAATAACTTTTTGTTTTGTTATGTTTCGTTTTTTATTTGTTTATTTAAGAATATGTAGCACTAGTTTTTCTACATGTATAGAGCCCAACACAATTTTCGTACATAAATGTAGGTAAAATTCATGTAGAAAAATTATGACTGATTTTATTATCGATTTGTATTGTGTATATATAAATCGGTATAGTGACATGTCGTATTAGAGTTATTTTAAAAAGATGGTTAAAAGTTCAATTTTTAACTTATTTGAGATCATATCGTCTCTTATATTTTTTACATATTTTTATTTTTTTTTAAAAAACTAAAAAAAGCTAAAAATAATTAAAAAAATTAACTTTTAATTATCTTTCCAAAACAATGGGAACTTCCTTTCAATTTCGGATGAAATGTCCTGTGATTTTAACTGCGTGGAAGCTAAGCTTCTTTCATACGAAGCATCAACTGAGGTCAAATACCAACCACCAAAATTGAGGATATTTGGACCCGCTTTTTTCAGCCTTTTATAAGCTTCAATTATTGGATAACTCTATCAACACAAAAATCAGTCATATTTTTTTTGAATTTTTTTATCTTTAGTGATTTTTAAAAAAAATTATATCAAAATTTTTTACTTTTTTAAATATATATTTTTTGAACAATTTCAAAAAAAAAATTGAAAATGTCAAAATAAACTAAAAAGGATTGCTTATTTTTACTTTTTTTTTTGTCTTTTTTTTAAAAAAATATTATAAATTTTTGATTTGTCTTGTCGAGTTGAATATAGAAACCTAAATTTTTTTGAAAATTTTAAAAAAAAAT
The DNA here is from genome assembly GCA_030407325.1 of Camellia japonica. Lineage (NCBI taxonomy): Eukaryota > Viridiplantae > Streptophyta > Magnoliopsida > Ericales > Theaceae > Camellia > Camellia japonica. Next base: position 82,988,571 of record JAPPVO010000016.1, on the reverse strand, counting down.
TACTAAAAACGAAAAGAAAAAAAAAAACTCAAAAACAAGCCTAAGACACACAGTTTTTAATATTTATTTTTTTTAAACAAATAAACAGGCTAACTAATATTGTAAATTTTTTTCCATTCAAATAAGTATTTTCTGTACATGATTCTATGTCTATGGTGTGCACCTCCGTAGAGATGTATATCATATGTGTCTTATCATTAAAATGTATAATTTTAATAAAAAATTTTATAATATCAATCACAAAATGTATAATTTTGTTATAAATTAGCGTAATAAAAAATATTGTAAGCAAGTCAAAAACTTTTGTAACATTAATCATAAAATTTTAAACATTTTTATTATTTTAATTTGTGATGAGATTACACATTTTATAATTGATATTACAAAATTTTATAGTAAAATTATACATTTTATATCGGCAGTGCCTATACCCCAGTGGGGGTCGCACCCCCAGTGAGGTGGCGCGCCCCCACTGGCTGACAGCCAAAAAAAAAAAAAAAAAAAAAAGACTTTTTTCACCCATCATGGGCCTCCACCTCACTGGGGTCGACCCCCAGTGGGGTATAATGCATTTTCCTTTTTATATCAAGGTACATATCACATACACCCCTAAAATGGTGCACACTACAGAAATTTCCTTTATTTTATAGCATAATAGGACAATTGTGTTTTTTTTTTTTTTTTTTTTATTTTAAACATTTGACATATTTCTAATCCTCTCTCTACCAAAAGGGATGGCCAATTATTATATGCCAGACAGCTAAAAAAAATCCTTTTCCATGACCCTCCATTATCCCTCTCCTCCGTTAGGGAAAATATCTTTTTAAAACACATAAAAAAAAAAGTAATTTAGTGTGTTTAGTTTGAGTTTTTTGGATTAAATTTTTTGAAAATTAATTTTTTTGATTTTTGTGTTTTTTTGTTTTTAGTGAATATTTTTAAAATTTTAAACATTTTTTTTACTTTTTTAAATGCATCTTACTTAGATGCATCTAAAAAGTAAAAAATTTGTGAAAAAATATTTTAAAAAATTAATAAATACATAAAAATATTAAAAATATACTGAATTCTTGTATTTTTTTTTTTATATTTTTGGTATTTAGTGAATTTTTAAAAGATTTTTTTTATAATTTTTTTACTTTTTAGGTATATTTATGTTAGGTGTGCCTAAAAAGTAAAAAAATTGCTTAAAATATTAAAAAAATTCAGTAAAAACAAAAAAAAAAACACGAAAAATAAGAAAGTAGAATTTTCTGAAAAGTGTTTTTTGAAAAATGAAAACAAGCATTTTTCCTAATGTTTGATTAAGGAATTTGGGAAGAAATTTAAAAATAAAAAGAAATAAGTGTGTAAAATTAGATAAAATATAGTAAATAAATTCTTTTCCATTTCCCTTTCCCTTTTCAAATTTCTTGCCAAATCTCTTAACCAAACACAGCGTAACTAGTTTAACTAGTGTGCATTTCAATCATACTCTTTATTTAGCTAATCAATCAAACTAACTTAATTAATTTTTTAAAAGAAAAATACTATAAAACATAAATAAAAAATACAATCTTTTTATGATATGTTATTTATGCACCTAGTATTCACGTGACATTTACAAATATTTATTTTTTAAAAAATATATAATTAATTTTTTTAAAATAATATTTTTACACGATCATGCTTTTAAAAATAACAATAGATTGGAACAAGAAATGCAACAAGATATAAAGACTTCAAGTAAGTAGAGACAGAGATCTCAAAACAACTTGAAACCCTTTTTCTTTTTTCTTTTTTCTGGGGTACAACAGAAAGAAACCCCTTTTACATAGCAATGGAGGCTATGTGGAGAGCGAAAATGAATATGGGCCAAAATATATGACTCTTGCGATGCAGAGTTTGTTCAATGAAGAGAAAACCAACTTTACTAGCAAAAATACCTTATGCGGCCTTTTTACCTCCTCCTTTGGAAATACTTTTAGGGAATGCCATGGCCTATTTAGGAAAATGATTTGCAAATATAATTTTATAAAAATAATTAGCTTTCTACAAAAATATTAAAAATTTATTTCTGAATTTTAAAATATTGTTTTCTTACAAAAATGAAAATGTTTTGAAAAAGATGGATGGCTTTAAACTTTTTATTATCTTGTTATTTCAAACGGAAAACGGAAATAAAGAAATCGAAAACACAACAAGATGTTAACATATCATACGAAGGCAGTGGTGGAGTCATATGGGGTTTAGGGGGCTAACGTGCCCTTTTTGAATTTTTTATTTTTTTTTACATATGTATATAAATAAAATTAAAAAAATAATATTTAGAATAAAATGTCAAGGGCATTTTTAAATTTATGAAAACAATAGAGATTGTTTTATTGAAAATGAAATGACTACAACAAATTATATTTTTATGTATAAAAATTTTATGAAAAAATCTCAATTTAAAAGTAATATCCATTATTATTGATATGAAAATATAATTAATCTCACTATATATATGTAAAAATTACTAAGAGTGTTAGTTATAATTGCATATGAAATTCGCCCTTCATATATTACTTTATTATTGATTGATGATATCATATGTCAATAATGACGTGATATCACTATTATATGAAATGTTTACTCAAATTTTGTAAAAATTTGATTTATCTTACTATTATATAATTTATTTAAGACTTAAATATATGGTTGTTTTTACATTGTCCATGATACACTCATTACATGCAATACTTTCTTTTCGATTTTAATCGAAATTAATTGTAAAATTTTATGTGAAATACTTTTGTAATAATTTATTTAAGTTTTTCTACTTAATATTAATTCAAAAATTATTATTATCTTCTTATTGTTGGTTATGGAAAAAAAAAATTTAAAATTGTAATAAAAAAAATACCTCTTTTAATTTAATTTCCTAACTTCGCCACTGTACGAAGTGGTTGTGAAATTTAACATGATCATGCCTCACATGTCTTGTTTGGATTTCGGCTAGTGGAAGATGGAATTTTTTGCAATAAATGCCTCATCCAACGAAGAGAAAGTCTAATAATTGAAGGTTCATATTTAAAATTGTTATATTGTGAACCCATGAGTGAATTGATCATCGTTCAGTTTAAATAAAGTGACCACTAAGAACCCAACAAAAATAAAGAAAAGGGGAGGCTTGAGGAGAGGGAAAGGGGCTAGGAAAATGATTTGATGGACTGATTTGTAATTAGGAAAGTAATAAGAAAATTCCTAAGACGGAAAGCAAAATCTCTTGGCCCGTCCACATAAAACCGTTTCAACCAGTTTATAGGAATATTCGGACTTGTTTGATAATATTTGTATTTATAATTTTTTATTTGTTATAGAATGTTTAAAAGTTGTAAATAAAAACTTGTTTAATATTTTTTTTTTTTCAAAAAATTTATATAATTTACAAAATTTATTAAATTTTTGTAATTACGATAAATTTTATCTCATTTGTTTAAATTTGCTCCATATTCTTTCTCCAATTTATTATGACCGCTATCTTCTCATCACTACCAACACCCATAGTCGACAATGACCTCCTCCAGTCACTCCCATCCACCAGTAATAACTATCTTTGCCATCACCTCTTGTTGAAAATCACTCTAGGCCACCACCAAGCACCTTCTACTAGTGGCAACCACCTTTGGCACTGGACAATCACCTATGTCCACTATTTTTAACCATCAACAATCATCTCTTGCAAGTGACTTTGGCGGCACCACAGTATCATTTTCTGAAAGGTTGTTAGTTTTGAGGTGAACTATTGCCCAGTAGGAAATACTATTAACAAAATATATAGTTAATCGAGATATATATGATCATGCCATGTAAGGGATAAGAAAATCCAAGTCTTTTCCTTTTCAAAACATGATGCTAAATGCATGATGCCAACACATGTTTTAACCAAAACCACGGGGTGTAAATGCGCTATGACATCACAAGCAAGAGCCATAAATCACACACACACACATATATACATATATATATATTATACTAAAAATAATCCCACATTAGCCGACTCTAACAACAGCGGGGTGTTGGGCATCCAAAATCTTTCCCTTCCACATTTACCGACTCCTGAAATGGCGGCTTGTAGACATCCAAAACAATATTTTTCCACATTTGCTGACTCTAACCCACATTCGTCCGCCGATATGCTTAAGACAGGACAATTGGTCACCTTGACTCCCTACGTGGATACCAATTATACAATACACAACTCATTTCTAAAACCCGACTCGTTACCCTAACTTATACGCTATTTACCCCTCCAACACTTTCCAACATCCACAATTTGAATCATAAAAGAAAGATGTGATGCACATGATGCATGAATTTCCAAATCCCAATTTCCTATGGTTTGTCCAATTTACAACAATACATAATATAAACAACAAAATTCTTTCACTCCATAATCTCACATTTATAAATTAACGTATGCATAAGTCCAAGATAGTTCTAAAATCTCATATCCAATACCATTGTTAAGGTTATTCATCCAATATCATGGTTCAAGAGTCAATTTGGCTAAACCCTTCATTAAACCAATTTTGAAAACTAGGGTTCTAAAAAATTTGGGATTTTCCCCTTTTTTGCACATAAAGAGTCAATATTCATCACTAATAATAATAATCAACATGGATATACATAAATTTTTCCAAAACATGAATTATAACCCTTTTTTATTCCTCAAATCCACTTACATAACAAAATCCTCTCATATATCTATATAACTAAAAAAATACCACATATGTGTCCCAAATCAAAGATATATTAAGTTAAGTGTACCCCTACGTCAAGATTGATGACGAAGGATGAGAACGCAACTCCAAACAATGAAATCACAAAACAACCGGTAGGACCCTTGAACTACACTTGTTCTTTAACTTTCTTAAAGGATCGAGGGTGGATCTTGGGTAAAATCAAGAGAAATCAAGTGTTTTAGGGTTAGGGTTAGCGTTTCGAAAATGGGTGCTTGAGAGAGTAAGGTATGAAAAAGTGAGAGAAAAATGAGTTTAGATCGACTTTTAAATCTGTTGTCCCGAACAGATCACTCGAGCAGTGGACACTAATTCGAACAGACCGCATGAGCGATCATCCCACCGCTTGAGCGATAAACGCAAAGTGATATAGGATATCATGTGCTTGGCATGTGATAGTTAGCGGTGGGAAAATGTAGCCTATATCTAGAGGAGTCATAACTACTTTGTAACCAACTTTTAAATTGAATATTGATTGATTGAAATATTTCTCTCTCTAAATTCTCTCTCATTCTTGAGGCTCATTATCATTTGGTATCAAAGCAAAGATTTTGATCCTATTATCTCATAATCTAAGTGGTTTCTTATTTAAATTCAATACCATGGAACTCACGGACCTAATTTGGAGCCTTCATCATTGTTGAAATTCAACTTCGCAGATTCAAGTCCACTGAGTTGTGATTCGTGTTCGGCTTTTGATTGACGCTGGAATTCGAAGCTCTCTCTCCTTGATTCAAGTTCTGGTTTGCAGCTAACCCTAGTCGACAAAGAACATAGTCGCAATTCGAAGTTCTATGCAACTTCAGTTCGAACGATATGGGTGATTCGAGGTCACCCAAAACTCCACTTGTTTAACCACCGAACCTGCCTTGATCAACAATATGATCTTACCAACCTGCCATTAGGGCAATGAATTGAAGCCGACCAAAGGAGACATGACAGGTGCCAAGTCTCTTTCATTTAACTTGAGTTATTTGAAGGCATCGTAGTACACGATCTCAATCGAGCTACCCTAGTCGATCAAGATCCTCTTGATATCAAAATCATTGACATGCAGATTTACCACTAGCACGTTGTTATGGGGATTTTGAAGTCTCGCTAAGTCTCTGTCAGAGAAAGATATCACATTATTCTCTTATGTCTTTCCCTTCTTAAAAGTCAGTTGACACTGAGTACTTCCCTCGTGTGTTCATCCTTCTTAATCATGCCTCAGAGCTCATAGACTCACTCAAGCTCAATGATCCCATGGATCACATTGATAAATTCTTGAGGAGGGAAGTTAAGTGCCATTCTATTTGGCATGTCTTGATTTTGGGGGGCTTCCTTGGCTCTATCCTCGATGAAGCGGTCTAAGTAACCTGTTGGCACCAACTCTTCCAAGTGGTATTTAAACAACACACAATCTTTAATTGAGTGCCCCATTTCATCATAATAAGGGCAACAATACTTTTTGTCACAGCCCCTCCGCCCATCAAACATAAGGCTCGTCTTGAATCTCACTAAGGATACGGTAGATGGGCTTCTTGAATATCGTTTTGCTTTCTCATCTTCATCATTCAAAGGTGGATTAGCCCGGTTGTTGTTATTGTAGTTCTTGTTGTAGTTTCCACCTTACTTTTCATTCTTCCCAACCATGTTAATTTTAGTTGAAGTCTTTTTGCTCGCCACTGATGTGCCGGTCTTTACCTTTGCACTGGCAACATATTCTTTAACCCTTATGTGCTGGTTGACTTTTTCCATCAATGCCTCCATGGTCAGGAGGGACATCATCGTTAGTGAGTCTCTCAATCTATTTTCGATTAGAAAACCTTGCTTATATTGGGCAATAACTAGGTTAGAAAGGCATTCGCCAATTTCATTTAATGTCTTCCAATACCTATCATTGTATGACTTCAAAGTTTCTTAAGGCCCCATGTCAATAGCCACCAAGTGTTCAACCTCTTTGTGTGTCTTTGTGATTATTTTGAATCTGGTACAAATGCCTCTACAAGCTGCGCCCAAGTGGCAATGTTACCTTTAGGCAATTTTTCAAATCAAGTCATGCCTAAATCCCCTAGGCTTGATGGAAACAAGACGTACATCAAAGCATTTTTCCTTCTGTGAATAGCCATGACTTGTCAAAAATGGCTAAGGTGCATGTAAGAATCTGACTTCCCATCGTAGATTAAAAAAAAAATTTAAAAAAAAAAAAAAAACCTCAGCTAGTTTAAACCTGTCGAAAGAGATGCGTTCTCGATTTCTGGTGAGAACGGCGTACTGTGCAATCTCGTCAGCTCTCTGTTCGCTAGTATATGAACAACGTATGGCATTGGCGTTGCCACCTCAATGCTACCATGCGTCCTGGAGGTCAGCCTCTACAAAGCTGGTACCTTCGGGGAGGGTTCGCTTAGGCTACATACTTAATTTAAGCCCTTTCGTAGAGGATAGTCCTTAAGTCCTCTGATTTAGGCAGCTTTGAATAATAAGATGATGTCTGATAAGAATGCGAGAGACGATAACTTCTCTCTTGCGAATAGGATCTCCCTGTCCTAGATCTCTTAAACCTTGAATGATATGAACGTGACCTTTGAGAACATGACTAAGAATCACCTATCCTATGGTTTCTCCTGCTATCAGAACGCACTGGCGTAGGATGTCTATTCTAGTCTCCAGAATGATGAGATTGAGTGCGCTTATTACGAATTTTGATCTTAATGACACATTTTCCCTTCACCTAGCGCTTTAGAAGCTCCATATCCACCACCATCTTTCTTGCTATCTCATCCTTCTCCATGACTTTGTTCTCCAAACCTTGGGCATCAGATGTTCTTCGCCGTTAATGTCCTTCTGAGATTAGAGAACGTGTAAGAGAATGAAAGCGCTTGTTGCACATCTTTGTAAGGCCCCCTTTGGGCTGAGTGCCTAAATCTTGTGTTGGATCAACATGTAGCAAATCTCCGTACCTCCTATTGGCGTCAAGAGTTTGGTCATCGGGGGTAGAGTGGAGGGTCTTTATTGTTCGCTATTAAAATCTTTTAGAAGAGCTTGATCAAAAGGTTTGTTCTATGTATTTCCTACAAATGCTGCCAATTGTACGAGTACAAAATAATCGTCGCTTGTATAATCCTAGTAATCAAGCTCACACTCTTCCAAATGATGTCGTATGGCCTGAAATCACAAGAACACGTGAGTTTACAAGCGAGTGTGTATTGCAAAACCCCTCCGATGCTTAAGTTAGTACTCAAGATCAATATGAGAAAAAGCTCTTGAATCTTGAGAATAGAATTGCATTACTTCTTTTTAGGTTACAATAGGACTCTAATTCCTCTTCATAGAATCCTATTAGGACTCATCTTCCTAAAGGATAATACCCACCATTTAACACCCTCATGACTAGAGAAAGTGAAGTAGAACAATTCTTTGGCAGCTAATCGAGCAAAACTCCAGTCTGGTTGCTTGCCCATTGCGTAACTGGTTGAGCCTTGCTAGCACCAAGAACCTAGTTAAACAACACGTTAAGCATGCCTAGCTCAACACACCTCTTTACCACACGTTGACTCAACTCGGCGTTATAACTAGTCAGCTAAACCCATGTGCTCGGTCAAACGCACAAGACGATTGCCTAGTTTGGCGATACTTACTGTTTCGCCCACCTGAATATAAATAGCATAACCAACTTATATCTTAGCCCAAAACAATAGCCTAATTTAGCTTGGCCCAAATTCCTCAATATAAATTCCCCTCTCATCTCATATACTTCTTAAAATGAATTATATTTCCATATTTCAAATAAAGAAAATAATTTATTTTATTCAATCAGATTTTTTAGAAATTAGAACATGAAACCTCTACGTGAGCATCTCGTGCAACTTGATCGCATTCATACACATCTTCAACAGTGGCTGGTCAACTACCAACATAAACTCCTTAAACAATGATGATTCATTAGGAATTGAGTCTAAACTCTGATACCAATTGATACATGAATGAAAACCTAAAGAGCAAAATGTGAACAAACAAAGAACCTCACAACTCTTCTACAAATTTGTTGAATTTTAAGATTAGGCCTGTTTGGTAGAGCTTATAAGCTGCTTATTTCAGTTTTTAGCTTAATTTAAACTAAAATGTTGCGTTTGGTGCAGTTTAAGTTAACTAACTTATAGCTTAAATTAAGCTATTTCTCAACTTATCTCAAAAGCGGGTCAGGGATGTTTAAATTTTTTACTTAAGCGCGCAGTTGGTGTGGGGGGCTAAAATTACTTAAATGCCCTCGTCAATATCCAAATTTTAATATTAACATTAATTAAAAAAGAAAAAATTATATATTTCTGAAGAAAAAGAAAAAAATCAATATTAATTAAAAAATAAATATTAATTGGTATTAATTATTAATAAATTCATATTTAATATTTTTATATTAATTAAAAAATAAAAAATTGTATATTTCTGAAGAAAAAGAAAAAAATCAATATTAATTAAAAAATCAATATTAATTGGTATTAATTATTAATAAATTAATATTGTATACTTTTGTAATGAATTAATTATTAATTGATACTAATTAATAACAATTGTTGATTATTAATATTAATTGATACTAATAAAAATTAATTATTAATATTAATTTATACAAATTAATAATTTTAGTATTAATTGAGACTAATTAAGCCATTAATTGATACTAATTAATAATTTTAGTATTAATTGATACTAATTAATTTATAATGGAAAAAATTGTAACAATAATACTTCCATTACATTTTTATCAAATGTATCAATTTTTATACTAATTAATACTAATTATATTAACTTTTATTAATGAAATAATTTTTTTTAAATTAAAACTGAAAAAAATGACAAAATAATCACTTTTATATCATATAAGGGCAGAAAGGACAATTATACAGTAAAAAGCTATTTTAAAGCTTATTAACCAAACACTACTCTGCTGCTTAAATCCATAATCTCACAGTTATACCAAACAGATTAACAGTTTATGTTCACAGCTATAAGGTATAATCTGTTAAGCTATAATCTGTAATCACTTTTTCACAGCTCTACCAAACAGGGCCATTATCAAAATTAGGAAAATAAGAGAAATCTCTCAACAAAATCATATATTATTATAAAACTATTTTTACCCTAAAACTTATAACAATTATTTATAATTAACTTAATTCTTAGAAAACAAGAAACTGTTAATCGAAACTAATAAAATAAAAAATTAACTACATCAACACAATTTAAGAAATATAATAATTTTATGATTCTAATAGAGGATTTCTAATAAAATAATAATGCCAAAATAAATAAAATTAAAATATAAGAATAATAAAATCTCATCTACATCACTTATGCCATAAAGAACAACAAAATTACCAATTCCAAGTCCTTTGAGGCGGTATTTGATTCATAGATTTTAAATATAGTTATATTTTATTTATATTTTACCTTTTTTTTTATTTTTCTTTCAAAATCTCTCCTCAAATTTATGAACTAAACACAATATAAAGATTAGAGACAACCCAACTCCTTTGAAAATCAATTTGTGAGTAATTCTTTGAAACTCTATAATTTTTTGAGTTAATTATATTTTCCACCTCTATAGTTTTAACCAAATTTTACTTTAGTTTTTGTAGTTTTGAATTAAACAATTTGGTCATGCACTTTATGTCCAATTTCAATTTGGTTATTCCATCTAAATTTTCGTTAATTTTTTTTCTGTGTATCATATTAGAATATTGAAAAGTATCCCAAAATTGTTAATTTTAATTTCAAATTTAGATGAAATTACTAAATTGAAATTGAACTTAAAGTGTAGTGATTAAATTGTTCAATTTAAAACTAGAGACTAAAATCAAATTTAAATTAAACTAGGCTAAAATATATATTTATTTTTTATTTTAATCATTAATGGCTTTTCTATAACTTTATATATTCGCTTTCACCAATTTGAGAATTCAGGCTTCACCTAGTTCAACTCCCTTTGTTAATTAAGGATCAATATGTCATAAACTTGTGCTCAAATTGAGCTAGAAATGAATTCACAGTTTCAAGCATTTTGGTGGTTTTGTTTCTTTGATAAACCTGAATCGAATAAAAGACATTTTTACAAGCAGTGTTACAAGTTGCATTAATTTGAAGCAAATGGACCTTTGTCCAACATTTACAAAATCAAACAGAATTGTCTCTGTTTAATTTGATTTTTAAAATTTATTTTTTAAAAATTAATTTGGTGAAACAAAATTAAAACGCTTATCATTTTTATATAATTTTATCTATTAGGAGGCAAAAATAATTTTATAAAATTTAAAAATATCTTTTTGATGTATATTTTCGTCAAACTAATTTCTATTTTTTCCAAAAAAAAAAAAAATCTGAAAATAGTTTCAGAAAATAAAACCAAATATACAAACAAATTTCTTGTCAGACCTTTTACCAGTAGATAAGCTTCACATGTATTTATTAATTTATTAAATATGAGTTCCAATATTTTTGTATTCGGTAAGAATTTTATTTACAATTCTGTTATGAATACAGAAATTAAGCACACGAAAAGAAAAAACACTTAATATACATGAATGGATAAGATTTTACCCAATTTTTTGGTGGGGTTCACTTTTGAATAATCTTATCCATCCATCCATATTTTGTATCTCCGATTCTATGACCACTTTCTATATTCCTTATCTTACCAAAGACGTCCCTTGCTTAACTAAAACACATAACTATTTGGACAACAAGTAACCAACGACTCCAGCAATGAGAGTAGTAGGGTCACCAAGAATGGCTGACACAACAAATTGTAAAGCCAAACCAGCCACGCCACAATACTTATTCCCTTTTCCTTTACTTTTCTGCTGATGGGTCTGAATAGTGCTTTTCAAGTTAGGAATTCCACTCTCCAACTTCCTATTAGGATTACCTGTTGTTTCAAGAATAGCACTTCTATTATTCCCTTCTCCTCCTCCTCCTTGCCCTGAACATATCTCTTGCCAATTCTCCACCACCATCTCCTTCACACAAGCAACATGAAGATTGTACTTCTTGCACCCGGATCGGTAGCTCCAACTCCTCCCTTTCCTTCCACATCTTAGACATGACGCGCTAACCTTCCTATACAGGTACAACTTCACTTCACCGTCATCGAGCACCATGGGGAGCTTTGCGCAACAGGGGTGGAGGTCAAACCCACAAGCAGTGCAATGGTAGACAAAGCCCCCCACATTCTTCTCACACGCGTTGCAGTAGCGGGGGATGCTGCCAGGGGGGCGTTGGAGGAATTGAAATGAGCATTTGGTGTAGAAAGGGTGGGAGAAAGAAGGCGAGGAGAGGAGAGCGTGGTGGCATTGGGTGTGGAGATCGTAGTCGCAAGCGGTGCACTTGTAGTGGGGGCCTATGCCGACTTCCTTGCAGCCATCACACTTGAATGGAAAGTCGGTGCGATCAAAGTAAGGCTTGTGTTTGGGATTGCTAAAGTGAGAAATTTCGCCATATTTCATGGTTTTGGTTATAGCCAAGGCACAAGCAAAAAGAACTCAGGTGACCCTATATATATAAAGTTCCTTGAACTGTGGGTTTAGCATTTGTAATTGGGGATTTCAAGTTAGCTTGGTGTCTAAGCAAGTAGAAGGAATCATGCCTTTTGATGGTTGTGATAATCCAATGCAAAATGAGCATATTGGTATCCATGTGAATCATGTCATAAAAGATACACTACAAAAAAAAATTAAGATTTTAAAAATCAAAATTTAGGAATAAAATTATTTTTTAGGAATCGAATATTTTTGTTGCGAAAAGTATTATTATTGTATTTTTAGCAATGAAAATTAGATATTAGTGATGAATTATTATTTTTTTAGGACCAAATTTTTTGTCTAAAAAAATAAACTATTTTTTAGACCAAATTATTTTGTCTCTAAAAGTCTATTTATTAGTGACATTTTAAAATTTTATCGCTAAAAGTCTTATTTTTGACTTTTCAGAACGATTTTTTAGCAACTATCCTCATGACGATGAAAATTGGTCCCTAAATATCTTTTGTAATAAAATTTTCACTTTTAGAGATCAAAACATTTAATTTATAAAACTCTTATATGTTATAATGATAATATATGAATTTCACAGTCCTAAAATACCATATGACATTATTTACATATTGTTCTTGGCAACTGAGACATCACCTCTTGTCTCCTAACTACCCAACAAAGGTGGGACCAGGTCCGGCCCTGAGGTGAGGCGACTAAGGTAGTCATCTCAAGTTCCCAATTTTGAACAAAATTTAAGGCCCTTAACTAGGGAGTGTATTATGTCGTGTTATTTCATAATTACTTCAGTATTAACTCAATTAATTTATTTTCATATTGTCATATGGTGTTCTTTTGATTCGTGTTCGATTGATGTGTAATGTGAAAACTCACTTTTAGTTAAAAATAACTTAGCAATATAGAGAGATTAAAATTTTTCCCATTAGTTGAATTTTATAAAATTTATTTCTACTAAATGAAATTATTCATAGAATGTTTAATTTTAATTCAATTGCATTTTTCTAATTAAATAAATTGTACCTTATTACTATATATTTTTTACTAGATTGACTCTAAAATAAGTACCAAAAAAATACATATCTTAATGAAAAAAAGATATTAGCCTTAATTATTATTTTACATGCTTTGTTATTCAGTTAGATGGAGTTAAATAAAAGATTAAAAAAATATCAGCATCCTTAGTGAACATTAAATTATATAACTAATAATTCATGCTATTGAGTCATGTCACACTTGGATTCATGTTGAAAAATAGTCTACTCTAACTTGCTAATTTTATATATTGCTTGAGTTGTATCGAAAATTCTCATTCTTAAGCCCAATTAATCTTAGTTATTATATCATTGATAAGCTAAAAAATAAAGATTCGATTCAACTAATTGAAATTCAACTATTTTATATATATATTTGTTATCTAAATTTTGTTAAATTGTAATGCAATAGAAATAAATTTTTATCCTTTTTGTTTCATCCAAACAAATTTTTTTTTTTTTTTTTTGAGTAATGATATTTGAAAGGCCCAATTTAAAAAATTCGTCTTAGACCTAATAATTCAGGACCAACCCTGGGTGGGACAATAAAGATTTCCCTTATGTCATTCGTTTGGAGCACCACGTGGATAATGTCATGTGATGCTGGGGCTATTGTGTAATTACCATGTGATCATGCCATGCATGTACCATAAAAATAATTAATTAACATAAGCTTGAGGCCAAATGAAATCAACCTCATCTAGTAAAATGAATCAGATGCTGTTTACTAGTGTTATAAATGAATCGACGCAAGTTGTTATGCATCTTGAAAACATAAAATAAAATAAAATAAAAAATGGGCAAATGCTTTGGAAGGTGCTTGATGTATAATTGTATAGGTTTTTCAAAATGATTGACAATTAAGAATGATGGATGGGTACAGGAACGAAGGTCATCTGGCTAATGTTGTTGAAGAGATCTTTCCTAAGATTTATGTTTGATTATTCAGATTATGCTAAGTACATTTTGTTCGAGAATAATACTTTTTAGAATTTAAAAATATTAGTAATATTCTGGGATTATCCATTTTATTCAATAATAATGCAGATGAAGTCTTTGGAACGGCACAATAGAGAAGAGAGAATAACTTCATTCCCTTCCAAATTGCTCCCTTTGAAAGATGGTTTATAGATAGGGGGAATTGAATGGAATCTCAATTATATGAGGATAAAATGTTACTTAAACATCAAGCTTAGATAACAAGATGATATATAGCATGACAGAATTTATTCTCCATTCTCAATTATATAGGGAACAAAATTAAATATTGTTGTTTAAGCCAAGCATATATTAGAGAACTAGACAAAGTTGAATACAAAGCTAAACCAACTGCTTTTCATCTTCCAATTATAAGCATAAAGTATCATCACATGGTTTAAGACATGCTTCCTCCATAATCAAAAAAATTCCATGTTCGGGAATTGGGAATACACGACCACGCAATAATGCAGAAATTTCGGAGTCTATATATGTCTACTAAGCAGTCTCAACATAAATCGTTTGAAACTTATACCTACTTAAAAATTTAAGCATGTAAATGATGAGTCTATCTAGTATATTGTTGGGTTAGGGAGAGTCCAGATTGATGTAAACAAACACATACAAGAGAGAAACATAGAGTTTACATGGTTCGGGAATAGCCTACGTCCATGGGCAACGGAAATTCAATATATTTGGAGAGATACAAATTTCACTCTTTGTTCCTTACCACTCTCTTCTTCTTCAATTCGATGTTTGCATATCAAATACAATTCATTACCTATCTATTTATAGGCTTCCACTGAGGATGAGATGCGCAAGTGGTCACGGAAATTTCACCGCGTTTCGGACGCGTTCGGGAAGCTTCCATGGATAACCTTCACAGAGCTTCAATCCAAATTGAAGTTTGCTACTTGCTTCTGGATCATTCAGGAACTTTTGGTTCCTTCTTCTTCAGAGAAGTCAAGCTTCTCTTTTCTTCTTCTTCCTTCATGGTGAAGTAAGAGAAATTGAGCCAACTTCTCTACAATTCTCCACCTTGACAAAAAATTCTCCATTCAAACTATATAGTGAGCAATCAACCCTGCCATGCACTCGAAGGTGCTTACGTGTGCTCCAAATGGATTAAGCCCAAACTCTGTTTGAACTTAACTCCAATTCTGTTCTTTTTCTGCTGGGTGTTCTTTTGCTAGGAGAGATGCATCATGCTTCTGACACTAACCCTCTCTTGGGGATTCTCTGCCCCAAGAGTCTTCTTCTGTGCAACTGTAAAATGATCAAACTGATCATACCACTGTCGTGGTGATTGCTTCATTCTGTAGAGAGATTTCTTCTTTCCAATTAAATTTTTCTTTCCAACTACTCGAAACCTTCCAAGTTGAGATACGAAAATTTCTTCATTCAAATTACCATTCTATTTTGTGAATTTCCATTTGCAGCCAAATTCCTTCTTTCTGTTTGGTAGTCATACCAAATCCCAAGTCTTGTTCTTGTGCAGATTCTGTACTTCTTCTTCAGTTAGCTTTTCTTGCTCAGGGTTCTTCTTGGCTGCTTCAGTTGTTGAGATATCATTCCCAACTGCTGGAAATGCATAAGATACGATATTCGCGTATCTTGCCGATTTTCTGGTCTCTATATTCGACTTCCTCGTAGCAATAGACTCTGATTACTGTGATATTGCTGTGACTAGTTCTTCTTCAGTTGCACCTTCTTTAATTCATTCTTCTGAGTCTACTGGTGCATTAAACTCCACTTGTTGCATTCCAATGGCTTTGTTCTATTTACTAAAGTCTTCAGGCTTGAGTTCCTTGAGCATTTCAGACTCATTAAATGTGACATCGCGGCTAACTATGACCTTCTTCGATTCATGGCACCAAAGCCTATACCCTTTTACTTCACAACTAAAGCCTAAGAATACTCATTTCTTGGCTATAGGATCAAGCTTACTCCTCTTCACATGATAGTAAGTCAGACTACCAGATACATGCAATTGATCATAGTCGTTGGCATGAGTACCGAACCATACCTCCAAAGATGTTCTTCCTTTATTTGCAGCAGTCAACAGATAGTTGATAAGGCGGCATGCATATGTCACAACTTCAGCCCAAAATTGCTTGCCTAAACTGGATTGAGCAAGTACACAACGCACATTTTCCAGTGGAACACTGTTTATCTGTTCTGCTATTCCATACTATTGTGGAGTTCGTCTTTCAGTGATGTGATGTACTCTACTTTCTTTCTGACAGAGTTCCTTCAGCGGATCAGTAATGTTCTCTCCACCATTGCCTGATCTTAAGTCTTCAATTTTATGTCATTCTAGTTTTCTGTCATCTTCTTCAATGTTGTGAAGATGTTTACAACTTCATTCTTATTCTTCATAGTGTACACCCAAACACGATGAGAATATTCTTCAATAGATGTGACAAAACAGTGCTTACCTTCTTTCGATGCAACTCTAAAAGCCCTCCATTCATTGGTATGCACATAGTCGATCTTTTCTTCCATACAATGTTCTTCTGTTTCGAACTTGACTTTAGCCTTCGTGCAATTTGTGTCAATTTTATCAATTTCTTTATTCATTCTACTATTGGTGGCTCTTCCACCTACAACTATACTCCCTTGCAAGAAGTACAAATTCTTCTTTTTGCTTCCTTTCATTATTACCCAAGTTCTTAATACTACTTCGAGAGCTCTACCTTCCAAGATAATCTTGAAACCTTTGGATGCTAAAGTGCTCAGTGAGATGAGATTCTTCTTCAATTCTGATACATACCGTACTTGTTTCAGGGCTCGAACTGTTCCATCATTTAGCTTCAGTAGGATGCTTCATTAGGATGCTTCATATTCCCATTGTCTCACAGTAAGCGTCGTTACCCATAAGAATTGTTCCACTATCTAACTTCTCAAAGTTAGAAACCCAGTCCCAATTGGGACACATGTGGAAAGTACATCTAGAATCCATAATCCATTCATTAGAATGGCACAGAAATGATGGAGTAATACAAACACAATCTAAATCTTCATTCTCCTAAGCAAGGCTGACTATAGATGTCTCATTGTCATTATTCTTCGGACAATCATCTTTCCAGTGTCCTTTCTTTCGACGAAAGGCACATTCATCTATAGCGGGTATTCTTCTAGTTGACGGTTCCTTAGACATGGAGCGGGATCTGTTTTTGCTGTTTTTTTATGACCCCTTCCCAGATTGTTTCTTCTTCTCCGATCTTCCTCGTACAACCAAGTCTTTACCTGATGTGTCTTGATAATGGGCCTTATTATCCTTCTTTCTATACTCATTGTTAACCAATGTGTTAGACACATCTTCAAACTTGATTTCTTCCTTCCCATAAAGCAGTGTGGTAATCAAGTGCTCATATTCATCTGGTAAGGAATTCAGCAGCAATAAAACATTGTCTTCATCTTCAACTTCAACATTCAGATTGAGTAGATCAACAAGAATCTTGTTAAAGTCATTCAAATGTTCGGACATCGAACTTCTTTTTTTATACTGCAACCGGAAAGGCTTCTTCTTCAAGTATAACTGATTCTCTATGCTTTTCGTCATGTGCTTGTCCTCCCACTTTTTCCATAGATCTTTGGCATTTGTCTCCTTCATGACAGAATACTTCTAATCTTTTGCAAGACATAACTGGATGGTACCATAGGCTAGCCAGTTGATCTTGATCCAATCTTTGTTGGACATTTCTGCAGGTTTGTCATCCAAAGCGATATCCAATTCGTGTTGGATGAGCACGTCCAAGACTTTGCATTTCCACATGCCAAAGTTGTTTCTTCCATCAAACTTTTCAACCTCGAACTTGGCATTAGAGATTGAACTCCTTCTTCCTTGGATACTTAATGAAACTATTTCTTCTGCCATTCTTCTTAAAAATTTTGAAACCACCAAAAAAGCCATCCTTCAAGGACAGCTAAGACAGTTTGGATGCAAACACCCTTGACAACCTCGCAAAATTTGGATCTGAATATGAAGAAACAGATATGCGGTTACATCCGGAACAGTCAAATTAGTCAAAAAGGACTTCAAATCCCCAAAATAAAAGCTACAAATTTTGGAATTTTAATTTTCAAAATCTAATCATATAGATGTCTCTGGAATATTCTAAATAGTTGGAAAGCACTATTGGATCATCAAAATTGGACTTCAAATGGCTTAGATTTAGCCAAAACAATTTAATGGTTCAAATCGGTGGAATCCGGTGCGCTTGAGAAGCACCGTATCAATTTTCTAGATCGGATGATGTCATGCTAACGTCAGTGGTACGACAGCAATGGCGGCACGCGCGGCGTAGCGATAGCAGCGCAACGACTCAGTCAAAGTGGCTTGGCCTGGTCAACGACTTTAGGTCGGCGGATCGAAGAGGGTCGACACGGGTCGGATCTAGGAATCGACGGATGTTGTTAGCACGCTGATGTCAGTGGATAATGTCGCTCGTCTTCAACCTCAACTTTGCGAGTGAAGCACAAGCGTCTAGTCACCGGCACGTGGGAACGACGTCAAGTGCGCGTGCAGCATGTGCGAGCTCCTCCGACGTCCGTTTTTTACGCGATTTTTTCCTGTGTGCTCGTATCGTCGAGAGCATCAACCTGGTGTGATCAAAAGTGGATTTCGACCACTTTGAATTCTGTACAATTCTGAAAAACACACCCTATTTTTTAAAAAAAATCAACCAACGTGGCTCTGATACTACTTGTTGGGTCAGAGGGAGCCTAGATTGATCAAACAAACACACACACACAAGAGAGAAACACAGAGTTTACATGGTTCGATGATAGCCTACGTCCACGGGCAGTGAAAATTCAATATATTTGGAAATATACAAATTTCACTCTTGGTTCCTCACCACTGTCTTCTTCTTCAATTCGATGTTTGCATATCAAGTACAATTCATTACCTATCTATTTATAAGCTTCCACTGAGGGTTAGATACGCAAGCGGTGACGAAAATTCCACCGTGTTTCGGACGCGTTCGAGAAGCTTCCATGGATGACCTTCATAGAGCTTCAATCTAAATTGAAGTTTGCTACTTGCTTGTGGATCATTCAGGAGCTTCTAGATCATTCAGGAGCTTCTAATTCCTTCTTTACAAGAGAAGCCAAGCTTCTCTTTTCTTCTTCTTCCTTCATGGTGAAGTAAGAGAAATTGAGCCAACTTCTCTACATATATGTTAAGATCAATTTGTTTTATTTTTTATCCGATATGAAACTCTGCATTCGCATATGTTCAACACACTACCAATGCATGCATGATCACATGCCATTGAGAAGGTCATTAAGGGGAACTTAACCCATGTGGTTAAGAGTACTCAATGTTGGAAGAAGAAGCATCAAATAAGTTGGTATGCCACAACAGTGAAGTTCTTTATTTATTTATTTATTTTGCCTTTATTCTTTCTCTAATTTTACTTTTTATCTTTTTGTTTCTTTTGGTACAAATGAAAAATATTTTGAAGTGTAAGACTTGTATGTGCTACCTAAGCTTGAAAATGTATAAATGTTTTTCTTTTAGAGGGAGTGAAATGCGCTTAATAATTAAACCATTCAGATATACGATTTTATAAATAAATGAATAAAATTACATTCAAGAATATTGAAAGGATGTCCATGCAATTTACTCTTTATCCTTAAATATTAGGCTTTTTGTGATCCTCATATGCAAATTGATGTAAAATATGCCACTTTAATGATGGTGCTGCAAGTAAAAAAAACAAAATGAAAAATAATTCATCCACACAATTCCTCCCTCAAAACCTCTAAATGACGTGACAAGCAAAATTTTAAAAGTTGATCCATGCTCTACTCTTCTCTCAAGACTCTCCTTATACTCAAATTCTCTCACCGGTCAGAATCATAGACGAAGATTTTGTCGTGCGTGAAACACACGTACATGTAGCAACTAGTATAAAATTTGCAGCAAACCTTGCCATGTCATTTGGGGAGTTCAGGGGACAAAATTGTTTAGATGTAGTATTACTGGAAAAACAAAATAGAGGGAGAAAGAATATGAAGAAAAGAAAGAGAAAAGTTGAGCAAGTAATAATTATATGGTAAGTTTGGCCGAAGACAGGCTCACTTGAACCCATTGATCAAATAGCCGACACCTGACATGTCAAAGTTGGCAAGTCTTGTCATTTTTTATGAAAAATAATATACAAATTCATTTTATAAACCCAATGATACGTAAATAAGATAATTGATCGATAATTAAAAAAGATATAAGAGGGAGAGTTGGTTTAAATATTCTAATAAATTGTCACATCATTCAATTTAAAACTAAGTTTAATTTTTGAGTTAGAGTAAAACTACTCTCTCTTTTTTATTTATTTTTTCATTTTATTGGACGGCATGAGATGTGCCGTGTCACAGCTTTGTTTAACCCTATATTAGATTTAACCTATGGAATTGTTAGCACTTAGCACCCGAGAGTCTAGAGCATACTTTGGCTTACTTTTTAGTGAATTTATCAAATATGTCTTAACACTTCTAGATTTAGCAATTGATTACTTGTCTCAAAACCTCACTATGTATGAATTATTAGGGGTTGTTTGGGATATTCTAAATAAGTGTACTTTTTGTCTTTTTGGACTAAAAAATTGAGAAAGAAAATATAGATGTTTGGGTTAATTTTTTGACTTTTTATGAAAAAATATGTAATAAAAAATTGTAAAAATTAATTTGTAGGGAAAAATTAATATTAAGAGTTGTGCAGCCGTAATTGTTGACTTTTGATGAATAGTGTTAACTTTTTAATTTTTTAAATAACTTTTTAACTTTTTGACTTTTTTGATACATGTCAAACTTGGCCTTAGTTTTAAAGAAGTAACCTTGCATATAGAGAATAGAGATCTATGTAACCCAATTACATAGGTTAACCTTGAATTGTTATCATCCAATATGTCTAATCTATTTATTTTTGTATTATATGGTCGTATCACTTTTGATTCTATGCCAAGAACTAGTCAACCCTTTGTATCCAATCTATGTCATGCAGATAGATAGAATTGTCATCCCAAGAATAAGAATTATGCAAGTTCCATTTTTAATGTGGAAAACGTTTAGGAATACAAAAACTTATTACAGAACTAGACATATCCCTCTCATATAAGGTGAGCATCATCTTTTTTTTAACTCCCACGCCCATATGAAAGGATTGTGTCCTCTGATTTTATAATTAGTTTCTGTACGTGCAACTAAAATAACTGTTTAAGGTCAAAATGGATTTTGTCACATGTACTTAGCCTATATAATAAACGCATTATGTGACAGTTAAACTAATCCATCCATCCACAACTTTTTATTTATTTATTTATATTTTTTTTGTACATTTGAGATTACCTATTTGTCAAAATTTTGAACAATATATCTAGATACAAGATTCAGACTAAAAACATGATCATGGAATGAATAGGTACGATTTTAATGTTGCTTAGTACTCACATATAATTATACAGAATTTTGAAGAGACAACAGGGAAGCGCAGTGAACGGGATCATCCATCATCACAAGGAAGGAAGTAGCCAGAGATTGAAAAGAGAGGAAGCTACCGAAAGAAACCATGACAGAAATGCCATGACTGCAGCTACCTGATATCTGGTGCACAACTTTGGAGGGCAAAATGACCTGTTGTTCGCTTTCAGTAGAATATCCACCACGCTTGTCGTCGAGCAGGCGGCAGCCAGCGTGAGAAAGGATAACACCTGCCATTGAACATGTTTTTCCATGTTTTTTACAAGCAAGTTGTTCATAGATTTATAATCCATTTAGTAATGTTCATATATGTATAGTTTTCTATAAAAGTTTATTTGGTGTTTATTTTCGTTTGTTAAAAACTATAAACAACTTACAAAATTTATTAAATTTTTATAATAATTTTTTTTTTTTTTTAATTTGTTTGAAAAATAAATTTGCATTCATTTTTCGCTCTCCCATCACCCCTCCAGCTACCATGCAACTCTCATCACCACTACTAGCCACCCCCACCAGAGACGGATTGGTGATTCAAACTTGGAGGGTAAAAGCACATATAACTTTTCATCAAAAAAAAAAAAAAAGTAATGTAATATTTTAAATTTTGATTTATACCAACACAAAAAAATAAATAATATTACTCTTAATCGAATATTTTTGGCCAGGATAATTGAGAACAAAAATATAATCGGACATTTTTTTTTCTTAACAAAAATAGTAACTATTATTATGTCTCCTCTCCGTTTATTGAAGTTATCTATCTGAAACTATTAAAATTTCCACCTTTTAAAAGATATACAAAAACCTTAAATAATATGTTTATCAATAAATGTGATCAAGTAATTGAAAATGTATGTTTTTAAGTGTAAAATTAAATTTTATGAACTCACTTTTAAGAATGCCATGTTAAATGTACACAATATTTTCATTTCCGGACAATATTCATATTTCTAAAGAATAATCAAGCTAGAATGAATGCAAAATAAGGTGCATAAATAAATTAAAATGTGAATTATAGAAAGGGAAAAAAAAAATAAAACATAAATGAAAACATAAAATGAATAGTAACAAATAAGAACAAATAGAAGAATATAAATAACTCTAAACAATACAAAAATATAACAAATAACACAGATAACAAATAGAATAAATCAATATTTGATAAAATTTGATTTAGAAATTACCTTTTAAATTTTGTAATGCAAATAATTTGGAGGTGCAAATCTTTATAATTCTGAGGGTGCAAACTACTAAAATTTTGGAGTACAAACTATTCTAATTTGAAATTATCTTACTAATTACTATTAAAAAAAAATTGGGGTGCATCCTTCTCACCTCGAGCACTGTTGCTAGCGACCACCTCTGGCCACCACTTCCGGCCATTACCACTCATCGGCAAGCACCTCGACTACCCTTTCAACAGCCAAAAACCACCCCCAACCACCAACTCTAGCCACCATCTCCAACAGCCAATAACCACCTCTGACAGCCATATCTCACCACTACCTCTAGCCGTCGAAGACCACCTCCATCTATCGACAACTACATATAACCACCACCTTCTGCCAAAAACCACCTTCGACCACCAATTCTAGCTTGTTACAACCATCTCCAACTATCAGTAACCACCACTTTCTATCAGCAATCACCTTTGACCACGTCCTTTCACTTATTTTTAAAATAAAATTTTAAAATTCATGTGTGTCCCAATTATATTTTTGTTTTTTTTTTTAAAAAGGAAAATATTACCAAAGTACAACTTATCATTTTGGTTAGAGTCAAAAGCAGGGACACACATACCCAGTCTCCAACCACAACAGTTAGCAGGATGCCAGGCTGACGGGGAGGGCACTTAACCAGAACAGAGTATCCATCAACCAGTGCCAGAGTGAAACTCCATGGGATTACTAAACCCATAATTGTTACCAAGAAGCTGCACAAGATCCAATACCCTTTTTATGTAGATATCAACTTCGGGGCCAAAATTGTTGCTTTAAAATAGAAACATGAAAAAAAGAGCACTTTAAGATCCTCAAATGATGAAGAAAATAAACTTGGGCCTCTACTGTATATGAACTTGGGCACACTCTTCCTAATAGTATTATAACCTCAAAGGTTTTCAAAATATTATTGACCTAACAGTGCCATGTGATCATATGGGTCCTTACATTTACTCGTGAGGTCCACATGATCATGTAGTGTTGAGCCGTTGTCCCAAGAATATGGAATAACTTCTAGCAGTCTTGAGAATCATCATATAATATTTTCTGTAGATGGAAGATGCTATAGAGTTTGGGGAAAAGATGAATTCATTCTCCTAGACAGAGCAGTTCATAGAGGAAAAATTGTTTAGCACATTTGGAGTATTCCCCCAACCAATAAAACCTTCCTCGCATTGGAAGATTATTCGGTGGAATTATTTTTTGGTCTCGGCCACTCAAATTAGCCATCTCAAACAATATAAAACTAAAATTTTACCTCCTGACATTAGGCTAAATATCACCATATAATATTAAATCCCATTAATATGCATATCAATCAAAATGGCGTAGCGTGTTCTTTGAACACACTATCTGCCCTTACTCTGAGAGCACTGTATAATTTGCCGGAAAATGATATTCATATACTTAATTTTCATACAAAATTTGAAGACAATGATGTCGAGACATTGATGGGCATTTTGACTACCAATGAATGGGTATAAGTGTGAACATTATTCTGTACAAATTTTTCATATACAAATAAAGTTTTTATGAAGAGGAGGAACTCAAGGCAAGATCTGCACAAACAATTGGGAGGTATAGAAATGGCAAGCTAAGCAAGTTGAATGAGTGGGTATATCCCACTAGAGGCAAAAATTATTGAAGTGGTATATATCTATGTCTGACAACTATAATCAGCAGCACAAGATTATTATAATGATTCAATGATTTCCAAAGCTAATTTCCAAAATACATACACATGATCTCTCTCTCTCTCTCTCTCTCTCTCTGCTGGGGCAGGGCAAGGCAAGCAGTTACTCTTTGATAGAATTTGCGATGAAACAAACAAGCCATTGAGAAAAATCCACACATCAAATTTCAAAGCTTTCCAAAAAAATGAAAACATAAAAAACAAAAACAATGTCAAACAATATGCCCAGTATTTCTCTCAAAGCCTTTATTCAGATTTAGCAGTTTCTGTAGAACTTGGCAAGCTTTTGTTTGGGTAAAACAAATGGAAAGATTAATGTATCACAAGTTTTCAAAGATGCATATGAGTACATACAAGCAAATTTTTTTTATACCGTTTGGGACTTGGAATTGTTAACAAAAAAAAAAAAAGAAAGAAAAGCATTGGAAAAAAAAAATTATATATATATATATAAAGAAAGGAGAGATCTGTTCGGTTGGGATTGAAAAATAAGAAGAAAATGAACCGGTATTTTTCAGAAAGAGGAAAAAAAATCATTTTACTATCCTCTTTTTTTTTAATCA
Source organism: Camellia japonica (assembly GCA_030407325.1). Lineage (NCBI taxonomy): Eukaryota > Viridiplantae > Streptophyta > Magnoliopsida > Ericales > Theaceae > Camellia > Camellia japonica. Next base: position 82,963,312 of record JAPPVO010000016.1, on the reverse strand, counting down.
AATTCAAGATCCAAGGATAATATTAATGAAATATAATGAATTAAAATAAGCAACCCAATTAATTATCTTGAAAAAAAAAAAAAAAAACTGTTTCTATGAAACAATCTCCAAGTAATTGGGAATTGCTGGGCTGTCCACCATTGAAATTCAGAACCTTTTTTCCAGCATAACAGAAAGATATAAAAGTGATCTATATACATACATCCAGAATTAGAGAGAAAAAACAAGTAATTCAAGAATTTGTGACATGGGTATCACAGTCACATATGATACAATCATACACTAATTCAAACAAGTCTGGGCACACACTATGCTTGTGTGAAGCAGTCAGATCAATTACGATAGTTACTAAATTTGAACTACTTACATTTGAGAGAGGTATTTTAAGTATAAAAAAAAATGGAGAGAAAGTTTCAAACAACTGTGTGCTTTATATATATATATATATATGGATATGAGAATCAAAGGTGGGTAAAGGACAAGAATTGAAGGGGGATTAATTACCAGAAGGCAGTGTAGCTGTAGAACTCTACACCCAAGGACATGAAAAGCAGAGAAGCAGAAGAGAAGACTGTTTGGCCCAATCTCAAAGCAAAACCAGCACTGGTCCCCAAAGACCCAGGTACCTCATCCATGATGATGATGATGATGATGATCCATGGGATTCAGATCTAGTTCTTCTGGAATTGGGAGATCAACAGTTCATGATTATGGTGGACTTCCTCTGCCACCATCCCAAACTTGTCATGAATTACAAAAACCAGTCAAGTGATTGTGTGCTTGTATTGTTTCCAAAACTATAGATGAAAATTGTACTGTCCCCAGATTTGCTCTGGAACTTTCTTTTTTCTTTTTTCTTTTTTCTTTTTTTTTTTTTTCCTGGGAAAAGAAAATTGTGGAATAAAGAAAGGAAATTAAGTTGGTGGGTTGAGGTTGGAGGGTGTGAGGGATCAAACTTCTCTCTCGTGAAGGTGTTGGGCGAGTTTACAGGAGGGAATTTGGACCCATTGATTGCGTATTTTTGTGACACTGGTTGTTTTTGGAATCGTTTATAATGTGATTTTTTTATTATTATTATTACGAAAATACATACAGAAAAGTAAAGAGGTGATATGATTTAAATAAGATAATAAATTATTTTTTTTTAGATATTGTTAAAAGAAGTTACTGCTATGGATCAAAATTCCTGTACGGAAAATACTCAGAAAATACCTATAATATTTATGTAATAAAATAGATCAATTTTTTTAAAAATATCTTATATAACATGATTGAGGATTAATGATTGAATAAATCCATTGTTAATATAAACAAAAAAAAAAAAAAAAGGTTCCGTGTGATAACTTGACAACTACAATTGAATAAATTTAAAAGTAATGTTAGAGATTTTAAAAGTTTTATTAAAAAAAATTTGATAAAATTTTTGAAATCTCTAACATTTTTCTAAATTTAAGGAGTATTTATGAACCGATCCTATTGACTAAACTTATTTACCTATAGGTCCTCAATGTCCCTAAAATATTCTCCCATTATCTCATCCAGCACATCAACCATAACACTACTATCATGACCCCTAGTGTAAGTAATTACCTCCAATCATCGACAACAACCTCTAACTTCCAGCAACTACCTGCTACTATCGATGGCTACCCATTTCTAACTACCGACAATTACCTCTAATCTTAAGTGACTTTCGGTGATATTTTTCTGACAATTTTCCAACAAAAACGAATGTTCATCTTCTCACCACATCACTACTATCACTACCTCCATAGTTCTAGTAGCAACAAGAGAGAAAAAATAAATAAATAAATAAATAAAAAATGATGAGGAAAAATAAAGGAAACGTTTGGTAAAGTTTTCTAAATATGATTTGAGAATATGAGTAGTATTTTGAGTTTGTGAGTTTTGGAATTATGATTTGAGTGTAGAAAATTTATTTGGTGAATGAGTTGTGAAAAGAGTTTGAATTGAGTGAGAAATTTTTGATGTGAAATATGATATTTGATACAAAAACTTACAATTCATAACCAAATACACAACTCAAAATTCTATTCAAAACTCATAAAAAATTTAAAAATTTCTGAAATTTTTTTTAAATTTAAAATATAAAAAATAACAAGCGGCAATTGTTTAAAAAAATTTTAAAAAATTGCACTGTTTCGGTCAATTGACCGGATGTCCAGCACGACGACCGGTTAGCCCAAATTTTTCTGCTTTGGATAGAGTTTTCAAAAATAAGTGTGAAATTAATTTTTGAAAACTATAAACAAACATCACGTGCAAACCAAAAGATGGAACTAAAGTTCCAAAGTGCTACCAAACACAGCCAATTTTACTAGAAACTAATTCACATTAGTTTTCACCATCATAGATCAATATAAGACCATTACATTTGTAAAAAATTACAAACGTCAATCATAGTTCTAAATCGCGGTATCGGGTAACGTAACGATATCGATCGCGGAGTATCGGTATCGGTAGTATCGACCGGTACATATCGGGTATCGGGCGTCACGGTTGTGAAATTTCAAAAATCATTAGCAATCCATCTAAAACTCAATTTTATGCAATTTTTGACTCTTTTAGCCTTAATTTATCACATTTTAATCAAAATTTTGATATGTAGAGGCACTTTCTTGACTCATTTTTCAACTAAATGATATGTATTTATTTTAGTCTCAATCTTTTATTTGGCATATATGTTAAACTTTTAATATAAAATTGATGTGGAAATATTTTTTTACTTATTTTCAACAATGAAATACTTCCACATGCACAACAAATTAATAAGAGAAAGAAGGACATGAAAATAAATCATTCGTTTCAGTCATAATCGCATACAAACAATCTACTACAAATCAACAACTCTAAAACTTAGTAATAAAAAGAATTATGTGGTGGTACAGAAGAATCTCCATATCTCACATCACTTTGATCATCACTATGACTTGGTTGGCCTATTTCTCCATATTGATATTCGTGGTAGTAGTTATTGAAAGTGCATTGATCATAAGTAGTGTTGTTGCTGCCACTGCTACATGATTGTTATTGTGTCATTGCAAGCCCCCTGTACCATAATTGAAACCCTCTATATATGGATATTGATGAGGTTGTTGAGAGTAGTTCCAATTTTCCATATACGGTGGTTGATAGATGTGTGGTGGTGGTTGACTTGGAGAAGGGTAATAAGGATATGGTACTTGGCATATTGGTCGCCAATGTTAAGTTCCCCTTCCATCTTCTTGTCTAACTCCGAGATGTCCAAATTGATTCTAAGGTCACGATGACCACAAATATCATCAATATGTCGTGAACGCCCAATTGATGCTTCTACATCAGGAGTAGAAATAGAATGTCGTCGTTGCTATGTAGAATCCCTATTCCAATCATGATCAATATGATGAGTACTACGTCTACAACCATGTGCAGAACCTGCAGACTCCCATTGTCCACCACTACCACCACCCGTTGGAGGACGACTGCCATCACTATCATCTCCACTACCACTAGGTGGACTCAAACCGCGACCCTCACTAGAGCCACTTCCAGTAGACCTTGCTCTTTGATGGTGTTGAGGTACTTGGCTACTAGTTGCATGATCTCCCTCATCATCATCATCATCAACAATCAACCAACCTGAGTTATCTTCATCATCCAAGACTGCATGTTCTCTCTCTTGAAGCCATGGAGTTAATAGATCATCTTCTTCAAATATGTAGTCAAGATTGATGGGGTTAAAAGATTCCTCTCTATCATCTTGGCTTTTTCGTGTTGCATGTCTGATCTTTAGCCTCATATTGTAATACACATAAACAAGTTTATTTAATTTTTTATACTTCAACCGATTCCTTATCTTTGTATGTATCAGGCTAAATGTACTCCAATTGCGATCACAATTAGAAGAAGACGTGGTTTGGCTCAATACTCTCACAGCCACTTTTTGGAATGCCGGAGCCGATGTACCATAATGGATCCACCATTCAACTATATATAAATCAATCAAATATTAGTGATTATGTTATAATTTGATATAGAAGTGTTGACAATGTAACAATAATATATAATTAAAATAGTTAATAGTTCATTGAGTATATAATAATTACCAGGATTTGTTGCTTTCACTGCTCTTTGTGCTAACACAGCACCAAAAGAATCTTCTTTATTACAAAATAAAGAGATCTGCAATGAACAAAAGGCAATAAGTAGTTTTACAAACACAATTCACAAGTCAAATAATAAGTTATCAATTTAACTAATATTAAATAATGACTAACTTGGTTTATCGCTTGTATTTGCTCGTTTAAATCTGGTAGAAGTCTCGAAATCACATTTCTAACTCCACTCATCACTTCTCGATGATTAGAAAGGTGCTCCCCATACTAGAATATGGGATTTAAAAAATAACCTACGTTCAAATATAAAATAATAATAAAAGTGAGACAAGGAACACATAATTTATAATTTAAATAAATTAAAAATTACTTACCAGCAGCATGCGAGTCCGTGTGTAGTTGGAAAGCCCATCGATTATCAATAATCTTCCAATAATCTACATAATAGCGACAATTTTGTTTGATGGCCAACTTTGCTCTATCCATGGCTTCATATATAAAACCCATTGTGGGCTTTTCATCTCCATCTACAAGTCTAAGCACCTTTAGAAGTGGTTCTTGAACTTTTAATACATCTGCCGCCTTGGTCCAAAAATCTTTACTTTGTATAATTTTTTTCGCTTCTTTTGCATCATCCTTTTTGGACCATTTGCTGTGCTTCCACTCTTGAGAATGAAACATATCCTGTAAAGCAGTCTTATGTTTAACAATGCTTTCCAAAGTAATGAAATTGGTGGCAAAGCGTGTGATGACAGGACGTAACAACTCTCTATCTCCTGTGAATCTCTTCATGAAATCAACGACCCAATTGGAGTTGTAAATAAATCGTGTGATTACTTTTGCACAATCCAACACCTTTGCTACACTTTTTTTCTTCCCAATATCCTCTAACATAAGATCAATACAATGAGCTGCACATCCTGTCCAATACAAATTCTCCCTTTTTGCATGAGTTTGTAACCAGCAGCCTTTATCGCAGCTTCGTTATCAATTACGATTTGCACAAACATATTCTTCTCCAATTTCATCCACTACCTTGTCCATGAGGCCCAAGTAATAATCAGCTGTCCTACTAGGTACATCAGTTACATCCACGGACTTTTGAAAAATTGTTCCACGATTGCTATACACAAGAAAATTAACAATGTGCTTTCTTGTGGGCCCAGACCATCCATCACACATAATTGTAACACCTCTCTTAGCCCAACTAGATTTATGAGATTTTATCCAATTTTGAAAAGCTTCATACTCCATTGGTAAATACACTTCAGTTACCTGTTTAATAATAAATAACAAACAAAAACTATTAATAAGCATCTTAATAATTTATTTATTTTTAAACATAGATAGAGTTTTTTCAAACTTTAAGTTAGAGGCTTACTTCATAAGAAGTAGGTAGCTTTGTTCCTTTTCCAACCTCTCTTGCAGTATCCAACATTGGTTCTAGCCATTTAGAATTAATAACATTAGTAGGCACTGGAGTGAACAATACAAACTAGCTAACTGCTCTTCCTAATTTTTTCTTTGCTTCTTTCAAGAATCTAGAGGAGAGTTTGGATTGTTTGTTGCCTTTGGTCCTATGAAGATCCACATCTATGTGTAATAATTGAACTTCTGGAGAGGATGTATCAATCCATTTCCTACATGTACTAACCTCACGAACACTATGACTTCGCCGAGCAAAACCAGGAGGTGGTGCAACCTCAATATCACTAGCCCTATTTTGTCGGGCCATAACCATTTCTAAGTCCTCCTCATCATTTTCATCATCATCACACTGACTGGCTCTAATTTGTTCTGTCAATTCCTCATTCATCTTCCTTTTGTCAAGCTTTTTGCCCTTAATATTATTCAAATGATCCATCATTAGTGTTCGAACTTCACCACTGACATTAGCACAAGGTGCGACTTGACCTTTCATATGGGCCAAATGTTGCTTCAACCTAGTTATACCACCATTTAGCTCTTTTCCACAAAATTTACACCTAATTTTATGCCTGTTATTTTCTAGTGGAATTCCAAATTTCCAACCAATATCATCACTTGGAAGTTTTTCACTAGAACCACCTTCGTGCGCCATTATAACTTTCAATTATCTACAATAACAGTTTTCAATTAACAAATATTGTAATTCGAATTTAGTTAGTAATAATAATGCATTTAAAATAAAAATAAAAAATCTAAAATATTAAACATCTTTACTTAACAATTAAACCTCTTTAAAAAAATCTAACAGATTAAACCTCTATAAAAATAATCTGATAAAAAAATAATCTGAAATAAAAAGATTTGACAGATTAAAAAATCTAAAATAATAAAAAAAATCTGAAATAAATATCTGACAGATTAAATCTCTTTAAATAATATATAAAAAAAATATATATATTGAGCATATGTGCATTTAAAATATATAAAAAATATTCTTATATATAAAAAATTATATTCTATGCTGATAATATATATATATATATATAAAATTATGGGAGAACAAACCAGCTCCTGAGTTGTAAAATTATGAGTTCTATTCACCTTCTGAACTTATGTGCATTTAAAATTATGTAAAAAATTGCTCCTGAGTTCTATTCAACCTCAATAAATATATAAAAAAATTATGTGCATTTAAAAAAATAACCACAGAAAAAAAAAAAAAAAACAAATTATAGACAACCCCACCTCCGTGCGCCATTATAACTTTCAATTATCTACAATAACAGTTTTCAATTAACAAATATTGTAATTCTAATTTAGTTAGTAATAATAATGCATTTAAAATAAAAATAAAAAATCTAAAATATTAAACATCTTTACTTAACAATTAAACCTCTTTAAAAAAATCTGACAGATTAAACCTCTATAAAAAAAATCTGATATAAAAATAATCTGAAATAAAAAGATTTGACAGATTAAAAAATCTAAAATAATAAAAAAAATCTGAAAAAATCTGACAGATTAAATCTCTTTAAATAATATATATAAAAAATATATATATTGAGCATATGTGCATTTAAAATATATATAAAAAATATTTTTATATATAAAAATATTATATTCTATGCTGATAATATATATATAATATATAATTATGGGAGACAAACCTGCTCCTGAAATTGTAAAATTATGAGTTCTATTCACCTTCTGAACTTATGTGCATTTAAAATTATGTAAAAAATTGCTCCTGTTCTATTCAACCTCAATAATATATATAAAAAATTATGTGCATTTAAAAAAATAACCACAAAAAAAAAAATTATAAACAAACCGAACCAAACACAATTTAAAAAGCAAAACTATGACTTCTTGAGTAAAAAAAAAACAAAAAAAACAGAGCATCATATTATGGTGAGAGAACAAACAGAGCATGATGAGTGAGAGGAGAACAAACCTTGAACGAAGAAGCTTGAAATCAGTGATGGATTTGGGTTCGATTCGATGCTTCTCCCTGCAGGCTGCAACACTTTACAAGATCGATGCCCCTGGGAGATGGATTTGGGTTTGATTGAGGAGTTGGGTTTGGTCCGATTGAGTTTTTCTTCAGAGGTTTGTAACACATTTATGGTGTCCGTGAGTCTGTGTATGTATCCGTGAGTCTGTGTATGTATTCCGTGAGTGTGAGTCTGAGTTTTTCTTCAGAGGTTTGGTCCTTTTGCTTTATTTTTGCAGGTACTTTGGTCCATTTTTTTTGCTTTTGCAGGTGCTTTTGCTTTATTTTTTCTTTTCCTCCAGGTGCTTTGCTTTGCTTTTCTCAATTGTTTTTGCAGGTCTTAAGGATACTGTGCTTTGCTTTGCTCAGTAGCCACACTCATACATACACAAGACACCGTGCTTTGCTCGTTTTTCATCCGTATCGGCATGTATCAGAAAGAAATCGCTTACGTATCAGATTCAGCCCGATACGTATCGGGAATCGGCCGCTACGGCCGTGAAATTCAGTCTCGCCGGTATACCAGTGAGTATCCGACTCGGCCCTCCCATTTTCCAGCACGAACCGGCCGATGTTTAGAACTTGACGTCAATTTACTCATTCACATTCACACTCACACTTATACTCGCTTACTCACAAGACACACATATCATACATATATACACATAAAGAACCAAAGATTGATAAATTTATCACTGCAAAAAAATTACAGCGAATCTATTTGAAAAATAAAGAGATCTCTTAGAGTCATTTGTAGTCGATTTACCATTGAAACAACTAGATTGGTGTAGATCTAGAACTAGATCGGTGGATCGACAATGATAGAATGGAGATCGGAGATATAGAGTGTACATCGACAGCAATGAAGTATAGATCAGTGATGGTGGAGGTGGTTGGTGAATGGGTGGTGGTAGATTGGCGATGATAAAGTGTAGATCAATGGTGGTAGTGAATGGACGGTGGTGCTTGTGAGTGGAAGATGACAATGGCACTGGTGACAGTGACGGTGGCGATAACCAATAAACGACAATGGTGAAGGTAGTCGGTAAAGGTAGTCAGTGATGGTAGCGATAATGGTGGCAATATGATGCTCTTGGAGAAATGTTGGAGAGAGAGAAAGAGAAGATAAGAGGATGAAGGTAAAAAAAGAATATTTGGATTTATTAGTGCATACAAAAGATGTGTAAGACCTATAGGTATTTAAGTTCATTAAATGGGACTACACTGTAATTATCTCTAAATTTAATAGTTAATATTGTTTATTGAATAATGAAGTAATTTCAAATATGAATAATGGTACTAAATAATACATTTTTTTTCTCCATATAACTTTAAATTTTAGGAGAAATAATTGTCTAGTGAGAAAGCAAAAAAAAATTACAAAATCATAAAAAAATAAAATATTTTAACTATTAAAATGTATAAATTTTTTCACCGATTTACTCTTTTTTTCCCTTAGAACATCTCCAACATTTTCTCTTTTTTTTTTTTTCCATCAAATTTGAGTAAAAATTTAAATAAAAGTTTAATTTGATATCGAGCGTTCCAACAGAAAATTTTGAATTTTCATCAAATCATCGGTCGACCAGGAGGATGTCTGGCCGGTCAACCGGCCAATATAAATTGCCTAGTGTAAATTGTAAAGAAATAGATGTCCGGGGAGACAATCGATAGAACAACCGGCCGGTTGTCCGATACTCCTGCACTAACGACTATTTATAATAATTTGATGAAATGTTCCAGACATTTTTAATTTGATGAAAAATTTAAGATATTATCAATTTGATACCAAACTGATAATCAATTATTCATTAGATTTAGATTTGATTAAAGATTTGATGAAGGGTTAAAGACGCTCTTACTGTATTGGTTTCTGTGATGACCTCCGAATTTATGATCTGAATAATACTTTAATCATGTGGATTTGACATTTGAAATTCTGTTGCATACAAGCATATTTTTTCGAGAGAATATGCTCTCTCCATAATTTTGTAAAGATAAATAGATTTCAAATTTTTGTTATTTCGATTATTTTGAATTAAGAATTCAAATGGAGATTTATTGAACAAAGAAAAAAAAAAAAAAAAAAGCTACAAATTCCTCCTAAAATTCTTGATATAGACCTAATCTTGATGAGTATAGGAATTTTTGCTATTGGTACTTTTAGACACTACATAAACTTTGAAGTGTATTTTATTAAAAAGTGGATTGAAAACAACAATTTCATTTTTTTGTATAAAATTTTGGACATTAATTTCTAATCTTTTTGGCCAATAGTCCAAGCATAAATCTTTTTAAATCAAAAGTACATTATCTATTCAAAAAATACATATCTGTCTAAAATGTATATTTATTTGTTTAAAACTTATTCATTTGTTTAAATATCACTTATATGTATACACATCACCTATTTGTTCAACTATCTATTCGAATGTCACGTGCCTGTCCAACTCACTGTCACCATTCACTGTTGGTGATTTTATTTATCACCAAAAAGATTAAATCCTTGGATCAAATAACATATGACCTCATAAAAATATATTTTTTACTAATTAACCCTAAAAAATTTACATAGATAAATCATATGGCATTCAAAACAACCACCAATATAATTCATAAGAGTAATACTACAGACCTCAAAAATTCTACTAAAATTTCTACCAAATGTCTCACATGGGTGTGGAACCCACACCATCCCACACCCATATGAGACATTTGGTAGAAATTTTGATAGAATTTTTAAAATTTCTAACATTTTTGAATTCATAATTTCAAAGAACTCTACAAACTCAGAACTAGAACACATTTACATGGAATGAACTTGATTTTTTTAAATGGGATTGACTAGCCTTGCAAATTCTTGTTCATCCATGTAATTTTATGCACATTTTTGTGTCTGTTTTTATCATTCCAAAATGCCACCACCACATTATTTCTAACTTTTTTATGTAAATTATTTTTCTTTAATTAAATAACATTGAATTTTCAAATTATTATTATTATTATTATTATTATTATTATTATTATTATTATTATTGTGAAATCCTAAATTCTTACCTTGCCGACATGCAGGACCAAATTAGCATGTTCTAAAAGTGTTGCATCCCTGGCGTCTGTATGCATACAAATACAAGGTTTACAAAGTGAAGAAAAAAAAAATTTGCTAGCAAGATCCGAAAGGGACATTTCTTTGAGTACTTTTTTTCACTATTGCTATTCGATAAATTTGAAAATGTAAAAATAAATAATTCTTTTAAAAATGTTAATATAAATCTTTATGAAAGTACTAAGGTTAACTTATTATTAAAAAAATATATTATACAAATTAATTATATACATATATATATTTTTTGTTTAAAGAAATGTAAGCACTTTTCAACCGCTTTAAACATATAGTAGCACAAATTAAGGCGTTATTTAAGAAGGGGAGATTTTAATTTTTAATTTTTTTTTAAAAAAAAAAGATTGAAAAGCTAAAAAAATCATACCAAAAAATTCAGAAATTCTATCACTTACTTTTACTTTTTTATACATTTTTCATAAGAAAGAAAAATTTCACCTCATATTCTAACCAAAAAAACTAAAATACTACCCAAAAAAATAGAAATAAAAAAAATAAAAAAATAAGAAAGGGTCACTTTCAAATGCACTAGAATGTCAAACCAATACATGAATAATTGCACTGAGTACCAAATGCTTTTTGAAAGAAGGGCTATGCACTAACCACGTGTCACGCCTTCAATGACGCCCTAATAGCTGGAAATACAAAGGATGTGTTTGGTTTGTGTTTGTAGAGTAGTTTTTGAAATAAAAAGTATGAAAATTTGTTTGATTTGCTTTTTTTCAAAATGATTTTGGAAAATTATTTTGGATAGAGAGTTTTTAAAAAAAGTGATTGATTTGATATGTATGAGAGAGAGTGTGATTTTGAAAAGTAGGTAACCAAACAAAATTTTAAGATTTTTTTTGAAAAAATTTATTTGGTTTAATTACTTTTAAAAATTTATCTGTAGAGAATTTTTTTCAAAAATTTTCCTGAAAAACAAACAAAACAAGTGTCTTTCCAACTTTAAAAAAAATGCTCCAACAATTAAAGAATAAATAATTTGACTGCAGGTTTGCATATTCCATTTGAAAAATGAAAAATTTTGCACAACAATTCTACTCCCTCCGTCCCAAAATATTAGTATCTTATTTCATTTTTTATTGTCCCAAAATATTAGGTCAGGTTTGACATATAGCCAAAAAGCCAAAAAGTCAAAAAGTTACTCAAAAAGTTAAAAAGTTAACACTATTCACCAAAAGTCAACAATTACGGCTGCACAATTCCCAAATCGAATTTTTCCCTACAAATCAATTTTTACAATTTTTTATTACACATTTTTCCATAAAAAGTCAAAAAGTTAACCCAAACATCCATATTTTCAACCTCCATTTTTTAGTCCAAAAAGACAAAAAGTGCACTTATTTAGGACACTCCAAACAATCCCTAAGTCCCTCTTCAAAAATCAAGTACAAAAATAATATAAATTTCCTATTTTGCCCTTCTTTTAAATTAATAAACAATATAAAAAGTACAATTATGACATTGATATTCCCAAAAAATGTACTATCAAAAGGATAATTTTGGAAAATTAACTTTTTTCAAATGCAATAATTGTACTACCAAAAAAAGTTGAATTCCCCAAAATGGACCATTAGTTTGGGACGGAAGGAGTATAAATTTTTATGGGTGAATTATTGGGATTTGTGTCACTTTAATTTTTAACTTTTTAATTATGACACATTTAATTATAAATTTTGAATTTTGTTTTAAATAAGGACAATTAAAGATATCATTAAATTTTTCAAGGGTAAAATTGTTAATTTGATAAAATATAAACTAATTTGACAAAAATAAATGTCAAATAAATATTTTTGAATTTTTAAAAATTATTTCTACTCACTAAAAATAAAATTATATAAAATTGATAAATCTTTTAGATATTTATTTTTTTTTACCAAATTAATTTTGGGAAAATTATTGATAAATCCCATTTAGAAATGTTTTAACCCAAGAAGTCCATGAAGGAATTTTTTAACCCATTTAGTCTTATGTATGTATAGTTTTATTCCATAAAGTCATTTTTCTTGATTTACACTATTTTCTTAGACACTTATGCCCTTATATTTAATTTTGATACCCTTATAAATATTTTTTGAACGGTTAGCAATTTTATGATGTGAACATTCATATTTTAAAATTCACATTGGCAGGAATGTAAAATTGGCCTGTAGGCGGCCCGAAACCCGCCCGCGAGCCTGGGCGGGCTCGGCCCGTTGACAATGTGAATATTCACATTGACATATTAACATTCACATTAATAGGAGTGTAAAATTGGCCCGCGTCTCGTGGCGACGCGAAACCTACTCGCGACTCATGGGCGGCCCGGGACGGGCCCGGTCTGGCCCGTTGACAATGAATATTCACATTGACATGTTAACATTCATATTGATAAGAGTATAAAATTGGCCAGCGGCTCAGGCGGACCCAACTCGACCCGTTGACAATGTGAATATTCACATTGACATGTTAACATTCACATTGATAAGAGTGTAAAATTGGCCCGCAGCCCGTGGGAGGCCCAAAGCCCGACCGCAGCCCGAGGCGGGCTTGGCCCGACCCGTGACATTGTGAATATTCACATTGACATGTTAATATTAACATTGATAGGATTGTAAAATTTGTCCGCTGCCCGAAGCTTGCCCGCGGCCCGGGGTAGGCCCGGCCCAGCCCGTTGACAATGTGAATATTCACATTGACATGTTAACATGCACAGTGATAAGAATGTAGAATTGGCCCGCGGCCCGTGGGCTGCCCGAAGCCTGCCCACGGCCCGGGGAAGGCTCGTTTGGTTCCAAGCCCAAGCCGGTGGGTCGAGCCTCGGGTCGGGCCGATGGGCCTGGGCCTAGCCTCAAGCTTGGGTCAGGCTTGGGCAGGCCAATGTGAATATTCACATTGTCAACAGGCCGGGCCGGGCCAGCCCCGGGCCGCCCATGGGCTGTGGGCGGGTTTCGGGTAGCCACGAGGCGCGGGCTAATTTTACACTCCTATCAATGTGAATGTTAACATGTCAATGTGAATATTCACATTGTCAACGAGCCGGCCGGGCCAGAACCGCCTCGGGCCGCGGGCGGGCTTTTGGTCGCCCATGGGCCGCAGGCCAATTTTATACTTTTATCAATGTGAATGTTAACATGTCAATGTGAATATTCACATTGTCAACAAGCCAGGCCGTGGCGGGTTTCGAGCAGCCACGAGGCGCGGGCTAATTTTACACTCCTATCAATGTGAATATTAACATGTCAATGTGAATATTCACATTGTCAACGAGCTGGGCCGGGTTGGGCCTGCCCTGGGCCACGGGCGGGCTTTTGGCGGCCCATGGGCCGCGGGCCAATTTTATACTTTTATCAATGTGAATGTTAACATATCAATGTGAATATTCACATTGTCAACAGGCCGGGCCAAGTCCGCCCACGGGCCGTGGGAGGGTTTCGGGCAGCCACAAGGCGCCGGCTAATTTTACACTCCTATCAATGTGAATGTTAACATGTCAATGTGAATATTCACATTGTCAACGAGCCGGGCCCGCCCCGGGCCGCGGACAGGCTTTTGGCCGCCTATGGGCCGCGGGCCAATTTTATACTCTTATCAATGTGAATGTTAACATGTTAATGTGAATATTCACATTGTCAACGGGCTGGACAGGGCCCGTCCCAGGCCGCCCATGGGCCGTAGGCGGGTTTCGCGCCGCCACGGGACGCGGGCCAATTTTACACTCCTATTAATGTGAATGTTAACATGTCAATGTGAATATTCACATTGTCGAGCCCGGCCCAACTCGAATTTTTTCGGGCACCCACGAGGATCGACATGGGCCAAGTCCCTACACATTGACGATATGAACATTCACATTGATGGTGTGAACATTCACATTAGGGGTATTTTGGTAATTATGTCACCCATAGGACTTATTGACACATAAGAAAATAATGTGAACTAAATGGAACATAAGTAGATGAAAAGAGTATTTTGGTCTTCTTATCTCAAATAGGACCTAATGGAATAGTCAAAAAGAATATGGGTTAGATGGAATAAAACTCTTAGAAAGTGGATTTATCAAAAAAATTCCCATTAATTTTTATTATGTGTTTGGACAATGATCATATAAAATTAATTTTTAAAAATTAATCATGTAATTTTTATTAATTTTTATCAATTTTACATAATTTTATCGTTGGTAAATAAAATAATTTTTAAAAAATTAAAAATATTTTTTTGATATTTATTTTTGTCAAATTAATTTATATTTTATTAAATTGCCAATTTTGCCCTTGAAATTAGACAATGGTATCTTTAATTGTCCTTATTTAGAACAAAATTCAAAATTCAAAGTCAAATGTGTCACAATTGAAAAATCAGAGACCAAAGTGACACAACTTCCAAACTATAAAGACTATTAATGTAATTTGCTCAATTTTTATTACTAATCATTCATGAAAATTACTCTTGAAACAAACACACATCCACAGACAAACTGTGCTTGAAAAACATTACCAAAAAACAATGGTTGTACACTTCATTTCTTTCAATAAAAAATATTTTCTTATGTTTAATTATAATTTTGAAACTATTATCTTAATGCTATATTTAGTTTGGGGATTTAAAAAGGGATTTGGAAAGGAAAATAAAACAAGTAAGTAAAATGTGAATAAAATATACCTATATTTCACTTAGTTTCACATATTATTTCCATTTCTCTTTCCAACGATGGCGAAAGTGAAGTGGAACGGCAACGGAGGTAATGGCAACAGTATAAGTGGAAGCAATGGTGTGCTAACAGTGATGGTGTATAGGTGATGGTGGTAATAGTAACTATCATGGAAATGGAAGTGGTGGAGGGTAGGGTTGAGGTGGTTGTGGTGGTGAAAGTAGTATAGCAACATTAGTAAAACCTTAACCTGACAAACGTTTTCCACTGTTCGAAAGTAAAAACTTTTCTGCTCAAATAGCTTGCTTGGTTAGATTTTTCAAAAAATTTTATTTTTTTATTTTTCGTATTTTTTTATTTTTACTGAATTTTTTTAATTTTTAAGTAATTTTTTTTTATTTTTTAGACATACCTAACATAAATATACCTAAAAAGTAAAAAAAAATTATGAAAAAGCCTTTTAAAAATTCACTAAATACCAAAAATATAAATAAAAAAAAAACAAAAATTCAGTACATTTTTGTATTTTTATGTATTTATTAATTTTTTAAAATATTTTTTCACAAATTTTTTTACTTTTTAAATATATCTAAGTAAGGTGCATTTAAAAAAATAAAAAAAAAATGTTTAAAATTTTAAAAATATTCACTAAAAATAAAAAAACACGAAAACCAAAAAACTTAATTTTTAAAAAATTTAATCTAAAAAACTCAAACCAAACACACTGATTGTCTTTATAAATCACGAAAAACGTTTTCTATTGATTTTTATTTTTCCTTCATTCCAAATATCAAAAACTGCAAAACATATTTTCCACAAACATAGAGATAGAGAAACTTTGATGGGGATTATGGAAGTAACTTATAACTTATTTTAATATGAAAGTTTGTGTTAAATTATTTGATGCAGCTTCTGCTTATAACTTATTTGTTTAATATATAGTATAGATTAAACAGAAATATCTTAAATAAACTAAAAAATAATAATTTTTCAAAAAGTAAATGAGGGATGCTTTTAACTTCTACTTTTTGATCATCAACTTTTAATTTAAAATAATCTCCACCAAACACCCCATTACCCAATAACTAAGCACCACTAATAGCACAAGGCACATTCAAAATGCCACAGTAACAAACATAAGAAAAGGTGAACCTGAATTCTATCTTCTAATGCCATGAAATTTGAAGTAACACATAAGCTTACCACTAGTACATGTTTGCCTCACAATTACTGATTCAAAATAAAAGAGAAAACTAATCTCTCTCCATCCCAGCATTCCCTCCCTACAGGCCCGCCCAACTGCACCAGAAGAACACCATAAAAAGGATAAATTAATAACCAGTTAACATTGAAAAAAAGAAAGAACAGAGGGAAAAATAAAGGTTCCATGAATCATCTGATCTTGGGGGAACTTTCTAGTGGCTCATGATGACATCACACTGACTATGAAACACAAATGAAACTACAACGAAGTATAATCTAAACATCCGTATTCCTAATAACTGAGACCATATTGACCAATGGATTTTGTTTGGAGCAAGAGAAAAAGGGCACAAGAACTTGCATTAGAGAATGAATTCCACAAAAGCTGAAATAACTGAAGCCATCTTGAAGAATGGGTTGTTTGGAGCAAGAGAAAAAAGGCACTAACGACACGAATCAGAAAACTAAACTTCACAAAAGCATAAATAACTTAGGCCATCTTTAAGAAAGGATTTTGTTCGGGGCAAGAGAAAAAGGACACAAGGACATGAATCAAAGAATGAACTTGACAAAGTATATACGTGAAAGCCATTGGAAGAACCATGAGTCTTTCAAAGGAAAAAGAATTATTTGATTGGAATTCGAGAACAGGAAAGGTGCCACCCAAAACATGAAGGAACCTTGTATCACTCCACTTTTATCATTAAACACAAAATCAATTATATTTCTTAAACTTCATACAGAGATCTACCTCAAGAAAGACACCCAACTTCATGTAATTTTGTACACAATGATATAGTGTCACACATCAACGAAAGGAGTAATAATATAATGGAACCTCAAGAGTAACCAAACCTGGAACATTACACATAGATGAACATAAAGACGATTTACAATAAAATATCAGACCCAGTGTGCTTGCCCATCCAACCAGGGTTGGCACGCTCCAATTAGCTACCATCTCACCACAACATAGCATTTGCCTACATGTCTCATGCCAGCAATCACAAGGCATCTATCTCGTTTTCCTACAGTTTCAAGTAGATCAATCTTTGTTACGAGTGTCTTAGAGCAACTCCAGCCCTAGTCATCATTTGTCAGCTACCATAAATATTTTAGCTAAGCGCTTTGCCTAGTAAGTACTCCAACACTACCCTATCCAGCTCTCTATCCAAACTAATTTATGATTGTTACAGCACACCACGTCAACATTAGAGATGGAGGAAAAAAAGAGGGAGCATTCTTTGGAGTTTGAAGAGCTTTCAATGGCTCTCTATAGGTAGAGAGCAAAAAAGAAGGGAGGCAAATTAACTTATAGCATTTAGAGAGCCTATTGGAGTTGTAAAAAATGAAAATGGCTAACTATTTTACCTAACAAGCCTTATTTGAAGAGGCCTTTGGTGTTTCTCTTATGTTGTGTCTAGTTGAGAAATTTGGAAATGAATTGAAAAAGGAAAAGGTACGTGAAATATGAATAAAACATACATACATTTCACCTAATTTCACACATATTTTCTCTTTTCATTTCCAAATCCCTCCTCAAATCCCCTAACCAAACTCAGCTTTAGATTAAGAAATTTGCACCTAAGCTAAGGTAGACACAAAAAAGAAACTGTACAAGATTAGCTACCAAACAAATGTGAAGTTTGAAACAAGAGGACAAGTTTTTAAAATCGCATCTGCATCTATCCAAATAACATTACTCAAAGAGAACCCTTAAACCACAGTGCGACAAAAGCATCCTCCTCAAAGAAGGGGGAAAAGGAAAAGGTAAAGCCATAGGTAAAAGTAATGAATCCTCAAACCAACCATCAAGCTCCAATTGCTCATTACCATCTATCTACGAAACATGGACATTGATTCGGGACACACATATAACATGATACAAATATGTCTCTAAAATTTTAAAAAAATATAGGATACAGATACATCAAGGACATGTTTACATAATGTATGAGCTAAAAAATTTAATTTAAAACATGGTTTTGTCAAGTAGGGACATAGAATGTGTGTTTTTTTAGGGCTTACTCGAAAGGAGTGAGATGTGAAGAAGAAGAAGGAGGAGGAGGAGGATTAGAAGTCGAGGCTGAGCTGTTCATTGCGATCAGAGAAATAGTGGAGAACGTAAGGGGTGATCCGAACCACAGCGACCCAAACACCGAACATGGCTACGTGGCTGCGAAGCTGTTTCAGAGCCACCTCTTTGTCCGGTTTCCGCGCGAACATTCCCGTAAACATCCTTGCCTCGTCTTTCTTTCTTTTATTTTTTCTTTGCAGAGAAGAGAAGAGAGTCGTTCTGAGTTATACTACTGCGACTAAAACCCTAGCTCTTCTCTCCAGTCCACTTATAATATGTATATATCGGTGCGAGTGTGTTGGGTCAGAGTTCGGAAGACTTGGGCCCGATGTTTGTTTGGACTAAGCTAATGTTGGGTTTAGGTTAAAAGCCCACACTCTGGTTGAACTCGGGCTGATTTTATTGACCACTGCTTCTTTCATTTTTTTGGAGTAAATTACCAATAGATCCTAATAGTTATATTTAATTCCCATTAAGTCCTATTGAAAATAATTCTTAGTAAAACTGTCGCTAAAAATAATTTTTTTGTAACAATTTTTTATATATGTCGCTAAAAATTGACAAATAGTGATTTTTTTTTGTCATGATTTTTATAAATTGTCTCTAAAACTTACAATTAGTGACCTTTTTTTATAATAAATTTTTTTCATAAGACCTATTAGACAATAAGTTCACTTATTAGAACCTACACATAAGTATCTCCTTTTTTTTTTTGTCTACATTTTTTAATTTTTTATGAAAAAATATGAAATGTGAGTCAAGATTAAAATGATGTATTAGAGAGATGATGTGATTTAAATAAGAGGTGATATAACTCAAATAAAGTAATTGCAACTCAAAAATCATATTGTATAGTATCATATTCTCAAATAAGATAATGTGCTAAATAGTTGTTTAGCACATGCCAAACAACTATTTAGTCTTAAAAAAGTACTTTGCATGGTATCCAGTGCAGATTCAAATTTAATCCAGTTTAGATCACATTTAGAATAAATTTGATTTACATTTCATTTTCAAATTAAATTTTCAACCATGCTATATCCCACTAATATAGCACCCCTAATTTATCCCTAATGACGTGGAAGAGAGAGATAGAGAGAATAGTGTGGGTCCATCCTTTCACATAGTCCATTCCATGTCATTAGGGATGAATTGATAGTGCCAAATTAATACTCCCAAGCATTTTTCATAATTTTTTGTATGTGTATTATAATTTTGAGAAATTCTATTTACACACCATCAACACTCTCAATGCATACCATCTTCTAAGTTCACACCCTATCAAATTTCAAATTTTTTAATTTTTCTCAAATCACACTATTTATTTTCAAATAAACCCAAAATATCATCTTCTTCTCAAAATATCTAACCCTAACCCTAACCTAACCCTAATATAGTCATCGCCGCCGTTGCCCATAACCCATTCAACCATAACCCAGCCTCATCAGCCTCCATAGGCATGTCATCATATGCTTTCTCCACCTTCTAAAACCATTATCGTCTCTTCCCTAACCCACGTTGTCGCTACTAATGCCGATGCCATCATCTCTATCTTAAACAACTCCAACCACGATGATAGATAGTTAATAAAAATCACAATCGCGATCAAGAGACTAAGAGATACCAGAGATCGAGAGAGAGAGAGAGAGAAAGAGATAAGAGATGAAGGAATGAAGGAGACTATGGAGTTAGCGGAGAGAAGTTGTAAGAGTAGGTTGGGTATGAGCTGAAAGAGTTAAGATTATGGTAGTAATGATGACCATGGTAGCAGCAATAACAGTAATGGTAGAGCAAGGAAGGAAAAAATAACATACGTGGCGACAACGAGGCTAAGCAAGATGCCGGCGGTGGCAGGTTGATGGTGGTGGCCGAAGGAGTATGATGGTAGATTTGATTTTAGGGTTTTTGTCCAAAATGGTAATTTCATTCAAGGGATACAATGGTAATTTAAAAAAATAGCCAATGGTTTGTACTGAGAACAATGATGGTGTGTAAATAGAATTTTCCTATAATTTTTTCTTTTTTTCTTCTAAATGACACATATATACGCTTACCATACGTTTAAGTTATGTTTGGTTGGAGGATTTGACGAAAGATATGGAAAAGGAAAGGGAAATAGAAAGAAGAGAAAAAAAGAATTGATATGATTCAAATTTCAAACTATGTTTGGTTGAGTTAGGAAATGAAGAAAGAAAAGAGTTTAAAGTGAACTCAAAAGACAAAATGTGGAATTACAGTTCCCTCTTACTTTCTTTTCTTATGTGTTCCTCATTATAACCAAACAAAAAATGAGATTGCATTTGTTTTTTCCTTTTCATTTCTCTTATCAAATCCTCCAGCCAAACATAGCCTTATTATCTTATGTGTTATGACTGCATTGAACATCTATCTATACTAGTAATATATAAAGTCAACGTTCGAGTTAATGTTGATTGTCACAATTTTTTTTATTTCTCAAAATACCCCTAACCATGGTAATTGCCCATCTCTAGTAGATATAAGTGTTGGGACCCATTATACTAATGTTGTGTTAACAAATGTTATCCCGGTAATGACAACCCAAGATAGGGGCGAATTGGGTTTTAATGAAATCTAATGCAGTTTGACTTAACTGAGAAATAAAAAATAGATATAGAACTTAAGCAATCAAACTATAATTGATGAATAAGCAATGCAAATAATCATAGAAAATATAAGCAGTGATAAGAAAATGAGAATATATCAACACCACAATTTATAGTGGTTCGGCTTAACCTAAGCCCACGTCCACTTTTCAAGTATCATCCTTGGCAATTTCTTCACTATTTTCAAATAGCGTTGCAACCTCTAGCTTTATAAGTGCTAGTGAACCTTTACAACAAGTGATCAACTCTCGATCACTCAAGCTAACTAGTTTTTGAATCCAGTGCCTAGCCACACCTAGCCCAAGTGATTTTATCCCAAAACCATTCACAAAAAGATCATGACTAGTTTTGAATCTAGTGCCTAGTCACACCTAACCCAAGTGATTTTATCCCAAAAACCACTCGCAAAAAAATCACTCTTGCAAGAGTATGAAGAAGGGAATGCAAACCCTTTTACAATAAAAGTTTAACTCCAAACAAAATTCTCACTCAAAAGTGTATCCTAATAAAGAACAGTGGAGAGCTTTCTCGGTATGACAAAGAGTTTTTCTTGAAAAATATGATAGTTGGAGTTTCAAAAATATAGCTATTAGGATTGATTCCCTTTTTCAAATCAATTTCTCTTATATATTGAACATTTCCCAAATCAAAAGTATAGTTGGAATTTCTCTTATATAGCTATTACCAAACCAAAGGAGTCTTCAAATTCAAATTTTGACTCTAAGCTTCCTTTCTTGAATAATAGCACGTTGTAATTTGTCTTGAAAAAATTCTGAACAAATCCCTTTGATTCTTCAATCTTTCCTTGTAGAGCAAATTTTCCTTGTGTATCAAATCCAATTATAATCTTCATTTCAAATCTTTCAGTGTATTTTGAATTCAAACTCTTCATGCTCGATTTTATGTTTGAACAATATGCTATTACCAAAACTCTTCATTCAAGTTGGAATTTCTCTTATATAGCTATTACCAAACCGAAGGAGTCTTCAAATTCAAATTCTAACTCCGAGCTTCCTTTCTTGAATAATAGCACGTTGCAATTTGTCTTGAAATTTTTTTTGAACAAATCCCTTTGATTCTTCAATCTTCCTTGTAGAGCAAATCTTCCTTGTGTATCAAATCCAATTATAATCTTCATTTGAAATCTTTCAGTGTATTTTGAATTCAAACTCTTCATGCTCGATTTTATGTTTGAACAATGTGCTCTGCAGAATATTTTTTTAGGAATAAATGAAGCATAAGTTGTCCAAATTGAATTTTCTAATAAATGCCCTATAAATAAAACCATGAATATTATAAATTTCAAACTTAAGAAAAAAAATATTAAAACTAAAAGTATCAAATAATAATGGATAACATAATAAATCTATGCATTAATTATGGTTTTGAAAGTTTATGAATGTGAAAAATATATATATCAAACAATTTGTGAAGGAGAGAATCATATTTTGGCCCTCGTCAAGTGAAAATTTTAATTCCACCCTGTAGTTGCATAGTTAATTTATGAATTGATTTTACTGTAATTCAAAAGAGGAGAAAGAGAGTTTAGGAGTGTTCTTACTCAACGAATTGTCTAAATTCAATTGAGTTTGTTATTTTTATTTTTATTTTTATTTTTATTTTTTAGTTTGTTAAATTGTTATGGTTGATTTTTTAATAATGGAAAGATGAGGGGTGAAATTGTAATAATAGCCAAATGGGCTTTTTGAATCCCATTCCCCAACTTCATTTACCTCGTTTTGTTACTTATCCGGATACACCTCATTGGCATGGTTCTAGTTCTGGTGTTTTTTCCACAGCTTCAGCCTATGAGATTGTTGCCACTTATGAGATCCAAAATTGTAACTGGCTTTGGTTGTGGAAGTTGAAACTCCCCCAAAAAATTAAGGGCTTTGTGTGGCTTGCATTGCATGGCAAGTTACTCTCAAACAGCCTAAGAATCAAGAGAGGTCTCACTGACTCTACTGAGTGTGGCAGTTGTGATTGTCAGTGAGAAGATATTGATCATATTTTCAGAGATTGCCCCAAAGCAGTCTATATATGGAGTAATATGGGTTGTTTGGAATGGTTGTCTAGAGAATGTCATACTCCTTTGATTATTTGGTTGGAATCAAATCTTAAAAACAAACTTGCTTCTAATTTGGATCCTACTCTTTTTGCTATTAGTCTTTGGCAAATTTGGAAAAACTGTAACAAAAAAGTTTTTGAAAATGTTGAACTCCATTGGTATCAAAGTATTATGCTTTCAAGTAAATATGCCTCTGCTATTAAGGAAGCTTTTAAACCTTCTGTTTTGAATCCTACTATTTGTGATGTGGTGGTTAATTGGTGTCCTCCTTGTGTAGGTAGACTAAAGTTGAACACCGATGGTAGCACCAAAGGAGACCCTGGGAAAGGAGGCTTTGGTGGTCTTGTTTGCGATGAGAAAGGCATTTGGCTCATTGGTTATTATGGAAAGCTTGATGTTTGTACAAGTTTAGAGGCGGAGCTTTGGGCTATCTACCGAGGCTTAACTATCGC
Source organism: Camellia japonica (assembly GCA_030407325.1). NCBI lineage: Eukaryota > Viridiplantae > Streptophyta > Magnoliopsida > Ericales > Theaceae > Camellia > Camellia japonica. The sequence continues at coordinate 82,939,598 of JAPPVO010000016.1, read as the reverse complement.
CTTCGAAAAGGGATATAAGGATCTCACTATTGAAACGGATTCATCATCTGCAATTGAGCTTTTGAAAGAAGGATCCGTGGTCTCCTCTTCGGTTAAAAGCTTGGTGGAGGATTCTAAATTTCTTATGCAACGGTGTGGCTATACTATTCAGCATGTTTTGCGCGAAGGGAATTGCAGTGCGGATGGCCTTGCGAAGTTAGGTGCTGCTCAAGTTGAGCCTCTTGTAGTCATGGATGAAGCCCCTGTAGAAATTAGAGGGCTTGTGATTGGTGTTGGAACAATCTTCTGTGTAAATAAAATAAATAGAAACAAAATCAGACAAATAAATAAATAACGTACCGAAATTATTTATTGAACCGAATTAAAAGAAAATTCAAAGACCAAGTCGAGTGCAGGACACTCTATCCTTAAGACAGATTCGCCCCACTACGGTGCTTACGGTTGAGTGGCGTTTATCTCCCAAGATACAAAGATCTTCACAAATTTGTAGTAGCACTCCACACAAATTTGTACGGCGAACTAGAACCTTGTGTTCTTATACTCTCTTTATTTTATCTCTAAAACTAGAATGAAGATTAAAAAATGCAAAGAATAAAATTTGGACAGCAAAAGCATAAATTGCAGACTGATTTTCGATCTTTAAGACTGCTGGAAATGTCATGTATTTATAGGCACAAAAGGCTACCCCAAACAGGTGCAAACAAGTAGTGAACAGGTGCAAAACTAGACAGATTCAGATTTTTGAATTCAAACAGATTCAGTGACCGGTACATACTGTAACTGCAGCACTGTTTCGAACAGGTTTGAACCTGTTACAACAGATACAAATACTGTTTCAAACCTGTAACTGCTTGGGCTGTTAAGAAATTTGAAACTGTCCAACAGATTAAAACTGTTTGGACAGTTTTGAATCTGTCCGGTTGTAACAGATAGGACCTGTTTGGACTTGTATTTAATCTGTCTGAAATTCAATCTGTGTAACTGCAGCAAAAATGAGCAGTTAATTTGTTTGGAATTTCTGGACTGAATGGATAGAAAATTAATTCAATTATTTAATTTCATTTAAAATTCAAATAAATTTTGTCCAAAAAATTAATATTAGAACCGACCCGACCCACACCTGCGTCTGGACAGACAAGCGGCGGCGGCGGCGCGTGTGGCGGTGGTTTGGGTTAAGGTTTACTTTGTCCATAAACTCCTCCCTTCTACAAACTTGGGGTGCCCCTTGGGGCCCAACCCAAGTGTTGTAGGCTAGAGCTTATATACACAAATAAACTCTCTTAAAGTTTCAATGTGAGACAACCCTTTCCAAAGAAACCCACATTTACTTTCTTAAATTTTCTATTCCACGAACCCGAAAACGACGTCATGTTCCCATTCAATTATAAATGGTTTTGATGAACCGTCTTCACCATGTGACTTGCCACGCGGTAAGGAACACTTCACCTCTTCGGACCCACCCCAAAAGACGTTTGGGGTCCACTCAATTTTGGGCTCAAAGTTGACCCAAAATATGCTTATATAAACCAATTTTTCCAACAATTGGAGACATGGTCGAACGGGGGTACCTTAGGCCTTGATTTGGGGCACCCTGTTTGAGCTTCTGTTTCTTTTCTTTCTTTAGTTTCTTTGTCTATTTTCATTTTTCGATATACCCCAAAAAAAAAAAAAAAATCCCATTCCCCAGATAACCAAGTATGAAACGGATCAAAACAAACAAATACGCTGTACTTTAGCCAAGAATTTGTAACGCCCTCAAAATAAACCATAATATTAACATTAACATGCATTAATAAAACAAAACGAATCATTAATTATCCATCAGAGTACTTTTATTGAAAGACATCACATGCAACATCAAAAGTAAATGCCTAAGAGCTTACATCTTTCCAAGCCAACACTTAGATACAAAAGATTGAGTACTAACTCAATTACAAATTAAGCCCTTGGCTTGAGTGTTTACATGTAATCTCAAATAAAAACCACTAAACTAAAGACAAGTCTTCGAGTCCAATTCCTCCAAGCTAAGTCTTTGGAGGTAACGAATCACCTGGTCCTGAAAATGATTGTTCCCTTATAGGGTGAGCCACAGCCCAGTAGAAATATCTAAACATATATAAGAATTAACTAAAGCAGTAGCATTCGATAGATGGTTAACACAAGATAGTCAATTACATATTATACAATTTCATGACACTAATGTCTATGACACGTTTCACTTTCCATTTATACAAATATGGCTCAGAAACCTGGCCAAATAACTCAACAGAGGTTTCATCTCTTATTAACAATATTTCCAATTCAACAGGGATAACAAATCAAGTTAAATCTTTCTTATATCATAACGGATACACATGTTGGTGATGGGTCGTTGAACACACCAAAAATAATCACTAAATTATACCAAATTCTATTAGAATAATGGCAAGTCCAGGTATCGATCCACAGGACTATTGTGAAATTAAATAATTTAATTATTAAATTCCTAATAATTTTGATAAAAAGATTGAAGTTTATAACATAATTTAAAAACGAATAAATTAAACTAAGGAATTAAATTATCAATTATAAAATGAAATTGGGTTTACTGAATTTGGGGAAAATTCTAGGGTAGAGAATTCACCACTAACCACTAATTAGGGTTCCAATTGAAATCAATTATGCTATGTGTTTGAACGGATTAATGCTTCGCAACTACAAGCTCAAAGCATTTAACAAGAAGATCATCACATTCAATGTCCGAGCACGAACCATCTCAAGTAATACGAACCGTTCACTCTAAACTAAGGTAGTGATACGACTCGTTCCTCGTAGTATGGTTCGTCCCATACCTTGAATGTGAAGAAAAAGAAAACAATTGTATGGATAACATTTAACAATCACAGAAAGTCAAATATTCAAAAGAATAATGGAAATTATATATAAAAGAATTTCTAAAACACCATACAATGGTTCAAACCTTTACATAATATAAATCAAAAAGAAAAACCCATTACATGGCTAGGGTTTCTTCAAAACCCTAGAAAGATGACTAGCCACTCATGGAGGAGTGGAAAGAGGAGATGGAGAGAAGCCACCATGGAAGACATCTTGAAGCTTTTGCTTTCCTTCTCCTTTCCAAACCCTAGCCTCCCTCCTTAGGTTAAACAGTTCAGAACCCTAGAAAAGCCTTTTCCTTTTCTTTTATACTTTTACTCACTTCCAAACAGGTTTAAAACATCAGTTTGACTTTTCCAGAAAAAGTCAACTCTGTCCAAAATTTATTTTTTGCCCATTTTATGCTCCGACGATGTACAACCTGATTGACATTCACACACATAAAATAACGGTTTGACCAGCAAGTGAAGTTAAGAGATTCTAATTAACAGCCTCAATGATGTACATTTCGGCCTTAATCACATCCCCAACTACTACTTGCTAGTCCTCAAGCAAGTAAATAAAATAAAATAGAATAAAACAAAATCTATCTATTTCCTCTTTCGTGGGAAAAACGGTTACATTTAGCATATGCAACAAGCCTTTAAACCACAAGGTTACCCCAAGTGGACGAGTAAAGTCTCGTGAGGGTTTCCAGAAATGATACCACAAACATTAACATATTCATATAACTCAACAACAAATGACTACACTACTCTACTTAACAATCAACTTATGTGCCACTACAGTGTGATATGGAGACATCATGAGTCATTAAAGGCACAGTGGACAAGCATGAAGGAACCTATTGAGTCAAAACCACAATTCAGTTAATACAAAAGTAAAGTCCCTGTACTTGTGGATGCTAGTAAACAAGTCATGAGTACCCTTGGTGTAAAGTGCAACCTCCATATTAGTTAACTATCACTATAATAGCCAGTGTAACTCATAATAACACCCAACATATACAGAAAAACAACCTGTTGCAGCCAAGATTCTCAAAAGTAGTTTTTTTTTTTTTTAAATGACTGTGTAATATCCTGATCATTAAGCTTTCTAATCAACCCATGAACAAGCATTGGGCCAATGACTCCCAAACCAGACGATTTTAGGGCACTAGGTGTAAAGACACCCCTACGGACTTAATAACTCGAGTTGAAAAGACTACGAATCCAAACAAGTCATTCTTCTTATTTTTCCTTAACTGTGCAATGTCCAAGTCCCTTAAGCTTTCTAATCAACCCATGTAGCAAGTTTTGGGCCAATGACTCCCAAACCAGATGGTTTTAGGACATTAGGTGTAGAGACACCCTACGGGCTTAATAACTCGAGTTAAAAAGGCTACGAACCCAAACAAGTCAAGTTTTTTTTTTTTTTTTTTTTTTTTTTTTTTTTTTTTTTTTTAAGAATCTTGGCTCCTCATTTATTCTTTTCTGTAACTCTAGCTATTATCAATGATGTACACCAGGGATTTAATAAAAAGATCACTGCTATGATAGTGTGTTCATGTGAATTAAGGCATACTCATGACAAGTGTACTAAAATCACAAACACAGACAACTCTCCTCGTGCAAACATCACATGCAAGTATCTACCCAATAAACCCTTTTCATACAACTCTACTATGCTCGCCAATTAACATATGCAATATCATCACCCTACTAGCAAAAAAAGTCACATCAAGTGAAGATGTAATCAAGTGAACAGGTAGGTATAAGTATGAATTATGAGTCAAATAGAAATGTACAAAATAAAATATAACCCTCATCCCTCAACTTGAATATGACATTGTTCTCAATGGAAAAGTAAAGAGAAGTGAGAGAATATTACCAGAATTGTAGGTGCACATCCAGGTAGGCAGAGAGTAACATATACACAAGTTGGCCCTTTTTTTTTTTTTTTTTGAAGAAAAGAAATAATTAAATAAATGATAAAAATGACATTAAATTAAATTAACTAAACTATAAAATAAACTAAACTAAATTAAACTATAAATAACAAAACTACAAAAGAGACCAAAGTATAGAATAAAATAACCTAAACTAAACTTTTTTTTAAATTAATTAATAGAAGAGAAGAAAATAAAATAAATAAAAAACTAAACTACTTAATAATTAAATGAACAATTACATCATAGAATAAAAAAAATAAATAAAAATAACATCACTAACTAAACAAATTAAATTTAAAAATAAAAATAAAACAATTCACAAACTAATGAGAATCAGTAACGAAACAATTTAAACTAAACAAATATAGCAAATAAAAAAAATAAATAAATAAATAAAAAACTAAATTAGGATTATTGTTAGCACCATGATATCTGAGTTTTTTTTTTTTTTTTTTTTTTTTTTTTTTTTTTTTTTATAACTAAAATAGAAAAATAAAAATAAAATAAAAATAATAAAAAATAAAATTCGATTTTTTTTAATATATAAATAGAAAATTATAATAAATAATTATATATTATTTTTAAAATTTATTTATGTATTTAATAAAAATTTATTTACTTAAATAATTTAAAATGAAAGTAAAATAATAATAATAATAATAATAATAATAATAATAATAAAAATAAAATAAAGCAAAACAACCCGCACCAACTCATGCACCAATACGCACCTGCCGCGATTTCACAACCTCGCGCGAAATGTTTTTTTTTTTTTTTCAAAAATCGGCGTCCCGCACGTGCGGGGCCCAAGCCGCACGTGCGGCTTGGTCAAGGATCACTCCCCGCACTTGCTTATTTAGCAGTGCCCACAATGTTTTGGTGAGATGGTGTCGCATGTGCGTGCACAGTGCCGCACATGCGGAAAATTGTTTTTTTTTTTTTTTTAAGTATAAGACAGATTTTGTTTTTATTTTTTATTTTTTATTTTTATTTTTGTAAAATTGAACAAGTATAACAACTATATTTTTTTGTTTTTTTTTTTTTTTAAAACACAGAAAATAAACATAAAAGCATACTTTTTTTTTTTTTTTTTTAATGTTAAAATGAACAAGTATAACCTCCTTTTTTTTTTTTTACTAACTCACAGCACCTAACAAAAGGCACCAGAGTTAAGGCATAAAGTTGCCACTTCAGAATCCCCTAGGTAATAAAACCCAGCGTAGTTTATAGCCTTCGGGCTAGTACCGCCCAAAGTATACTTAACCATTTCTACCTTCAATTGACATCCGAAATAAATATAACATATGAGAAAATAACGGAATGCCCACTAAAGGTATAATCTTCACGCGAAAACCACGGGTACTACTTTTCTACCTAACTGTGTTTGTAACTTTCCCTATTCTCCAACAGGGTGACAGACTAGGTTGATTCGGTATCCAGAATCGAGACGCATAAAGCTACCTCAACCTATGGGGCTGCCATACAGAGTTCAAGCCGAGGTAGTTTTGAAGCAATCTCCACACCCCTGGGTATTTAAACCAGACTCTAGTCTCGGAAATTCCAAACATTTGTGTTCTAGGCTTTGCCATTCGAACTCTAGTTTCCACCGTCTCAGTTGGTCTCTTAGGAACTCATTACAAACACGGTTAGGTGGCTATACCAGACCGTCAGATGCCGTTCGGGCACGGCAAACACCAAAGGAATTACACCTTTGGAGGATTTAAAGTCTCCTAGACGCAAATAAAGCATAACGAGAATAAAGAAAAACAGAATAACATAGAAGGGAAAGAAGAAAGAAGAAAAAATAATAATAATAATAATAAAAAATAAGGAATCAATCTATCAAGCATAATAAAATGGGTCCATCAAACCCCTGGGTAAAGGAAAATGATCCTTTCTAGTCGAGGACTTTAGTCTCCTATAATCAATGCACACTCGCCACCCAGTAGTGGTTCGTGTGGGGACTAACTCTCCTCCCTCATTCTCAACAACGGTGATGCCTGATTTCTTGGGCATCACTTGTGTGGGACTCACCCACTTGCTATCTGAGATGGGGTATATAATACCCGCATCCAACAATTTTAATACCTCCTCTAAAGGGTCCTCTACAAGAATGGAGGGCAAAGCCTCCTCAACAATCTCATCCACAATATCCACTAATAAGCACTCCTCTCTCTCATGAGATTGTTGGGATGCTTGGAAAATATTAAGTTTCACTTGCATGTTTCCAAATGAAACTTCCATAACCCCGGTCTGACAATTGATGCATGCATTGGCCGTAGCCAAAAAAGGTCGACCTAAGATCACCGGGATTTGTTTCTTAGAACTGGCTACCGGTTCCATATCTAACACCAAAAGTCAACAGGAAAGTAGAACCTATCAACCTTAACTAGCACATCCTCAATCATGCCACGTGGCACTTGAGGGACCGGTCAGCCAATTGAAGAGTGACAGTAGTGGGCTTCAACTCGCCAGCCCAAATTCCTCGTACACAGAGTACAGCAATAAATTGACACTAGCCCCTAAATCTAATAAGCCCTATCAATGAAATGGTCCCCTATAATACATGCAATGGTTGGGGCACCCGGGTCCTTAAGCTTAGGAGGTGTGTCATTCAACAAGATGGAGCTTAGACATCCATCATTGCCTCCGTAGATGCCGCATTCTTATTAAAAGGGGACGGTGTATCAAGGCATTGGGGAAAGGGCGCCTTAGGCAACATATGGAGTGCTAGGACTAAGTCATCCCTCTTAAGTATTTCCCCCACCCTTGCTCGCATTAGGTGTACCACCGTGACCCTTTCTAACTCTAGTTGATCAGACGCAACTGACTGAGGCTCTAACTCCCTACCACTCTCAAGCAACCACCGCCTGCACTTGCTCATGTTGCTTACCATTCCCACTCGAACTCTCTGCCCCGTATTGTCCCTTAGGGTTGGCCACAGTTTGACTTGGTAATTTTCCCTCCTCTCTCTGATTCATGTTGTTAGCTATTTGACCCAATTGGGTCTCTATCTTGGCAATAGAGTGAGTGTGGGAGTGAACTATCGGTGCTAACCCCTTAAGTTCTGAGAGAACTTCTAACACCTGAGTCTCAAAGGCAGAGTTGTCCTGAGAAACAGGCGATGGTTGTGGTTGCTGGTACGGTTGTGGGGGTCGATAAGGTTGCGGTGGTTGGTAGGATGATTGGTTGGCAAAATTATTGAAATTCTGCCTTGGTAGTGGAGGATTATAAGAAGTGCCTTGTGAAGGGGGTCTCCATGAGAAATTAGGGTGATTTCTCCATCCTGGATTATATGTGTTAGAGTATGGGTCATTACCGGGTTGGAGAATCCTTGAGCCACATTCACATGCTCTTGGACTAACTCCGGAAATTGTGATGCCGAAGGGCACTCACTCAAGTCATGAGCAGGGCTCGCACATATAACACATGCCTCACGGAATTGAGGCTGATCTTGCTGGGTAGGGGCAAGTCCCGTAGCTAATAAGTGGTCTATCTTGCGGGATAGTGCCTCTACTTGTTGGGCTAACTCTAAGTTTTGTCCAACCTCATAAATGCCCCCTCTTCTCGGGGCTCCAACTACTGGTTGCCGGACTTGCCGGGCTGCGGAGGCATGGTGAAGGGAATTATCACTTAAGTTCTCAAACAATTGCCATGCCTCGGCATCATTTTTAGACATAAATGTCCCACACCAGGACGAATCCACCATTTGGCGGTGCGGCTCAGTTAAGCCATAATAAAATGTTTGAACTTGCCAATCAGGCACTTGGTGGTGGGGACACTGTTGGAGAAGGTCTCGAAGTCTTTCCCAAGTCTCATGGAATTGCTCGCCATCCATTTGAGCAAAGTTTGATGGCTCGCCTAAGTTGGTTGGTTTTACCTATGGGAAAGTACTTCTCCAAGAACGTTGCGTGTAATTGGTCCCAAGTTGTGATTGAATTAGCAGGTAAAGAATTTAGCCAGTGTTTGGCTTATCCTTTAACGAGAATGGAAACAATCGCAACATTAAGGCCTCATTTGTGAAATTTTGGATCCTCACTGTCGAGCAAATTTCCAGAAATTCATTCAAATGCTTATAAGGGTCATCATGAGTTAGTCCATGGAATGATGGGAGCATTTGTATGGTGCTGGACTTAATCTCATAATGAGCAGCAGTGGTGTTGGGCGATTGGATGCATGATGGTGATGTATATGCAGTGGGTGTAAAATAATCCTTAAGTGTCCGGTTGGGCACATTCGGGACATTAGGATCTGCCATCTCTAATGGCTCACTGTATGAATATGAATACTCAAGCCTAGGAACACGGGCAGAAGCCCTAAGTCTCCTAAGGGTCCTTTCTAGTTCAAGGTCCAAACACCACAATTCAGGGCGACAAGAACGACGCCCGTGCATACACTACCCACACATACACAATAAGTTCGACTCTGTGCACTAAGTATGAAAGAAAAATACCAAAGGAAGAAATACTCACAACGGTTTAACGAAAACGCTTTACTCGTCTTGCGGATGCTTGACGTGTAGACGTTGTCTCCAACCCCCAGTTGAGCTTTGACTTTCGTTTTAGCACTTTGGTGCTTTGCTTGTGAGTGTTTGCTTCTGTTTACTCACTTTAGTGCTGCGGTTTTATTTTTTTTAAAGCTCGGCTGCGCTCCGCTTGCACTTCAATAATAGCTCCAATTTCAAACGCTCTGCACACTTAGCAACACCAAAAGCATAAAATCCTAAACTAAAAATTAAAATAAGAATGTAACTTTAAATTAACTAATTTCGCCAGAAGTCCCCGGCAACGGCGCCAAAATTTGATGGGTCGTTGAACACACCAAAAATAATCACTAAACTATACCAAATTCTATTAGAATAATGGTAAGTCCAGGTATCGATCCACAGGGACTATTGTGAAATTAAATTAATTTAATTATTAAATTCCTAAATTAATTTTGATAAAAAGATTGAATGTTTATAACATAATTTAAAAACGAATAAATTAAGCTAAGGAATTAAATTATCAATTATAAAATGAAATTGGGTTTACTGAATTTGGAAAAAATCCTAGGGTAGAGAATTCACCACTAACCACATAATTAGGGTTTCCAATTGAAATCAATTATGCTATGGTTTGAACGGATTAATGCTTCGCAACTACAAACTCAAAGCATTTAACAAAAAGATCATCACACGAACCATCTCAAGTAATACGAACCGTTCACTCTAAACTAAGGTAGTGATACGACTCGTTCCTCGTAGTATGGTTCGTCCCATACCTTGAATGTGAAGGAAAAGAAAACAATTGTATGGATAACATTTAACAATCACAGAAAGTCAAATATTCAAAAGATAATGGAATTAATTATATAAAGAATTTCTAAAACACCATACAATGGTTCAAACCTTTACATAATATAAAATCAAAAAGAAAAACACATTACATGGCTAGGGTTTCTTCAAAACCCTAGAAAAGATGACTAGCCACTCATGGAGGAGTGGAAAGAGGAAGATGGAGAAGAAGCCACCATGGAAGACATCTTGAAGCTTTTGCTTTCCTTCTCCTTTCCAAACCCTAGCCTCCCTCCTTAGGTTAAAACAGTTTCAGAACCCTAGAAAAGCCTTTTCCTTTTCTTTTTATACTTTTACTCACTTCCAAACAGGTTTAAAACATCAGTTTGACTTTTCCAGAAAAAGTCAACTCTGTCCAAATTTTGTCTTTTTGCCCATTTTATACTCCGACGATGTACAACCTGATTGACATTCAACACACATAAAATATACGGTTTGACCAGCAAGTGAAGTTAAGAGATTCTAATTAACAGCCTCAATGATGTACATTTCGGCCTTAATCAGTTGGTGTTGTATCAACCCCAATCAAAATTCACTTCCATACTTCCCAATTGACACACATTTTAGTGATGTATCAAATCAAACAACAAATACTCCAGTAGATAAGCATAAGAGCTGTATCATAACTGTAATGGGCGAGCATATGAGCTGCGACCCTGGTCCATCCCCTATCTTCCCTTAAATATTAACCGGTTTAGAGGTACATCCCCTATCTTCCCCTAAACCGTGGAGTACATCCCCTATCTCCTCCCATACACAAGTGATGCATATAAACACAAAGTCATATACACAATCAATCAATACATAAAGTTAATGTATTATTCCAACCTTTATACTCAACGACCTAACCAATTGATTAGTTTCAGTTTCCTTAATCCACATGCAATGTCTACAACAATCATGACTATCCTCCACCGATAGCCCAAAACAGTTATTTTTAAGCAGGAAATAAATGTAACAACACATATAATCTCAATTTCAAAGATGAGTGGTTAAATTATCCAACTACATCATTCAATCTCATAACTTCCCAATATTATGAATTAAACCAATTTCCACACCTTTCCCATAATTAATTATACGAATTAACTTTATTACAACAATTAGGGCTTTTTAAATTATAAAACAAACCCTAGCTTTTCTCAATATTACCAAACAACCCCAACATATCAGAAATACCAAAACTTAGGATTAAAACCTATAAGATGGAGTAGAAAATCCCTACCTTGAAGCAAAGAACTCGAATGGAGAAGATGGAGATGACGACCCAAAAACCAAAGTGCTCCAAATCTAAGATTGTTCAGATTAAACGGAAGCCCTCGACTCACACTACCTTTTTAATAAAGAACCTAGGGTAGAAACACACTCTAGATAGATCAAACCTAAGAGAGAAAGTGAGTGGAAGGAGAGAGAAAACGTCCTTAGGGTTCTGAAATAAAAAAGGTGCTGAAAAAATGTTTTAAAAACCGCTGCTGCCTATTTAAATAAAACAGGCTCGCTCGAGCGAAGAAGTGGTCGCTCGAGCGACCAGACACAAAGAATACTCGCTCGAGCGAAGGAAAGCTCGCTCGATCCAACAATACGATGCTTCAGGTCTGCAACCCAGAAGCACGCTCGAGCGACAGAATGCTCGCTCGAGCGAAGAACACGAAACTCGCTCGAGCGAAGGAAAGCTCGCTCGAGCCAACAAATACAGCTCTCAGGTCTATACTAGACGCAATCGCTCGCTCGAGCGAAGAAACCCTGGCTCGAGCGAAGGACCAAAACAAGAGCTCGCTCGAGCGACCAACTCCTCGCTCGAGCGACGGTCCAGAAATCTGGACAACAACACTTGGTTTCTAACCCAACCCACCTGTAACAAACCTGCCTAATACATCCAATAACTCATGAATAAGGAATTTAGAGGACAGCAACAACAATACTATAACAACAGGATCTACGGAACATAAGTCCAGATACAACAACCGAATGGGAAAAGACCGGGGTCGCTATAGAATTCAATTTCACTCATATATTTTATCACTTATATTTTGTGTTATTGGTTCTATGTTTGATTTGATAGTTATAATTTATTAAAATAAAAAAGTTTAGCACACCATTTGGATTGAGAACCTATAAAAGATAATGGATAATTGTGATTTTTCATCTTGTTATTTAGATAGATATGATTAAAAGAGTAATTTTAGTTTCCCAATAAATGTCACCATTTTTTCTAGTAAACAAAACTTATATTTAGTGTGATTTGCTATTCTTATCATTTCTCACAATTACTTACATCACTAAATATTTAAATAAAGATGAGAAATCTTATTGTGTCTTTCTTTCTTTCTTTTTCTTTTCTTTTTTTTTTCTCACCAAACCCCTCAATCCAAACTGAATGTAAGTACATAAAAGATAACTGAACACAGAACATACTAATATTGTACATATAGGGACATAATTTTGAGTTGTCTACATGACTTGATTAGTCGAAGTGCCATGTGGGTAGTTTTGATTTGCTAAGGTGTAATCAAATCACACCTAAATTTGAGATATTCAGATAGAAGACAAGAGTCCTAGATGATGACGGACTCTCTACTTAGATATGTGATATGACTCTTGAGAGAGTTAGGGATATTTTGGAAAGATGAAAATAAGGAGCATTTTTGCTTATTTTGTAACTTTTTGACTTTCTCACAAATGAATTTGGGAAGTGCTAAATACATAATTTCTTTTACTTTTATTAAAATTCTTATAATATAGTATCGCATCATTTGTTAAAATTGTAAAATTCTCATTTTACCCTTATGCATATTTCTAAAAAGAAAAGAAGCGAAGATATTTCGGTAATTTTCAAGCTGACTTGTGTCCATATTCCCAGATGACTTTGCTTAAAAAAACTGACGTTTTTCTTATTTGAAATAAGCAAAAAGGTTGGCTAAGAGCATCTCCAAGGGGATAGTTAAATGAGGTTTGTTAGGCATTTTAGCTAATGTAAGTCTAATTTTGAGCTCCAACGGGCTAGTTATTGGGTTAACTACTTTACTATCCTATTTTTTTGGTGGCTACAATTGAAGAGCCCCAGAGGCTCTCCAAACAATTATGTATGTATATATTTTAGATTTTTGTATATTTATGTCTTGGATTTGGGATTTTATATATTATATATATGTGTGTGTGTGTGTGTAACAATTTTATATGCTCTTTTAATTCTGTTTGATGAATTACGGAATAACTTATTTTGTATTTTGTATTTTTTTTCTCCTCATTCTACAAGTTTTGTATGATTGTACGGGCAAATTTATTATTATTGCAAATTTATATTAGTAAAATATCAACAATTAGTATCTTTTTATTTTAAAATTAATTAAGTTAGTTTAAATGATTAGCTAAAATAAAGAGCGTGGTTGGAGAAACACAATAACTAAAGTAATTAGGTAAAATAAAGAGTATACTTTTTTTGTACTTTAGCTAATGAAAAGTAGAGAATGTGGTTGGAGTTGCTCTTATATTCATTTTTGCAAAGTGTCCCTTAGTCTTAATCTGAATTTGAGGAGTCCTTAATAAGTTTTGTCCTTGAAAGGGATAATAGTCCTATGAAATAAAGGTTTTTAAGGACATGTTTGATTGGATGAATTAGAGTATGAAATTAGGATTATTAATCTGTGAGTCTAATTATCCTATGTTTGTTTTAATATTTTGGTTTAGGATTATTAATCCAATGGATAATTAATCCAACAAATTTGTAGGATTATTAGTAATGGGGTAGGGATGGGATTATTAATCCAACAGATAATTTATCATATTAATCCAATTGGATAGTGAATACTACACTAATTTGATAGGATTATTAATATCTCACTATTAATCTTGTGAATCAAACATGAGCTAAGATCACTAATTATTATATAAGAAAGGCACTTTCATGGATCAAATGTAGGCTTCCGTAAGACTAAAGTACTCTTTTACTGAGTTCATACATTAACACCCACAATACATTATGCATTCTATTCTCTTTGATTATGTTTGGTTCACAAGATTAATAGTGAAAGGATAAATAATTTCATCAAATTAGTGTGGTATTCACTATTCAATTAGATTAGTAGGATAAATTATCCTCTTGTACATTGTTTGATATGCATTAGATTAGTAGATAAAAGATTCTTTTTATTTTATTTCTCAACTTAGGATACATAATCACACTCTTACCCCATTACTAATAATCTTACAAATTTATTAGATTAATTATCCATTAGATAAATAATCATAAAACAAATTTTCAAAACAAATACAAGATTATTGAGCCCACAGATTAATAATCTCAATCCTATGCTTTAATCTTATCAATCAAATATGCCGTTTATGCACTATGCTATATTAAAATGCAAGCAATACCATAATTATAAAAAAATTTATTAAATCATCACATGAATATAGAACTCACATCCATATAAAACTCAAACCTACGTAAGTTTTTAATGAAAAATTTAAACCTAACATTTTGTTCTCTAAAACTTTACCAGAAAGAGGAAAAGAAAGTAGAACGGGTGGCTGAAAAATAATGTGAACAGAATCAAACGCGCAGCCAAATGAGTAACACCAAAATCACCATCAGCATCATGCATGTAACTTTCCACAACCAACCCACAAACGCCTTTGACCCCAATCAAACTGAGCCACATCAGCAATAAACACAAGAATGGTCAAAGGCTTAAAGTAATTCCATCTCTTTATTTTTTTAATTAATTAATAGAAGAAAAATAAACAGTAATAAAAAATAAATAAATAAACAATATGTAGATACAATAAAATTCAAATCTAAACATCAAGTTTGGTAAAAGAAAAAAAAATGTATCAATACTAATCTCCGGACATCAAGTTTGGCAAAAGAAAAAAAAATGTGGATCTTAATTCTCCCATTTTACTTAAAGCCGATGATTTTATTCACGCACTGGACACGATAAACAAAATGAGAAATATCATTTCAGTGTAAGGCTAGTCTAGAAAATTATTTTTAGTTCAATGACATTTATTATAAACATTACTATGTAAAATCATAAATTCTTTTATAATTTTATAATTAATTTTAAAAAATAGCATTGACAATGTGTTTGAACAAATTAAAATATCAAAAATAGGGCTAATTAGGGACAGATCCCTCTACATATTTCTATAAGAATTAAAGGACATTGAAATATTGCATACTTGTTAAGGTTCCTTAATTTCAAATCTTAGTATGATAAAGAAAAGTTTTGAAATAAATATTCAAAAATACCCTTAAATCCTAAAAACACTACAACAATTTCAGATTTTTTTTTTCCTGTATACACCTCTCTATATATATATATATCTTTTTGCACCTCTTCAACCATCTTTCCATTGTTGTCACTTTCAAACCCATCATCGTCACTGTCGTTGTTGCCATTTACAACCACTGTTCGCAACCACAATCCATATATGAACAAATTATCATTCATAATTACAAACATATTGTTTGCCTCTTCCAAATCTGCTATCGCCGCTTCTAGATTCGTTACTGCCGCTTCTAGATATCACTACCATCGTCTAGATCTAAAATGTGTTACACCGTTTGTAATCACACTCCAATACTTTAATTTATATTCTTCTTCTCTCTCTTTCTACTCTTTTTCTATATATATATATATATTTGTTTAAAGCAGTTAGATTTTTGCTATCACACAATGAAATTTTATCATGACAACAAAATTTTACTCAGAGAAATTTCACTCAGTAAAATTTCTCTAAGTCTTATTCTATTGTGAGAAATTTTACTTTGTCAGAGAATTATGAGAGAATTTTAGTGTGTTAAGTCAATAGAATTTCACTTCGTTGCAAAGTTGTAAAAAATGGACTAATAGGGATCACTAGAAAATTGCCTTCGATGGTTAGAGGTAATCACTGATTGTCGAAGGTGGTCGCCAACGATTGGAGGTGGCGGCTGAAAGTGATAGTGATAGTGGTAGTGATAGTGACAGTGGCAATGGTAGTTTTTGTTGAGGTGGTGGAATAAAAAAACTTGAGTAAGGGTAGTTTTAAGAAAGAGCTCGTGTTTTTAAATTAAGAGTGTTACTATTAACACCTTATTTATTATTTTGAACTCCCCATTTCTTTGAACTTCATTTATAAATTTTAAAACCCTTAAAATTTCTTTTATCCTTCCAAATAATACTAAAATTATTCTTATGAAAATTTCACTCTCACTCAAATGTGCACCCTCATATCCCTAAAAACTACACTGTGTTTGGTTTCAATTTTCTAGAAATTGAGTTTTTTGTTTTTCGTATTTTTTTTATTTTTAGTGAATATTCTTAAAATTTTAAGCAATTTTTTTTTTTTACTTTGTTAGATGCACCTTACTTAAATGTATCTAAAAATAAAATATTTGTAAAAAAATATTTTAAAAATCATAAATATACAAGAATATGAAAAATTAAGAATTTTTTTTTATATTTTTTGTATTTAGTGAATTTTTCTAAAGATTTTTTTTACAAATATTATACTTTTTAAGTGTATTTATGTTAGTTGCATCTAAAAATTAAAAAAATTGCTTAGATTATTAAAAAAATTCAGTGAAAACAAAAAAAATACGAAAAACAAAAAATTTTAATTTTCTGAAAAGTGATTCCTGAAAAACCAAACCAAACAAGCTTATTATCTCCCAAAATCCTTAAAAGAAAAACTCTCCAAAATCCATTCTCTCTCTTACGATGGTGGAAGGAAAATGTTTCTAAAGTGAATCAATCAGTGTAAGGAATGTGTTCTCTGTGATCTTTACTTTTTTGTTCGCATTAGGTGTGTATGTCTTCTTTCAATTCCATCCATTTCTTTGATCAACCTCAAACCCTAAAACAAACGGACATAAATATATATCTATGTGTATATATAGTTCAACGGGAGCAAATCCTCATTTTACTCAGTCTCAATCTTGCTTCTCCCCCATCTTCCGAAGTCTCTCTTTTCTTTCTTTCACTAAGAATGTTCAAATCCATGTTCCCAAACAAATATGCTATGTTAAAACTTTTGTTTCCGAACAAATAACCAATGTTCAGACCTATGTTTCCAAACTTGATAAAATGAAAACTCCTGCAAATGTGAACAATTTTAACCCTTCAAAGTGTATCAAATTTCTATGTTTGGACATGTGTTCCCGAACAAATAAACAATGTTCGAGTCTGTATTCCCAAATTCTAATCATATGTTTGGAAGTTCAATACCCAAAAAAATACGAACAATTTTCATTATTTTTGCTGTGTTTTTCAAGAAATTTATACTTACAAGGCCAATCTCCTCTGAGCTAAAATCACCATCAAAGCTATGAACCTCCTTTAAACTTGAATTATTATACTTCTCATCTCATGAAGTTCTGACTGCCGAAAAACTTTCACTCATTGCTATTACTGAAGAAGTGTACATAATTAAATGATTACTATTGTTGTTGCCAGAATATCACCGCCGGAGGGTTCTCAAGATTTTGAGGGTGTGATTTGGGAAAAAAAAAAAAAAGGATGGGTGGTGATAATGATGGGTGTTCTTATAAATCCTATCTCATGATTTAGTGGATGTATGAGCTTAATTGTGAGATGAAGTGTTTGAAAATGATTGATGTCCTCTTTAGTAATTTCATTTAATATTATTATTATAATAATAAAAAGTTCAAAAAATGGGAGGGTCCAAAATAATATATGATGTGCTGATAACAATACTCTAAATTAATGAACATATTCCAATTGTACTTAAACTACTACAAAATATTTTTCTAGGGAGTTGAATTAAAAAATGAAATTTTTACCTACAAATCTCATCTTCAGGAATGGTGATCCGTTTAGTCCCAAGAATTTTTTTTATAGGCCAATTAGTCTCATTGATTTTGAAAAGGTAGATTTAATATTTTATTTGAAAATTGGGTTTACGATTATACCGTTATTTCTATTATGTTTCCCTTTTTCTTTTCTTTTTTTTTTTTCTTTGTACTAGAAAGATAAGATACACAACCTATGAGAATCAAATTTTGGATGAATTTTTATATTTAAATCTTTTTTATTTTGAATGATTTGAAATGTGAGATTCTTCAAACATTCTAAAATAAGTACAAAAATAACTTGAAATATGAGATTTATTTCAAAATGATGTGAAATTCTTCAAACATTTCAAAAGGAGTACAAAAACTCCTCAGTAAGCTTTGGACAAATGTATAATTTCAAATTATAACACTAAAAAAAATTTCCTTAGTATAACACTGCAATGTAACACACAAAAAAACTCATTTTACTTTTCTCAAACGTAACACTATAATGTAACATTCCAAAAAAAGATGTGGGATTTTTCAAACCATTTCAAAAGAAGGACAAAAATTCATTAGTAAGTTTTGGCCAACAACACTGATTGGTAACTCGAATTTGAGTTTGCCCGAAATTGCCCAAATTTTGGCTTGTCGATCGTCTGGCCAGTCATCCGATAAGAAGATGACAGCCGTTGTCGACAAGGGAGACAACCACGGTAGACAAATGTTGTACTGATCGTCCAGGCGGTCGATCGGAAAGCACAAATTCAGACTTTTAGGCAAACTTAAATTCGAGCTACCAATCATTTTTCTTTGGGCAAATGTATTATTCAAACTGTGAGTGTTTCTTTTGATAAAAGTACACTAATGAATTTTTTAGTGTTTTTATATGTGTTATACTAGAGTGTTACGTTTGTGATTACATTGATTGGAGTATTACGTTTAGAAAAAATACACTAAAGAGTTTTTTTTTTCAGTGTTATGTTGTTACGTTTAAGAAAAGTACACTAAGAAATTTTTTAATGTGTTATATTAGAATGTTACGTTATTAGAATATTACATTCTTGTTTGTAATGTGAAATTTATTCCAAAATGAGAAAAAATTTAAAACCTCTATAGTGCAAATTACCCAAATATGTAATTTCACATTTGGAGAAACCCACTTTTATCCCTCAAAAATTAAACCCAAATATTCAAGTGACTACCATTTTGTGTAATTTTCACTTTAATGGGACCTTTGTATTCATAAAAAAAAAAAAATGACGGATTAAACAGTTCAAAATTATCCCATTTTGAGATTTATTGGTGTTTCACCTAAAAAATTTACCTATAAATCCCATATCGGAGAATGTTAATCAATTTAGTTCTAAGGCCCCATTTGTTTTAGGAGATAGAATTGAGGGGATTAATAGTGAGGGGATTGATAGTGAGGGGATTGATAGTGAGGGAATTAATAGTGAGGGGATTAATAATGAGGAATTGTTAAATTATTTTTATATAAAATAATAAAACAAATAAAAATATAAAAAATTAAACAATATATTTAAAAAAAAAAATCCCAATATATAAAAAATAAAAAAATTTCTAATCCCCTCACTATTTTCTAATACCATCTCTACCTCCTCCTTACCAATCCCCCTTCCAAGGGTATTAGCAATACCAAGGGACTAATAGTCCCAAGGCTTTCTCTGCAAACAAACAACGGCATTAATAATACCTTGGTATTACTAGTCCCAATACCCTCCCTATAGCCCAAAACAAACGGGGCCTAAGAGTTTTCTTATGAATCAATTAGTTCTTTTTGTTTTGAAAAGTTATATTTATTTGATTTGCTGCTATTTGAATTTAAGTGAATGTCATTTTGTGATTCGTTTTTCTAATATTTTGATTCATTTTTGGGATAAGAATGGATAGGTGAGGTGTAGAAAATTCTTTTTTGGGAGGATTGGTGGCTAAAGTGTTGGCTATCGAATGTTGAAATCTACATTTTTGCTAGTGCGGTTTTCTGGTATTACATTGGAGTATTACATTAGAGTGTTATATTTGGAAAAAGTATATTAAGGAGTTTTTGTGTGTTTACATTGATTGAAATGTTATGTTTGGAAAAAAATACACTAAGAAATTTTTTTGAAATATTACATTGTTACGTTTGAAAAATTTATATTAAAGATTTTATTTATATGTTACATTAGAGTGTTACGTTTGAAAAAAATATAATAAGAAGTTTTTTTTTTTTTTTGAAATGTTACGTTATTACGTTTAAGAAAAGTACACTAAAGAATTTTTTAACATTTTGCATTAGAGTATTACGTTTAGGAAAAGTATACTAAAAGATTTTTGTGTGTTATATTGATTGGAGTGTTACGCTTGAAAAAAGTACACTAAGAAATTTTTTTGGAATGTTACATTTTTATGTTTGAGAATAGTACACTAAGGAATTTTTTAATGTGTTACATTGAAGTGTTATATTTTTTTGAGTATTATATTGGATTGTTATATTTGGAAAAAGTACACCAAAAATTTTTTTTTTTTTTCTCTTTGAAGTGTTACGTTTAGTAATTTCACTATTATGAGAAAATCCACATTTGTCTCTTAATACATAACATACGCCCGTTTATGCTTGACCTTCATATAATTCACGCAAGAATGGGACCTTTTGGTCCACAAGAAAAATAATAATAATAAAAATAAATAAATAAATAAATAAAAGAGAACCAAATAATTCATAAAATTACTATTTGACATTTATTGGTGGTCTTTCACCTAAAAAATTCTTTAAAATAAAAAAATAAAAAATAAAAAATTTAAAAAATTGAGATCCAAACAGAATGATAAAATGTAGGTCATTGTTTAAGAATTCCAAAGCATTTTTTACCATGCATATCCTAAAATTTGGGTAAATTACAAATACACTTTTTGAGATTTGATTAAAATACGAATTACTTTTTGTGATTTAAAAAATTATAAATATCTCTCTGTCATAATTTTTTATTTAATAGAATTAATTGAAAAAAATGAAATTTTTAACGGTTCACCTATACAACAATAAAATTATCTGATTTATTAATTGAAATAAAATTGTAATATTATTAAAAACTGTTAATTAACTTGATAATTTATTAATAAAAGGACTTATTTATTATAAATTAGAAATCTTAAAAAGTATAATATAATTTTTAAAATCACAAAAATAATTTATAATTTAAATAAATCTGATTTCGTAATTTATCCCTAAAATTTGATTTGACCATAAGCAATTAACGATAATGTGACAAATGGGACACATTTTCCTCAGGGTAGGCATGCAATATCTCTCCACTCCACAAATGCTCGTAAAAAAGCATTAAAATTCACACACTAATGTTGACGTCGTCGTTGTTGTTCGCGCGCACCTCCTCTCAGTCAAAACCAAGACCACATTCATTCAACTCCAAACCCACCACCACCACCGCGGCCGCCGCCACAGCCACACACTCATGATCGCGTCTTCCCCTGCTCCGTCACCCACCTTCCTCCTCCCACAGTCGTCGCCGCCGCCGCCAACGGCTGATTCAAATTCCAAACTCCCCATTGATTTCAGCCCTCCCTTGATAGCCATAATCATCATCATCGCCACCGCCTTCGTTATCGTCACCTACTCTCGCCACATCTCCCGTTACCTCATTAACCTCCGCCGCCGCTGGCGTCGTCGTCGTCGTCGGCGCCGCTTCCTCCGATCCTACGCCCCGTCCTCTGCCGGCGACATCGAGTCTCCTCCTTACAACGCCTCGTCCTTCGATCCGACCGACGCCTTCCACGTCTTCTCTCCCTTCGGACTCGACGACTCCGTCATCAAAACAATCCCTCTCTCAATCCACACCAGGAAGAGCAGCGTTCACGACTGTGCCGTTTGTCTTCTCGAGTTCGAAGACAACGACTACGTCCGTACGCTTCCGGTTTGTTACCACGCGTTTCACGTTGATTGCATCGACATATGGCTCAAATCGCACGCGAATTGTCCTCTCTGCCGCGCCGGAATATTCCGCCCCGAATCTCCTTTCGTGCCGGTGATGGCCGCCAGAATCAGACCTAGCCTCGACGACGTGATCGTCGAGAGCACATTTCTGGAGACATTGGAGGAAGTTCCGCCGGAATCTGAAACCACGGTGGGAGAGATCACGCAGGAGCCTTCGCCGAGATTGAATCAATCAGAGGATCAATTCGGCGGCCGTGATTTCATGTTAAAACGGTCCTACTCGTTCGGATTCGAACGGAATTTAGGATCGGAAAGATTAGTCCTGGAGGCGGCGACGGCGTCACCGTGGAAGTACCGCCGGGGAGGAAGCTTCTGGAGCAAAAGGCCCTCTCCATTTAGTTCACTGACGAAACCAAGAGTCTTTTCATTCCGACACTACAGAGGGATGAAATCGCCATTTTTCAGGCGGCGAAGTGGAGGAGGACTGTTTCCAATGTCGGAGTCAAGCGTGATCAGGTACGCCGGCGGAGGAGGAAGCTCGTCGCGGCGGAGCAAGTCGTTTGCGAGCCCGATGTTCATGAGATCGGCGGTTGGGCAGTTCTCATCGAGCAGGCTGAGGAGCGGTGATCCGGAGGCGTTGCTGTCGCCGGAGAGATTTAACAGGCGCTGATAGACCATCTGAGGTTGGAACGGACAGTGGAAAAAGGTGGGATGAGGGGCGGGGGCGGCGGCGGCGGTGGTGGTGGGGGATGGGGTCGGGTGCTTTAATGGAGGGTATCATGCTTGAAATTAATGGGGGAATTCAGTGGCTAATTTTTGTAAGGCGGTCATTGAATTGTGGTTGGTGGTGATGAGAGTTGGGAAAGGGCATTGAATGAATGAAACGTTGAAGGAAAGTGATAGCCTGATGGAGAGTCAACACAGTACCCCATCTCTGTGACTCTTCTTTCTATCTCTTTATAGAAGCAGTAACACTTATTTTTGCAGATGTGAGATACTTTTTTACGTCAATTTGTAATTTAAAAGTAAGAACTGCATAATATTACTTTAAAAATTTTGTGGTTATATATATTACTATAAGAATGTATAAATTATTTATAATTTTATTTTAAATCATAACTCTTTTAGCAGAGGGCATGATATTTGTCATAAAAAAACATATAAAAAAATGCATAATAATGTTTATATTGAAGGGGTTCTTTTATATTACAGATTTCAATATGAAAAAAAAGGTGCGGTGCTCAAGCTTATTTTAAGTTTCGTTTCAATTATTTAAACTGTTTTTTTTTTAAAATTCTTAATATATATTATTTATAAAAAATTTAGGTCAAATTGATAATTATTATTTTTTTTATTTTATCTCATTTGTCTCTAAAAAAATATATAATCTATTTCAAAAATATATTTGTCATCTATTTTTTCGGAGACAAATGCAATAAAATTAAAAAATTACAATTGTACCAAATTATTTTTTTAATGCATGATATATATTGAGGGCCTTATAAAATGGGATATCGGTGATTGTTGTGTAACCCGTGAAACTCATTTCAGGTTTTATTTTGATAATCTGAACCGTTCAAATTTTAGAAAACATTAAGAAGAATATATCTGTAAAAAAATCAAATTGAGCGGATATTAATAACCCTTTCATCAAAGCATATATATATATATATATATATAAATGAATATGCATGTATCAAACAGGATATAAATGTGATTTGATGAAGGGGTTATCGATATCTGATGAAGTTGATTTTTTTATAGGTATACTCTTCTCGATATTTTCTTAAATTTGAACGATTTGAATTATCAAAATAAAATTCGAAATGAGTCTCACGGGCCACATAATAGTCACAGTTGTGTATTACGCACAGCACCAACATCTACAAAATGAACGGTTCGAATCATCGAAACGGGACTCGTCGTGAACCCTATAAGCTCGCTCAAGTTCTCTCTCAACATGAGAGAAATCCAACTCTTCTTATGTATATCTATACTATTATTAAAAGCCAACAATTACTTTGGAGTTCCGAAGCGTACTTTCAAAATTTTATATTAATTTTTAAAATAACCTTAACTTTTTCAATGATTATACTACTTTTAAACTTATATCAATTTATAATTAAAAGTAAAATCATAAATTACCAACTCACAAAATATAACAATTGAACAACTTCCCACATTGAATAACTTCTCACCTTCCACGAACATTTCACCATCATGACTTCTTTCTACAACAGTTTTTAATTTTTGCTAAAACTTTTCCGTTTTCTTTTTGGAATTTTTTGGTTCTCATTTGGAACTCACTCAAAGAACTTTTGTTTGTTTTTTATTTTTATTTGGAGGAGAAACACTAATAAAGTACATTGCAATCATATGCTTCTATTGCAAGTTGATAGAATAGTTATTAAAAGTATATATGTACAGCTCATCTTACACTGTTAAGTATAATATTATTAATTATAATTTTTATTTTCTTCATTACAAAATTCAATTATGTAATCAAATTCTTTGGAGAAAAAAAAACACACTATGAAACAATAATTAGTATTCATAAAATTTCGTTTGATTTATTTGTTTGTTGTCTTAATAGTGTTCAAGTTCTTTGAAAAAAAAAAAATACAGTATGTTTGGTTTGAGTTTTCTAAATAAGTTTTTTAAAAATTTAGCTTTTTGTTTTTTGTTTTTTGTATTTTTTTTTGTTTTTAGTGAATATTTTTTAAAATTTTAATCATTTTTTTTTACTTTTTTAAATGCATCTTACTTAGATGTGTCTAAAAAGTAAAATATTTGTGAAAAAATATTTTTAAAAATTAATAAATACATAAAAATAAGAAAAATGTACTGAATTTTGATATTTTTTTTTTTGTATTTTTGGTATTTAATGAATATTTTAAAGATTTTTTTCACAAAAATTATACTTTTGAAGTGTATTTATGTTAGGTGTGTCTAAAAATTAAAAAAATTGCTTAAAATATTAAAAAAATCAGTAAATATATATATATATATATGGAATATAAGAAAGTAGAATTTTTTGAAAATATTTTTAAAAAACTCAAACTAAGCAAATAGTATTCATAATTTTTTTTTTTAAATTTTGTTTTTAATTTTTTTTTTCTTTTTTGTCCGTGTATATCATATCTCTTTATCTCTAGTGTTTTGTGTTATATGGTTCATTATAATTTTTATTCTCTTCATTAAGCTTTGTTTGTTTTTGTGTATAAATTCAATTTTTAAAAAGCTGGTTTGTTTGTTTACTTAATTTTATGTGTGTGTTTTTTTATTTAAAAAATCAGTGTTCTTAATTGGTTCGTTTTGTTGATTAACTTTGTCCGTGTGTTTTAATCAGTGTGTTTTAATTTTATTTTTTTTTTATGTTTTCAATAAAATCTCTTTGACTATGAGTGTGCAAAGTGTCATGGGTTTATACTTGTCTATTTTGTGTGCCTTTATATTTTTATATATTCAATTTTTTTATATCATGGATTTGTAATTTTTTTTTAAAATTTTGTGTGCCTCTATATTTTTATATTCAATTTTTTTTTTTTTTAAATTTTGAAGCGAAAAATGTGTGCAATTTTTTAGACTTAGATTAGACTTGAAAAGTTTGAGATTTTTCCCTATTTAACTTTTTTAAGCTTTTTCGTTTTCTATTTTTGTGTATGTGAAGAAGTGGTTTGGAAATACTTTTCGGATCCTGGGAGACGCTAGTGATCCTCAGCTAGTCACCTAAAAAGATACAAACACTCCGGTCGGGGGTGCCGAAATTAGCACTCCGACGGACAAGTTAGTTCAGGCCCTCAGGATAGCTTGTTTACTAAGTTTAGTGAAGTGATTCTTACATACATTTCTATAACCGTTGTTCCTGTATTTATACATATTCAAATCAATCCTCGGGGCCAGGGCCTACTTTTTAATCATTGTCCTTTCTTTTATTCGGCTGTAAGGACTTACACCTATTCGGCACATATATTATATTCGGCTCCCTACTCTCGTAGGATACAGCCGATTAATATCAGTCTTAAAATAGTACGCACCTTCTGATTTTTCCATATATTCGGCCCCCACAATTGCCCCCCCGAACTCCCCATTGACGAAAGTTAATCGGCGTGTTTGGCCTTGAATTGGAAAAGTTAAAATAGGTCAGGTGGATTCGCGTACCCCAATATAGATGTCAGGATGCGCACACCTTTTCGTTCATCATTACGCTTTTCCGCCTCAATCGTGCGTCTCGCATTTATTGTGATTTGAAATTTCAGTCCTTTCGAATACTCAGTTCGTCGAGTATTCGAGACTCTTGGACCTCCAGCGGACATCCCTTCTCTGACTCGTATTTTCTACAACTCTTCTCCGTCTACCCTCGTCTCATTTGCTCCTCGTAAGTCTTCTTCTCTTTTCTTTGCAATCCTACTTTCTGTTTATTATTTTCATTTCGGCGAACCCCTTTATTTCTCATGAAAATGGCCAAACACTTGAAAGACCTCCTTTTTGAGGGTCGTGTCTCCGGATTCCGGCGACACTTTTCCATCCCCGACGATGTTCATCTATCTCTAGTGACGGACAACACTCTGGATATGGAGAGAGAGGATCAAAATTCAATCGTTTTTCCTCTCTTATCCATTACAGAGGGCGGGGTCCGTTTTCCCCTACATCCATTCCTTAGGGCCGTTCTCCGCTATTGGGGTCTGATCCCTTCTCAGCCCAACGTGAACTTTTTTCGAATCGTAATGGGGATCGTAGAGTTGAACCGGCGCCTCAGGATCGATCTTGGGATTCCGGCCATTCGGCACTGCTATGCTTTAGCCAAATCTTCCGGTCGGCTTGGGCGGTACTTTCTTAGGGCCAAGGATACTGACCATCATTTGGTAACCATGCTCGCCAGTTCTGGCAAGCGTGTAGATGACGTAATGGTCAATATCCGAGGGAACTGGAAATTTGGCGAAGGCGAGGGTCGCCTAGACCCTATTCCCAGACGGAGGGGTGAACCAGGTCGCCGCGTGTCTCCTTGTGTTTACTGAACTTTTCTTTTACTCGGCCTTCCCTCCGTGTCTAACCCTTTGTCTTTGCAGGCAGTAATTTGAAGAGGGTTTTGGTTTCTACTGACGACGCAGTCCTTGCACGGATTGCGACTGCACTCGGATACTTCGGCCGTCCAAACATACAGAAGCAAGGGAGAGCGGCCCACATACTTCTTCGGTACGAGCCTACTTACACTACCTTTTCGGCCGCCGACAACATTCCAATTCCATCCGGCGATCAACAGCTTGCGGCTCTTATCTTTCCTAGCTTCAAGAGCCTTAGGCAAGTTGGTCTCGAGGCTTCTGATTCGGGACAAGACGTCGAGCCGGTGGTAGAGGTAGTCGCCAAACCAGGCAGTGAATTCGCTGAAGAGGCTGAAGAGGTTGACGAGGCCCTAAACTCGGCGTTTGAGGCAACCAGACGTAGTCTAGTCAGCCTACCTCGCCGTCCACTTCGGGTCGGGCGGAGTTTTCTTCTAGAGATATCTTTGGAGGTTTGGGAGACTTACCCGGCGATTTTTTTGAAGGTATGGTTGGGGAAAGCCTCACGCAGATGGTTCGAAGAAGAATGCCGAGCGTATGGCCGCGCGGAAAAAGGCCGAGGCCGCCCATTCTGGCCTGCCTTGGTTGAGTCTTTCGAACCCGTTATTGACGAGTCGGCTAAGACTGTTGCGGCCGAAACGGCGAAAGAGGTTGAACAACCGGTCATTGATGAAGGGTTGATTCCGGAAGAGCGGGGCAAGAAACGTAGCACCGACGAAGAGGCCGTTTCAGAAGATAGTCTTGCCGACAAAAGGCCTCGCTTAGAAGAATTGGACGTGGTCGTTCCTTTTATTGTTCAGCCAAAGATCAGAGATACGCCGATTCTTCTGACGCATCGATCATTAACGACCCGCCGTGAGTAGCCTTGAGCCTGGCGGCGTCTGTCTCTCTACTGGCTGATAAGGCATCTTTTCATGCCGTGTCGGATTTGGTGCCATAGCCCTATCAGCGCAGTCAACTCTTTTGGTAGGTGAACTTTGACTTGTTTTGACTTTGGTTGCCTATGGCATCAACGATCCCAACGTTTTGCAGACGGTCGGCAGGATCGCCGACTTGGGACGCCGCCTACACGATGCCCTTGAGAGGGTTGACCGTTTGCAGTCGGAAGTGGTCGATCAAAAAAGCAGGGAGAGTTTGAGATGATGAGAGCGCGATGGAGATGCGCGAGCCGAAGCCGAAGTGAAAAGGGCTCAGGCTGCTGATCAGCTCCGTTCTGATGTCGAAGATAGGGCGAACGCGAGCAAAGAATCGCTCAGGCTAGCCGAGGAGGCGCTTAAGAAGATGGAGACTGAGTTAGCAGAGTTGAAGGCGGCCAAGGAAAAGGCAGAATCTGAGGCTTCTGCCGCATTCGAAGTAGGAAAAGGCGCCGCCTTCACAGAATACGTAGATGAAGTCCCCAAGTTTGAGAATCGGGGGTTCAAACACAGGTGGCTCAAGGCCCTTGATGCCGCTGGGTTACATTGGGCCTGCCAATTCCTTATGAGCAGGTGGCATTGAGCCACTTGAGTCTGACCCCGAGGAGTAATCTGGGAGTCATTCAAATTTTATGAAATGCTCTTCCTTTTAGTTGTACGTTTTGTTTTAAGGACTTTGTTGGTTCCGAGTAGTTTCATGTATAAAATTGGCATGCGTCTGCGCTCAATTATTAATGAAAATTATCTTGTTGTCTCAATTTATTAATGAAAATTATCGTGTTGTTTCACTACTATTTAGGCGCAGTTTGTGATGTTATGTTGGTTAAGAATTTTTGCCTTTCATTACCTTAGATAGAATGATTATTCTGTTGAGCTTTCCACAATTGGGTATCTTGGCAATATTGACTTATCATTCATTGTATGCCGAATAGTTCGTTGGTATTACTCTGGGGCAACTTAAGCCGAATAGATTGATTAATCTATCACGCCCTTGCCCCAGGCGGTGCATGATCATTCTGAAGTCGATTCATGGGCCGGCTGGGGCACTTAAGCCGAATAGATTGATTAATTTGCCCTTGCCCAGGCGTGCATGATCATTCTGAAGTCGATTCATGGGCCGACTGGGGCACTTAAGCCGAATATATTGATAAATCTATCACGCCTTGCCCAGGCGGTGCATGATCATTCTGAAGTCGATTCATGGGCCAACTGGAGCACTTAAGCTGAATAGATTGATTAATCTGCCCTTGCCCCAGGCGGGTGCATGATCATTCTGAAGTCGATTCATGGGCCGGCTGGGGCACTTAAGCCGAATAGATTGATTAATTTGCCCTTGCCCCAGGCGGTGCATGATCATTCTGAAGTCGATTCATGGGCCGACTGGGGCACTTAAGCCGAATATATTGATAAATCTATCACGCCCTTGCCCCAGGCGGTACATGATCATTCTGAAGTCGATTCATGGGTCGGCTGGGGTACTTAAGTCAAATAGATTGATTAATCTACCCTTGCCCCAGGCGGTGCATGATCATTCGGGCGCCGGAAGAGACGAACTTAGGAGTTTGGAGGTTGAGCCAATCGGCGCCGGGCGATTGAGTTTTTCATAATTAATGAGATTGCCTCGAGGGTGCTGCCTCTGGAAAGGATAAATGATTAAAGGTACAACTTTTATGAATAAAACGACTGACTCCAGCTTTCGAAGATATCGTATGAATGTCAAACAGACTCTTCTTTAACAGCAGGGGGAAGCGAGGACGCGTGAGCTGGGGGAGACATGAATCGAAGTGGTGACCTTCGGCACAGGGGGTAGGAGTTCCAGGATCGAGAGAGGCGTCAATCTCCTCGACGTCGAAGCAGGTCGCCCAGGCGGGACAAGCAGTGCAGGGCAGATCTTCTCACCTCGAGTCGAGAGGGGAGCTGACTCAAATCCATGCCCATAAGCTTTGCGGTATTTGTGGGGAATAGACCTATGACAGAGGCGGACTCGATCGTTCGAGACCCAAATGTAGCGATCGAGTTTGCTCGACAAATTTTTCCGCTGGAGGTTCAGCAATCGATGGTAGGTGTCAGGACTACGAAGTATTTCGCGAAGGGTTCATGGGGCGGTGAAGGGGCTGTACACTGCCTATGAAATCGGCAGCGGTTGCGCGCTGCCCACCGAGAAATGGAGAAGAAGGATGAATATTCGAAGTTTGGAGGCCCGCGCAGAGACGGCTGAGCGCGAGTTAAGGAAGACCAAGGCGGGCCCAGGCATAACCCACTGGGCAGGAAACCCAATCGTGGAAGAGAGGGTTACCAGTCGGCTTATCAGTTCCGTGCTTGCCGATCGCGAGACGGCGAGTATGTCACAATGGAGAACGCGAAGGGGAGGGCCTATGAGAAAGGTTTCCATGAAGGCCGAAAGTTGGAATCGAAAAGACCAAGGAAAAACTAGCCGAAGAAGCTTGCCGATGTGAAAATCGTGGATTAGGCACGGTTGGATCAAGGCATCTCAAGCCGCAGAAGCTCTTCGAGCGTCGGGCATTGATTCGGCAATCGCCACTCTACACAGTAAACATTTTCGTTTTCTGCTTTTAAGTCGAGAGAGTGATAATGGAGGGTGACGCCGTATAAGTATATTATTGTAAGGGAAGCGCAGATCATTGCAAAACTATGTAATTATTGGTGTTTTATCGAATAAAAAACGGTTCCATTACAAATATTTTATTGTAGTGCGTATTCGGCATGTATTGGTTTTCGTTTTTATTGTGTTGAATGATGTAAAGTTGGCCGGCAGGTCAATCCATACTTGATAGCCGTTATTCCTGAATGAGGCTATTGTAACCTGAGGAAGCCGAAAGCCAGTGGGTAGAGTGGCTGCGGCAAATTCAATTCGGCTCGGGGCTAGATTTTTGGCCAGTGCACGTGCTTCAAAAAGTCGTTGGATAACTACGCCGTGGCGAATGTCAACCGACGTTTTCTCGGATTTTAGTGTTAGCGAAATCACTCAGGATTGGGGCTCGAGATCCTGCCAGTATTGAAATAAAAGGAGTGGGCGCTTTGCGCAGATAAACGATCGCCTATGTGAGGTGAGATAAGTGGGGATGTAGTTAGAGGCTGGAGTTCAGCCGAACCTTGGTGTTGCCATGGAGCGCGGGCAGAGGATCATCCGTATGGGAAGTAGGGCGTCCAAAAGTTTGGCATGAATCTTCAAGTCGTCGAAGCAGATCACCCCGAAAGAAAAGGCAACGACCGTTGGGTTTGTCCCTCCTTGTCCTGGATCTGCCTTTGGCATTGTCAATGGTATCAGGGGAGGACTTGGGCACAGTGGCTCAAGGCATTGCAAACCGCGGAGGACTTCCCGGTGACGGAGTTAATTCGGCGCTGCGCTTTACCAATGCGTCTTTCTCCCCTTTTTAGCCTTTTGAGACTGGAAATGGGTATTGAATGCTCAAATGCAAGTGCGTTTATGTAACGACTGTTGATTAAATAAAAATTGTAATGCTCAATGCGGGTGTGCGTTATGTTTAACAATTGTTTGATCGAATAAAAAGCTTATTTCAAACATTTGCGTCTTTTCTGATATTTGGATATGCCAGTTAGGATTATTGCGTCTTGCTCTGAATTTTTATATGCTCAGTTAAGGACCTTTTTGCGTCTTGCTCTGAATTTTTATATGCTCAGTAAGCACCTTATTTCTAATTTGCGAGTTTTGTTTTGTTCGTGCCAAAGGGTATCCGAATCCGGAGGCTTAATCGGCCAAGGTGATATCCACGAAGGGGCTCCGAATCCGGAGGCTTAATCGGCCCTAAGGTGTCATGCACCGAAGGGGGTCCGAATCCGGAGACTTAATCGGCCCTAAGGTGACATGCACCAAGGGGGCTCCGAATCCGGAGACTTAATCGGCCCTAAGGTGACATGCACCAAGGGGCTCCGAATCCGGAGCTTAATCGCCCTAAGGTGTCATCACGAAGGGGCTCCGAATCCGGAGACTTAATCGGCCCTAAGGTGACATGCACCGAAGGGGGCTCCGAATCCGGAGCTTAATCGGCCCTAAGGTGTCATGCACCGAAGGGGCTCCGAATCCGGAGACTTAATCGGCCCTAAGGTGACATGCACCAAGGGGCTCCGAATCCGGAGACTTAATCGGCCCTAAGGTGACATGCACCAAGGGGCTCCGAATCCGGAGCTTAATCGGCCCTAAGGTGTCATGCACCGAAGGGCTCCGAATCCGAGACTTAATCGGCCAATCGTGATATCACGAAGGGGGCTCCGAATCCGGAGGCTTAATCGGCCCTAAGGTGACATGCACCGAAGGGGGCTCCGAATCCGGAGCTTAATCGGCCCTAAGGTGACATGCACCGAAGGGGCTCCGAATCCGGAGACTTAATCGGCCCTAAGGTGACATGTCCCAAGGGGGCTCCGAATCCGGAGACTTAATGTGGCCAATGTGACATCCACGAAGGGGCTCCGAATCCGGAGGCTTAATCGGCCCTAAGGTGACATGCACCAAGGGGGCTCCGAATCCGGAGACTTAATCGGCCCTAAGGTGACATGCACCAAAGGGGGCTCCGAATCCGGAGACTTAATGTGGCCAATCGTGATATCCACGAAGGGCGCTCCGAATCCGGAGGCTTAATCGGCCCTAAGGTGACATGCACCAAGGGGGCTCCGAATCCGGAGACTTAATCGGCCCTAAGGTGTCATGCACCGAAGGGGCTCCGAATCCGGAGACTTAATGTGGCCAATCGTGATATCCACGAAGGGCGCTCCGAATCCGGAGTTAATCGGCCCTGGTGACATGCACCGAGGGGGCTCCGAATCCGGAGACTTAATCGGCCCTAAGGTGACATGCACCAAAGGGGGCTCCGAATCCGGAGACTTAATGTGGCCAATCGTGATGCCACGAAGGGCGCTCCGAATCCGGAGACTTAATCGGCCCTAAGGTGTATGCACCGAAGGGGCTCCGAATCCGAGACTTAATCGGCCCTAAGGTGACATGCACCAAGGGGGCTCCGAATCCGGAGACTTAATGTGCCAATCAATGATATCAAAAGGGGCTCCGAATCCGGAGACTTAATGTGCCCTAAGTGATATCACCAGAGGGGCTCCGAATCCGGAGACTTAATCGGCCCTAAGGTGACATGCACCAAAGGGGGCTCCGAATCGTCGTCATGACGAGCGTCACAATGGGGTTTGTGAAATGAATTGAGACAAAGAAAATGGTTTGCATTGCAGAAGTGAAATATATACAAGTATCAAAGCCCACAGGTCGGGTCAGTGATAGGGTTTTCATAAAATCTCTGCTTGTGCCGATTGGGGGGAGCCACGGATCTCTTCAATGCCATGGGCTATCGGGAAGCGCACAAGCTGATGATAAGTGCTTGGAACGGCCTTCATAATATGTATCCAGGTTCGCCCCATGATGACATTATACGGCAAAGGAGCTTTACGACCAGGAATTCTACTTCGACCGTTCTGGAGCCCGCTCGAACAGGTAGTATGACTTCCCTAACGGGTATTCGGATTCATATTAAAGCCGAACAATGGGTGAGGCGCCGGAGACAGATCTGACTCGTTGAGGCCGAGTTTGATGAAAGTTTGGTAATACATAACCTCTGAAGTACTCCCCGGGTCTATGAGAATGCGTTCAATGGTGAACCGATTTATGCGTAATTTAATGACCAACGGATCATGTGGGAAGCTGTTGTGCCGCTAAGATCGGAGTTTGAAAGTAATTGTCGGAGCTTCTTTGGGCCATTCAGTCGGAATACGTTGCTTTGGGGGATTGGATGCGATTGAATTGTGTGCACGGTTGGGGGTGCAGGCAGGCTGTAGATCACATGGATCACGCCAAGTGGAGGAGAGTCCTGCCTCAAGGCTAGTGCCTTGGTTGGCTTTCCCTTTCTCACATACTGTTGCAGTCGGCCGTCTTGCACCAGTTCTTCCAGGTGATCTTTTAATGCGTAGCAACTCTCTGTTTCGTGGCCGTGATCTTTGTGATATTCGCACCGCCTATCCCTTCTTCGCGTGTCGGGCGGCCCCACCATCTTTGACGGCCATTTGAAGAATGGAAGGTGTTGGACTTTGGTCATTATTGCAGCGATTGGTTCTGACAACTCTGTGTACTTCTTGTCGGCACGCCTCGAACGCCTGCTGTCGACTTGCAGTTGCTCATTCGTCCGGTGGGAGCATTGATCGCTTGATCGGCGAGTATCCCGCCTTTTGTCTCGTTTAGCGCGTTGCCGAGGCTCTGGGCTAGGAGGTGGCACGGAACTTATTGGTTGAGCAATTTCAGGGGGGCCGTTTTGTTGGACATTTGGCCGGCTTTTATTCTCAAGGTCATCTTCCACTTTGCAATACTCTCAACTTTCTTCATCAACGCCCAGACTGTTTTGGGGGGTCTTCTGGTCAGGGAACTGCGAAGAGGACTGTCAGGATGTAGTCCCATTTTGAAGGCGGTGATGGCCATGGAGTCGTTGCAAGCGTCGTCGACGAGGTTGAAGCACTCCCAATAGCGCGCCGAATACGCTCTGAGCGTTTCTCCTGACTGAATCTGCATAGCCCAGAGAGAGTCGGCCTGTTTCGGCTGTACCTCGTTGGTGATGAACCTGGCCCTGAAGGATTTCTGTAATTGATGGAAGCTTTTAATCGAGGCCGGCTCCAGCTTGTAATACCACCTGACAGCTAATGGCCCCAGGCTGCTGGGGAATATTCGGCACATGAGGGCTTCGTTGTCTGCATGCAATGTCATGGCCTGCTTGTAGTGACGGATATGATCAGTGGGGTCTGATTTTCCATCGTAAAGAGTGAATGACGGAGCTTTGAACTTCTTGGGCAGGGCCGCCCTTGCAATCCGTCGGACAAAAGGATCGTGCTGGTCCTCTTCGTCTGAACTGCTCCTCCTGCGCTTGTTCCTTGTATGTAGACTCTTTTCGGAGGAGCTGGAAGTTTCGGATCGTCCCTTCTTGTTGAGCTCCGTGGGTAATGAGTTGGAGTCGCTATCGGTATCCTTTGGTCGGGCTCGAGGTCGTTGTCCACCGGCCCTCGGAGGTCGTTCGGGATCTTGGCGCATGGCTTCTCTCGATTTTGCGACTTCGAGGGCCAAATCTTGACGGAGACGTTCATTTTCAGCGATCATGTTCTCCAGCCTTTGTTCATTCTGCTTTGCTTGTTCCATGATCGCCTGCATTGTCTCTTGCGCTGAAGTCGTTGGTGAGTCGAAGTTCAAGGCGCGTCTTGCAGCGATGGTTTCTTTTCCGAGCATATTTGCTGGAGTGAGGTCATCCCCTGTGCGGTCTCGTCAATGGCTACCGGAGGATCTTCAGTCACGCCTGCCATGGATGTATTTGAGTATTCCCACAGACGGCGCCAATTGTGGAGAAGTGGTTTGGAAATACTCTTCGATCCTGGGAGACGCTAGTGATCCTCAGCTAGTCACCTGAAAAGATACAAACACTCCGGTCGGGGGTGCCGGAATTAGCACTCCGACGGACAAGTTAGTTCAGACCTCAGATAGCTTGTTTACTAAGTTAAGTGAAGTGATTCTTACATACCTTTCTATAACCGTTGTTCCTGTATTTATACATGTTCAATCAATCCTCGGGGCCAGGGCCTACTTTTAATCATTGTCCTTTCTTTTATTCGGCCCTAAGGACTTACACTTATTCGGCACATATATTATATTCGGCTCCCTACTCTCATAGGATACAGCCGATTAATATCAGTCTTAAAATAGTACGCACCTTCTGATTTTCCATATATTCGGCCCCCACAGTGTATAAATTCAGTTTTTAAAAATTTGGTTTGTTTGTTTACTTAATTTGTGTGTGTATTTTTTTTAAAAAAAATAAAAATCAGTGTTCTTACTTTTGTGTTTGTGCGTTTATAATTTATGTTTTCAAAAAAATGGTTGGTTTGGTTGATCAATTTTATGTGTGTTAAAAATAATAATAATTATGTTTTCAATAAAATTGGTTTGTTTGTTTGTTTAATTTCATGTTTTCAAATTTTTTTTTTAAAATTTTGAAGCAAAAAATGTTTTATTTTCGTGTTTGTGCATGCTTCTTTGAATAGTTTCGCACTATCACAACTGTCCGTAATTTTTTAGACTTACTTAGACTTAAAACATTTTGGGATTTTTTCACATTTCACTTTTTTAAGCTTTTATTTGTTTTTGTTTTTGTTTTTGTTTTTGTTTTTTGTTTTTTTGTTTGTTTGTTTGTTTGTTTTTTTTTTGCATAAATTCAGTTTTTAAAATTTTGATTCGTTTGTTTACTTAATTTTGTGTTTATGTTATTTAAAATAAAACTGAAACACCCTCCAAAAAAATAACACAATATAAACTCAATAACTTCCAATTACATTAACTTGTTTCCAAATCAATGACTTCCATTGCTTAATGTATACGAAAAAGAAAGCCTCAACATTGACATTATCATCAAATCACTAATATTTGTATTCATTAAACTTAAGAGATTTACAAAAAAATATTCCACACAACATTCCTAGAACATGAATCTATAGCATGTGACACAATATGTCAAGTACAATTCAATGCCCTAAAGGGCTACAATTTCCAAAACTTATGCTCGGTTACACAAAATAATGGTTTTCAAACCCATACATATAAAGCTTTGGCTTGTCAAAATAATTACAACAAAAGGAAAGAGTCTTGTGCTCTGAAAACACATTCCACATCTTTAATTTGGCAGGATCACCACATCCTTTCCTGCACAAAATCCCATAGGGTGAGCACAAAACCCAATAAGAAAATCTTAATAAAGTATATACATTTTATATAGTCTCTTAAGATGAATGCATATGTCATGCCATGCTCAAAATATATATCTATATCTTTTGAAAATCTTGTGCTCAGTGTAATTTGAAAACATAACAATTCAACAACTTTAATGTAGTTCAAGGGATGGTAAATATGACTTAGGTAATCCCTAGGTTGGTGTCTGCAAGTAGGCATAACAAGCACTACCAATCTCCACTTTACCGGTTGCTAATCAGACAGCACGTGATACCTCATCCGCGGGTGTTTTCGGTCTTTCACCATGGACACTCATGCTACAACAATCCCGATCCGTGATTAACTGTTAAATCATGATTAAGCGTGCCTAATAAGTAATTAAGAGGAAATTCTACATTAATTGCATGTGTATTGTGTCATTTGTGTTTATATCTGTTTGGCGTAAGAAGATATATCTGTGTTTCTGTTTCATTATGTGAATTGAAGGCCTTATCAATATCTGATCATGAAATTGACTTGGTTTGTGTATCATTTGGAATTTTTAGACAATTATGGTAGGTTCAATTGAAATTCAATTTGAAATCAAATAATTAATATAAAGTAATCATAATTGATTAATTCTTAACTCAACTTAATTAATTCTCATTAATCAAGCTTATATAAGGTACAAGTGATCTGTAGAATACACTTTACACTCTCATTTCATCATTCTTGAAGCTACAAACGTGAGAGAGAGAGAGAGAGAGAGGAGAGAGAGAGAGAGAAGAGTGTGTGTGTGTGTGTGTGTTGTGTGTGGTATGTGTGAGATCATAAGAAAAAATGGAGAATTGCTAGAAATATTGAGAATATAGAGAATTTGAAAGATATTGGCTCAAACACTTGGAAATTCAAGGCTTTGAGGTAAGAATTCAAGCCTCTAGATGTAATTGAGTCACTTAACATGTGGATTCAAGAGAACTAAGTTGATTAATGCAGGAATTGAGCTAAGATTGGAAAATTAAAACTCTAGGCACATATGTATGCATATTCCATAGCATTTTGGAGTTGATTTCAAGTAATTCTTTCATGCATGTCATTGTTTTACCTTGGTTTTGGAAATTCATTAAGTTTTATGCTATTTTATATCACTTGGTTATGTTTTGGAAGATTAAAGTTCATACCACTTGTACGAGCATGAAATATTGTCCTCGTATAATCCTGTTGATCAAGTCTGCGCTCCTCCAAATGCGTCGCTTTACTCCCTGAAACACAAACGTGAGCTAGCCGGCGGTGTGGTGCCGGATACCTCTCCGATGCCTAAGTCAGCAAAATAGACAGATAGACAAAAGCTCTGTGTATTCGGAATCAAAGTTGTGTTACCTCTCCATAGGTGATGCTATGAGCTTTTATTGGTTCCGCGTGGCACAATCCTTGTAGACTCTTATTCCTCCATGTAGATCCTCCTAGGAGTCACACTCCTGAAAGATAATGCTTATCTTTCAACACCCCCTTCACTGCTTAAACCAAGTGAGATGGTCCTAGCTCGGTGGTACGACCAAACGACCGAGCTAGTATTGTCATGTTGGAAATGACAACTTGACCGAGCTATGCCCTAGCTCGTCCCTTCCTTTATCTGTTTGTACCTCGTTGTGCCTATTGAGACCGAACTAATTCTCAGCAAGCTACCACCGCGCCAACCAGAGCGTTCATCAAGTAAAGCACCATACCTCGGCTCCGAATACCCTGACCGAGCTAACTATGTCTACTCCGACCGTGGTAACCGTGATTATTCTTGGACCGAGCTAACACTTGCTAGGTCACTTCCATACCTGGACCGAGCTAACACTTGGACTGTGGTCCACTTACTAAGCCCTTCTTACTATGGCCCATAGAACGGCTAATTACCCAGCTCGGCCCAATTTACATATAAATTACCTTCTCAATTGCCCCTTAATTCCATCTGCGCAGCATGATAGGGATTATCTTTTTCCAGCCGAGCTAAAAACTTTAGCTTTTCAACCTAGCTAAATCCACACCGGGCTACCCATCTATCCGGTCAAAATGTCTCTTCAGTCGCTGTAACTGAATCGCTTTTCATTCCAAGAACACGGCACACTCTCATTGGCCCAATGTAGCTGTCACGCCGTCTTCGTATTTCGCGTATTTTGAACAGTCCCGCCATTTTTTCCCCTTCTCTACACAAAACTAAACCTTCATTTTGAACCATTCATTTGCACTATTCATCTCTCTCTCTTGCTCGAGCTTCCATTCCTTCCAAACACAGTGCCTGTAAAGAGCTTTTTCTCGTGGCTTTGATCTTTATCAACTCGTCTTCAAACTTGTAAGTAACCCAATCTTATTTCCCCTTTGTTGATTTCGCATCTGTTTTATACAACATGCATTTTTGTATGATTTTCAAAACACCAATTCCACTTTTGCTTCCATTTTTCTGAAAAAACCTCTGTAACATAACCATTGTCTATATGAATAACCTGGGAAATTGTAGTTTTGATCCAAAATCACACTCCAACCGAACTAGGATTCTGTTTGTATTAAGTACAAGCTTAGCCAAACTGAACAACCAAACTAAAACTTCACATCATACTTGTAGTTTCAATAAGTCTTAGTACCTTTTGCTCATCTTAGCCGAGCTAGCGAACCGTACTAGGTTTGCGCAATGCCGCACTAGAAAGCCTTTACCACTGACCGAGCTATAACTTGGGGCTAAACCAGCTCTCTTAGTCAAAACCAAACTAAGAATGCTGCCCCCAATGCTCAACCAGGCTAAAGACAATTGCTCAAACCGAGCTAGAAATGGATAGTACCCCACGTAGCCGAGCTAGGACTTCATTTATCTTGCCTTTGTTTTTTTTAGCACGGTCCAACGATCTGTGCTTAACACCTTTCTTTTTCACCTTGCAGACTCTGACTAGGTTGTCCAGGCACTCCTTTGAGCGCTCAACCAAGCTACTCAGTGTCATTTCTCGACCGAGCTAATACTTAAGCTAATTTATTCATAATTTAATAGCAAATGGGTAAATATAGGTTTTTAGTAAACTCACCAGCGGCCATGGCCGAGTTCTGAAGGGACTATCATATCCCTGATGATGTCCATCTTACCTTAGCCAAACTAGATACCACACCCTGGGGAAACCCTGGCTTTGTTCCTTTTACCCTTCTTTCCATTGTAGAAACCGGACTAAGATTCCCTGTACAGCCTCTTCTTTGCGAGTTCCTTAGACAAACCAACCACTGCCCTACCCAACTTCCACAAATTCATACCGCAAATAAATGGCACGAGCTAAACCGCCGGGTTGCCTTAACCTCGGTTTAGTCGAGCTCTTCCACCAATATTCCATAGGGTCAAATGAAGATGGCTGGGTTTACTATTTAAGAATAAGGCGCCAGCGTGAAAAGATAATAAAGAATACCCCGGACAAGGATATAAACGATGATGATTTCTTCTGGGTTTCTGGGAACTTCGAAGATGACGAAGCCCAGATCCCTGGCGACCGAATTAATTGGAATAAAGGAGTCGCCGGTATAACTACCTCGGCCAATTTCATGTTCTTTCTCTTACTTCGTACTTACTTTTAACGTACTAACGTTGTCTCATTCCTCCATGCAGATTTGAACTTTCTCAAGTCCCAGTACAGCTACCCCAACTTAAACACACTTCACGCCGCACTCCGATATCCAAACAAGAGCTGGGCCGAGCTACTGAATTTTGAACCGACCTACCGATAATAGTAGCTGTAGGAAGACTAGGGTGGACCGATTCCTCTTAGAGCCATCCCCGAACCTGATTCCTTCCCTTCCACAAGTCAACTTGATCCCATTTGACTGCGGAGCAAGAGATGGCCAAGAGAAAGAGCGGTAAGGGCCCTTCTAACCGAAACAAACCAAGTCGAGGTACCACCAGCCAAGCCAAACTCAAGAGACCGTGGTAGCCCTGCCAACCCATCAGCCTTCAACATCTCGGCAAGAAAGCGTGCTCGGATTTCCACAACCGAGCCACGCTTTGTTGATGAAAGAAGACACCATTCTCCCACAATCCACTTCCACCAAGCCACAACCGGAGCGCTCGGACCGAGCTAGCTCCTCAAGTGGTGCCAAAGTCACCTTCAAGAACCGCGCTATCACTGACTCCGATTCAGTGCTCACGGAAAAATATTGCTGGCCTTCAATCTGGCAAGAGTCTGCCTTCCAGCCGACATGAATCATCATGATCACCTTTACCGAGCTGAAGGCCATCGCTCGGCTTCAAAGTCAATGGTGTTGTAAGTTCTCTTTTTTATTCTCTAAATTTCAACATCTTTTAGCTCGGTTCCTACTCAATACTGCCTCTCTCCTCTCGTAGGCCTTACAGAATAACCACATTGCTCACAAACGCGTGCTGGAACTTCGAAAAACTACAAGGCAGGCCATGACAGAGGCCAATGAAAAAATGGCCGAGCTACAGGCTGAAGTAGCTCGGCTCACTGGCCTAGTCAATTCAGCCGAAGCCGATAAGAAGAAGGCTGCGGTCATGGTAAAAGATAAATACTTGCGCAAGCTGGCCAAGCTGGAGGGAAAAAGAATGCCGAGATAACCGAGCTAGAGAAAAAGGTTTAAGGACGCGGAAGACCGCGGTTACAAGGAGGGGAAGGCCACTTACATCAAGCAATGTGAAGCTGCAAAAGATCTTTTCTTGAAGTGTGGATGGAAGGCGGCTGTGGCGCAGCTTGGTCATGGTCCAGAGACCAAGGTCTTCAACCCTCCCCCGTATTTCATACCGAGCTGTATAGCGGAGTACGCTGCTGCCATTCAGCAAAAATTTCTGCAAGAGGGAGAGGACGAAGATTCTGCTCCAGAAGACAACACCCAGCCTGGTCGCCAGTCTATCTCCCCAACTCCAGTGGTGTCCATCCCTCCTTTGCCTGCTGTGTCTGATGCGGTGCCTTCGTCCGAGCTCAACCAAGGGGGGCTAGGCACAACCGAGCTACCTGTGGGTGAAGACCAAGTTGTTCTAGATGCCGATTTAGATGACCTCTTTGCTTGATTATGCACTTTTCTTTTCTTTAGGTGCTAAGTTTTGAAGTTTTTGTAACCGGGCTAAGGCCCTATCTTTTGTACTTTGACTTTGCATTATCAATGAATGCATCTTTTGTTTTCCTCAACTGTCTGTTCGGTTTACTTCTATGCTTGTATTTACTTTCCTAATATAATCTGAATGAAGTAAATTCTCTGGCCGAGATATTTATCCCGATCTTAACTTTGCAATCTAACTAGCCATACCTGCCAACCTCTTCAGCCCAAATCCTTATCTCGGCTGAGAAGAACAATAAGTGTTGGAGTTTCAAGTTTGATTTTGCATAATTGGCAAAGCTTTTGGGCTTCGATTTTGCAAAATGATTTTGAATTTATCATGTTTTACAAGTTTACATATGTTTCCTCAAGTTTTGGGCCCAAAAGGATGTGTTTTGAAGTCTTGAAGTTGAGTTTTGAACTTGAACTGCAATCTGGAAATTCCAGAATTTGCACCTTCCGCTTAAGCGGTGGAGTCTGCGCACGAGCGGAGAATGCGACCTCCCAATACTTTTACAGAGTTTGGGGGTTGGATCGAGCGGCAGAATCTGCGCTCGAGTGACCACCCTTATTTTTGACCTTCCACTCGAGCAACCGAAGTTACGCTTAAGCGTAAAATGAGAGCTCCTATAAGTTTTACAGACTTTTGCAGACCGCTCGAGCAACCAAAGTTGCGCTTGAGCGTAGACCTCTTTTTACTCAGTCTTGTGCTCGAGCGACCATCGAGTGTCTGTTGAGCGAAAAAATCATACAATCAGTACTTTTGCAGACTTCACAGACCGCTTGAGCAACAGAAGTTGCGCTCGAGCGGACTGCCTTATTTTTGAAAATTTGACTAAGTGTTTCAACTTGTATTTTAGCATCCTCATTACATCTTAGGCATTCCTAAGCCTTAGTTAAGATATAGTAATGAGGATAAGTATTAGAAACACAGCAAGATAGAAAAGAAATAAGTTCAGTGTTTTTCGAATGTGTGTTTCAATATATATCTACTATGTGTTGTGTAGGTCACGCGTTATAGACTATTTGATTCATCTGCTTTATCTGTTCTGCTATCGGGGCTATCTGTGAGTAATAACTCTGTAAAGTTATATTTAACTTTAATTATTTTTTGATGATGTGAAATGATCAGTTTTTTGAAATGATATGTTTTGTATGAATGATTGATTGTCCAAGTTTCTGAAATGTATTCGTGGCATCCTTAGCATCATATGATATGCGTCCCTTTATGGGTCATCGGAATGCCTTTATGGCTATCCCTTTATAGGTCATCTGAAATGTCTTTGTACACATGAGTCATCGGAATGCCTTTATGGTCGTCCCTTTATGGGTCATCGGATTTGTTAGCATTAATGGATGTACCACGTATGATCATATGGGATATGTGAACTCTGAAAATGAATATGAATATGAATCTGTTTCTGAATTTGAATTCTGATTTCTGAATTTGTTATGGACATCATTCATTAAAACCTTTACTCTGTTATTATTCACTGGGCTCCAGCTCACTGTATTATTTATATTTGTAGGTGATCAGGCGCGTGAAGCTCAGTGATGATTGCTTGGAATTCTGTTTTGTCGGCCAACCTTTGTGTCTCCCTAGGAGGTTCTGGAAAAAGTCAAGTGGTCATGTTTTGTGAACTAAGTTTAAGACCTTGTTTTCTTTTCGTGAATTTCAAACAAGTTTCTGTTTATCTGTATACTGGGTTAAGTCCCATTTTGGTTTTATCTGTATTTGTGGGTGACGTAAGACTAATGTGATTATGACGTCACATGTGTGTATATAAAGTTTTAAATTTATGTTTCATGTATGTCTGCACAGCTCAATGGACTATGTATGTTTTATATATCTGCTTCCACAACCCCTTATTATGTGTTAATCTGTTCAGAGGCCTTTGGTAATCCAAGGATTACTGGGCGGTTATAATGCTAAACTTATAGGGATGAGTTTGGGTCGTGACACATGCCAACTTAATCAATATCAACTGCATGTCGTATCCGGACTTACCAACGTATTTACCCTAAAACAAATCAAAATGATTTTGTTTCACAAAACAATTTCTTTCTTGAGGGAATAATTTTTCAATGCAAGATTCAAAATCAATTATGACAATGATTAATGGAATGGCAATGCAAAGTATAACAATGCATCAATATAGTTCCATTTTTCAATCCCACTACACAATTTTCCATTGTGATCAAATTCTCACATCTCTTATCATTATAATATCATAATGTAATTCCAAAACATAATATAACAATATCAACATACATGTATTCTCCACATGTTAAACTTTTTTTTTTTTTTTTTTTTTCTTGACTTGGTTTTCCAAGACAAACTAACAATAAGCTTTAAAATCAATTCCATGAAATT
This sequence comes from Camellia japonica, assembly GCA_030407325.1. Classification (NCBI taxonomy): domain Eukaryota; kingdom Viridiplantae; phylum Streptophyta; class Magnoliopsida; order Ericales; family Theaceae; genus Camellia; species Camellia japonica. The sequence goes on along the minus strand of JAPPVO010000016.1, from coordinate 82,895,590 downwards.
CCTCATTTGATACAGTTATAGAAATTTCTTTATCATTTCTTCACATAACAATTCACTAAGCATAAATTTCATAATACCTCAACTTTTCCCAAAATCTCCAAGGGTTTTCACAAAAACTAGGTTTTTGTTGCATTTTTGAAAAGATTTTTTCAAAATGACACCCACACTTTATAACATAACTCATATTCTCAAAAGCTTTAGGAAAAATAAAGAAAATCCACTTTTAATATCATCTAGGGCTCATCAACCAAAATCATAATCCAAATATGTATGAAATACTCCAAACAAGTATAGAGTTGTAAAAACATATATATATAACTCAAAGATTATTCCTACCTCAAGCTTGGAAGAGGAAGAAAATGAAAACCCTAAAGTTCAACGTCGATGAAAACTCGAGTCAATCGATGTAAACGTAACTTTCGTCGCCCTCTTCGATTTGGTGTAAAAAGCCCTCTCAATATCTTGAAGATTTTTGCATCCCAAAACAAGTTCCAACACCCAAAACTTAGAAATTTTAACCCGGAAATGTTAAGAGAGGTTAAGCATGAATAGAACAGGAATCTCAACGACCCAATACAATAAATAAAACACCGAAACTAATGCATACTAACTTATTACTCAAGGCCAGTCAAGTTCAAGACCCGGGACATCACAAAAATTCAGTGCTTTTAAAAAAAATCATATAAAATGAGTGTCTTAGATTTTATTTTTGTATTTTTTTCTGTAATACTATTAATTATACTTTCTATAAATTTTTTTTTATAGAAAATGAAATGTTTCATTGTGTTATCTTCTTAAAGAAAAAAAAAAAAAAAAACTGATTTTTATTTTTCTTGGTTTATATCAACATTTTGTTTGTGTGTTTATAATTTATGTTTTCAGAAAATTGGTTTGTTTGTTTGCTTAATTTTGTGTGTTTTTTTTAAAAAAAAAAACAATTCAATGTTCATAAAAAAAAATTATTTTAAAAAAATAATAGTCTTAATTTTTTTTTTAAAAAAATTGGGATTTTTATTATTTATATTAATAGTTTATTATTATTATTATTATTATTTTTTGTATATCAAATCTTTTTACTGTAAGTGTTCCAAGAGTATGGGTTTGTGTTTGGGTATTTTGTGTGTACCATTATTAATTACATTTTTTTTTAATTTTCTTCATTAAAAAGTAAAAGAAAAAAAATTTATGCTATTAGATTTCTTGGAGAAAAAAATTGAATATTGTTTTCCTTTGTTTATATTTTTTGCAGATTGCTTTATGACTTTGTATTGTTCATAATAAACTTCTCAGATGATTCTTTATCAACACCTATTTGCTTTAACTGTAAGTATTCTATATGAGTGTTGAGTTTGTAATGCTTGAAATTAGAAAAATTGTAAAAGAATTCTATTTGGGCTTAAACAAATATGTAATTTCTTTTCTATGTTTGAAAAAATCAATTCTTTTTTTTTAATATATATATATATATATATATATTTACTTAATGAGTTTGTGATGATCAGAACAAATAATTTCTATAGTCGTATTTTATTAGTACTTATCTTCTGCTTTTCTTTTAAGGGGGATGCACCAATAAATCCCAAATTAATAACTTATGCACTGTTTAGTCCTAAAAGTTTTCTTATAGACTGAAAGGTCCCATTACAATGTTAATAACATCAAATACAATGTTAATAACATCAGAGTCATGTTACAAACATTAGATTCAAACATCTAATGTTCATCAAATTTCAATAATGTTTGAAAATATAGGATGAAAAACATCTAATGTTCATCAGATTTCAATAAATTTTGAAATTATAGAATGAAATATCAGATCATTTACATCATTTACATCATGCTTATGTAAAAATGGGACTAAATGGAGTATAAGAAAACTTTTAGGATTAAATGGTTCAACGTTTCAAAAACTAAGACTTATGGGTAAATTTTCCTTCTTTTAACTGTAAGTATTTTTAGTTATTTTTTTTATATTTAATCAAATATTTGAAAATTTTATATTCAGTTTGTTTTTAAATTTTATCTCAAGTTGCATAATTACCAGGTAATCCCCTTTCACTTGAAATTTTATTTAATTCCCCACAAATGAGATTAGTACTTAAAACAATATGCATTATAACAACATAAAATTTTAATTTAATCAATGTACATTGTTAGAAAATTGATTTTTACATGAATCTTATAAATTTTTTGCAGAATTTATAGGATCTTCAATCTCATATTACCAAATTGAGATTTTATATAAATTTTTGTTGTACAGTTTTTTTAGTTAAAATTAGTAAATATTGTATTTTTTTTTTTAAGATTTGTACATATTTTAATGTACCTATATTTAATTTATCAAATACATTACTATTAAATGTTATATTGCACATAATTATCATATGATTTATATGTGCATTGTTAGAAGAAAAAAAAATATGAATTTCATATTATAACTTCAAACGAGTTTCCACACGCATTGCATGTAACCGGTCGCTAATATAAATATATACTATCACAATATCTATACTATGCACATACATAAATAAATAAATAAAAAAAATTAAATAATAGCATCAGATTTGTTTAAAATATATAAAAGTTATAATTTAGAATCAATTAAGTTTTAACATTTTTGAAATTATTTTTATAATTTTAATTGTGTGTTCTAGGTTATTAGAAATAAAAAAATGCATATCATAGTTTAATTAGCAAAAAAATAAAATAAAATAAAATAGAAAATAATAATAAATTACAAATATTACATTTATGATAAAAAAAATTAATACTTTTTCTCCTATAAGTTTTGTAATTTTAGTTTAATTCACCCGATAATATGGTAAATCACATTTGTCAATGTATTAATTATTCTTTGTCAATGTAGGTGCTCAAGAATGCAATGAGAATGAATAATAATGGTAGACCATGAGAGTTGAGTGATTAATTTAGTTTGATGGAGTTGGGTGTTCAATTCTGAGTTTTTTTTTTTTTTTATTTATTATTTTTAAGAGTAGGTATTTCATTTCAATTTGTGTTTATTATAATAATTTTAATTGAAGTTATAGTTTTAGAAAAATGGTGATGGCTATTAGCGCCACTTTTTTATTTATATTATGATGATACAGTTCGTTCTCGGTGGATGGACTGGACCGATCCAAGCTCCTCGAGCCCACGTCTGGGTGGCGGAGCCCTCTAGATGACCTGCAAATAAGTTCAATGGGAAACGGGGTAGTCCCCCAGTGAACCGTCCGACGAGCAAGTTAGCAGGTAGTAAAAGAGATGAAGTATGTAGAGAGAGATTGGAGATAGAAAAGCTTAACCTTCTTCTTGTCTTCGAGGCTTGCTTATATCCTTTGGTAATCATTTCACTGTCCCTTCCGACATGCCCCTCACGCCGAAAGCCTGTGTTGCAGCTTGCCTTGTACAGGGTAAGGGGGGGCTGTTCCGACGGGGAGGTGTTGTCGTAATAAATGTTGTGATGGGCTGCATTAATGGTGATGTATTGTAGCAATAACTTTGTAGATCTTTGTCTGCTGACGTGGCCTGTTCTACACCTGCCATGTGTCCGAATGCCATTGGTCCTTCATGTCCAGTTGGGCTCCAACTGTTATGGACTTTACCAACCGGGTTATGCAATGGGGTCCAAATGGTGGGCTTGGGTCTGTTCACTGTGGGTTGTGGCCTTTATGGGCCTATCCATGTCAGTAGTCCCCCATTCCCGAGTGCAGCTTCAGTCCAACGAAGGGAATAGTAATGAGGAAGATGTGTCCGGCTGTCGGGGGGGTCGGGTGGGTTAACGGACCGAGCGGGAAAGGGTCTGACCGCGAGGGGAGCCGAGTGGGAGGGGCGACCGTGAGGTGGGCCGAGTGGGAGGACCGACCGCGAGGAGTGCCGATCGTAAGGGGAGCCGAGTGGGAGGGCCGACCGCGAGGAGTGCCGACCGCGAGGGGAGCCGAGTGGGAGGGCCGACCGCGAGGAGTGCCGACCGCGAGGAGAGCCGAGTGGGAGGGCCGACCGCGAGGAGTGCCGACCCCGAGGGGAGCCGAGTGGGAGGGCCGACCGCGAGGAGTGCCGACCCCGAGGGGAGCCGAGTGGGAGGGCCGACCGCGAGGAGTGCTGACCCTGAGGGGGGCCGAGTGGAGAAGTACCGACCGCGAGGAGTGCCGAGTGGGAGGGCCGACCGCAAGGGGTGCCGACCACGAGGGGGGAGGCCGACCGTGAGGAGGGCTGACCGCGTGAAGGCCGAGCGGAGGGGCGCGGGGCTCAAGAGGCGGCGTGTGAAATGGGGATTTGAAGTGGAAAAGACAGGGGAAGTTGTTGGGGCAGTGCATCGCGGCCATACACGTGGCGGTATCGTGGGGGGTAAGTGAGGCGTTGGAGCAAAGATGAAACGATAGGTCATTATAGGTTGAAAAGACAGTTTTGGCGGATGATTTGAAAAGTTTTCAAACTGGCGAAAATTAATTGGGATCCTTGGAATACGGGCAAACCGTGGCTTTTGGCGTTGTGCGATTCACTTACTTGTTTACAAAAACCAAAACATTCCAAGTCTTACTTCATTTGTCGCTCACGATACCCTTTGCAACATTTTTTCAATTTTCTTGCTCCTGCATCAGAAGCAATTCGTAAACATACCCTAGAAATGACACAAGAAGGAGCTGTGAATGTGAGGGTAGACCCCCTTAGAGATGACGATGCAGAGGAGCTAGCAGCGCAATATAGGTCAGAGAGGGTGGGGGAGCCGGTGGTGCGATCCCATGGTTCCACCATAATAGCAGCGCCAAAGCCAATCAGCCAGGTGGAACCAGACCACTGGCACACGAAGGCTGACAAATCCACGATTACGGCGGCGGAGTTGGAGGTGATCCGTGAAAAGTACCAGATCTCTGCGGAGGTGGAGCTATCGCTACCGACATCGACAGAAAGGCCGTCTGATGCAGGCAGGAGAGTTTTCCCTCTATGAGGAAGTGCTAAAGGGTGGACTGAGGTTGCCACTACCGCAAATAGTAGTGGACGTGCTTAACCGTTTAGAGGTAGCACCAGGGCAACTAATGCCCAATGCCTGGAAGATCGTGCTATCTTGCGCAAGTGCCTGGCCGAAGGCGAATGGGGGGCAGGCCATGACAGTGGATGAGTTCTTTGGCTGCTACAAGGCCGCAGGGCAGCAGGAGACCTGGGTCACCCTGCAGGAGGCGGCAGGGAAGGGTTTGGTGGCGGGGTTGCCAACGTCGATCAAGGGATGGAGACCCAGGTGGTTCTATGTGTCCACCGCTGGAGGGGCTGGGGTGCGTACGATGTGGAAGGTGCCCACACGCTCTATGGAGCTAAAGTTAGGGGCAGAAGCAGAGGAAATGATAAGGAAAGTGAAGGCCTGGAGGGAGAAGGAGGGGGCCAGGTGGAATGAACTCGTGCAGCCATCAACTTTGTTTGAGGCAGGGTTGGGTCCAAGGCCAAGTAGTGGGGACCTCGACCGAGCGGAGCTGGAGGCGAGGAGAAAAGCACAGGAGGCTGAAGATAGGGCCATACTGGCTAGGGCCACAGAGTTTAAAGAAGCTCAAGGAGACCGACCGCGTCAACCGATCGCGTGAGAGAGTATCCGACCGCGCCCAAGGCCATTGGGGGGTAAGGACTTAGGCAGTTTCAGCCCCGACCGCCCCCAGTTGATCTTGTGAAAGAACAGGCGAGATGGGAGGGTGAGGCTCTGAAGAAGAAGAAGAAAAAAAAAAGAAGTGCCCCTGAGGAGGCTGCAGATGAGCCTAGGTCTAAGAAACTTAGGTTGTTCTAGCTGGGGTGGAGACCCTGCGGCTAAGGATACCCCAGAAGTGGTGGGGGTCATCCCAGTCCTGGAGGTTGTGGAGATGGCCCTAGCAGACACAGGAGGAGTTGGGGTAACTGATGCTAAACCGAGTGGAGGGAACAGACCCAAAGGGGCCCTGTACCTCAGAAGGAGGAGTCGGTCTGGCCACAGCAATTTTACCATGCTCGTGCGGTGGTCGGACGGCTGGAGGGAGAGGAAGGCCAGCTAGGGCGGGGGCAGACCGCCTGGTGAAGATCTGGAGGAGGCAGCTCTGCGCTCGGCGTCTAAGTTCAGTGAGGCTGACCTGCTGAGGGTTATGCTCGCCCAAATGGAGGTAACCACCTTGGCAGGGGCCCTTCTGAGGAAGGCGGGCTGCCAAATTAAAGGTAGAGGAGGCTAAGTCTCAACTTACAAAATTGAAGGAGGAGAAGGCAAGCTGGGAGAGTGCTCATGCGATCTGTAAGTGGCCAAAGACGGAGCTGGAGAGCGCACGCCGCGCAAGTTGTGTCGCTCGAGTTCCAGCTGGTTGGCGAGCAGAAGAAAAGGTGGATGAGGCCAGAAAGCTTGCGCAGTCGCAGTTGAACGCCATGAAGAGGCGATGAACAACAATGAAGAGCTGGTCAGGCAAAAAGATGAGGCGGATGTGAAATTACGCTCGCAAAAGGAGCTGGAGGGCGAGCGTGCCAAAGCAAAAGAGTAGAGGGAGAGCCTGCGTAAGGAGTTGGAGGTGGAGAGAGGAAAGCGATTGCTGAAAGGGAGGCTCTACAGAAGGAGTTGGAGGCTGAGAGGGCCAAGGCCGCTCTGAGAAGCGATCCTTCAGAAAGAGCTGGATGGAGAGAGGGCGAAGGCAGCCTCTGAAAGGGTGCCTACCCCGATCTGTGCATTGCCAGCAGTTGACCAATTCAAAGGATCGCACTTGATTTCAGATGGTGGTTGATGCCGCAGTCACCATCAGCTTAGCTAGGAGGAAACTGGGGGGGCTAGGCCATCAAGGACGACTGCTGGGGAGGACTGAGTCTGAAGTCATTGAGAGTTTCCAGCAGTCAGACTTCTATAAGCACAATGGAGTACTGGGACGCGGATGGAAAATGTTCAAACGTAGGGCGGAGGAGCTGTTCCCAAGCTTGACCTGAGTAGTGTTACGATTGGGGAGGATGACGTGGCCCAGACCCCCTGGATGAAGGAATTGAAGAGGCAGACCTTGTCTCCAGTGATGAAGAGGAGTGAAGTGAAGATGTGTGCACTGAAGAGTTTTTGTTTTGTTTTTGTATGCACATTGTATCTCTTTTCTCCTTTTTTTTTTTTTTTTTTGATGTAGTGAACTTGTGCATACATTTGTGGCTGAATAAAACTTTATTTATGTTTTATCAGACGATTGCGTTTGCTTGTGTATAAGTCAGTTGTGAACTGAATTTGGGAGAGGCGTAAAAATTTAATATTGAAAAAAGTTAAAAATTGCCTTATGCATAGTAAAACTGAACTGTATAAAAACTTAAAAACTCAATGCAGAGCCAGATTGGAGTGGTATAGTGAAGTTCAAAGTGGTGCTGAAATAGGACTTGTATAAAAATGCAATGCAAAGTAAAGTAAAGAACTCCTTAATGCGCTATGTAGGCTGACATGGGACTTGTATAAAAATTCACGCTAGATGGTGGAGGAAATAATCTGATTAGTAAATGAAACATGTGAGAACATCTTGGGAATTTGACTAAGTAAAGGGTGGTGTAAAAACTTTGATCTGGAATTGTGACTGTCAAAGGAAAGTAGAGAACTCCTTAATGCGCAATGTAGATCTTATTAAGGGTATAATTATGGAGTGTCACTGATGGTGGAATTGAGGTTGTAGGTGAGGCATTCTGGACCTGCATTGGTGGCACTCAGTCTGGTTGAGTCTTTTGGAGCGCTCGGTCATGGCTGAGGGCTTTGGAAGTGCTCAGTCTACTGAGGCTTTCGAACTACTCAGTCTGGGCGAGGGCTTTTGAAGTGCTCGGTCTGGCCGAGGCTTTTGAAGTGCTCAGTCTGGCTGAGGCTTTTGAAGTGCTCAGTCTGGCTGAGGCTTTTGAAGTGCTCGGTCCGGTCGAGGGCTTTGGAGGTGCTCAGTCTGGCTGAGGCTTTTGAAGTGCTCGGTCTGGCCGAGGCTTTTGAAGTGCTCAGTCTGGCTGAGGCTTTTGAAGTGCTCGGTCCGGCCGAGGGTTTTGGGAGTGCTCAGTCTGGCTGAGGCTTTTGAAGTGCTCGGTCTGGCCGAGGCTTTTGAAGTGCTCAGTCTGGCCGAGGCTTTTGAAGTGCTCGGTCCGGCTGAGGGCTTTGGAGGTGCTCAGTCTGGCTGAGGCTTTTGAAGTGCTCGGTCTGGCCGAGGCTTTTGAAGTGCTCGGTCCGGCCGAGGGCTTTCTGGAACTGAAATCATCATTGAGACACCATATATATGACTGAGAGATATAAATGTCAATAAATTACATTGTACAAAAAAGGATGAAAGGAATGTTCAAGCGTGTTACTTCTTCGAAAAAAAATACAATAACTGAGCAACTAAAAGCAGTAGAGTTATATTGAAAATAACGTTTAAGTGTTTGGCGTTCCAAGGGTGTGGGAGGTCTCGTCCTTCAGAATCCTGAAGCCGGTAAAGTGCCTGGACGTAGTCTGGCCTTCACATGTAAGGTCCCTCCCATTTGGCTGCAATTTACCCTCAGTCGGATCTTGGTGGCAAGGGTTGCTTCTCTCAACACTAGGTCCCAACAGCGAACTCCCTTGGTCGGACCTTGCGGTTGTAATGTGTTCTCATTTTCTGTTGGTAGAGGCCAGTCTGACAGCAGTGGTCTCCCTGAGTTCTTCAATTAGGTCTAGGTCGGCTCGGCGGAGCTCGTCAGTGAGTGCTGGATCGGATGTAAAACTTCTGGGTTGGCAGACCGACTTCCACTGGAATAACCGCCACAGCGCCGTATGTTAGGCGAAAAGGGGTTTTCCCCGGTGGGAGTCCGAGTTGTAGTTCGGTAGCCCAGAGTTACACTTGGTAATTCTTTTCGCCAGAGTCCTTAGCAGCTTCCAGCTTAGCCTTGATGATCTTCAGAAGAGAACGATTAGTGACCTCAACTTGGCCGTTGGCTTGGGATGACGGGGAGGAGAAACATGGTTGGATCTGGAGGTCTGCACAGAACTTCTGTATCTGGCGTTGTCGAATTGTTTGCCGTTGTCTGACACGATGGCCTGAGGGATGCCAAATCTGCAAACGATTGACTGCCAGATGAACTTGGTTGTGTTCCGTTCGGTGATGGTGGCAGGGGTTCTGCCTCGACCCACTTGGTGAAGTAATCAATGGCAACAACCGCGAACTTGGACTGGCCTCGCCGGTGGGAAGTGGACCAATTAGGTCGATCCCATTTTGGCGAATGGGTACGGGCTGCAGAGCGTAATCAGTTCATGGGAGGAGCATGGGGGATGTTGGCAAAGCGCTGACACTTATCGCATTTGAGGACAAAATCAGTAGCGTCTTGATTGAGAGTCGGCCAGAAATAACCAGTACGGAGTATTTTGTGGGCCAAAGACCTGTCGCCCGAATGATTGCCACAAATTTCCTCATGGATTTCTTGCATCACATAGGTTGCTTGGGTTGAGTTCAGGCATCGCAGATATGGTCGGAAAAACCTCGTTTGTACAAGACGCCATTAACAGGACGTAGTTAGACGACCGAGCCCTGACCTTAGTGGTCTGCTGTTGGTCATGTTGGGGAGTTCTCCTGTTGTCAAAAAATAGGGGTGATGTCGGATGCCCAGGGGAGGGTTCATTTTGGAGGAACTGCACCTCGTGCGGGTCGGGTGAGATAGCTGGGTGAGTTAGGTATTCGAGGCGGACTCCGTGGCTGAGGTCGAACTGATCTTGCAAGAGGCAACTAAGCCATCTCATCAGCTTTGGAGTTTTTCCGCCGAGGTATGTGCTTGATCTGGAAAGTATTGGAAGAGGCGAACAAGAGGGAGTGCCATGTCCCTATAGGCCCGCATTGTGCCATCCTTGGCATCGAATTCCCCCGTAATCTGACCGACGACGAGCTGTGAGTCACTGAACACTCGATGTGGCTGACACCAATATCCTTGGCAGACGGAGTCCTGCTATCAATGCTTCATATTCGGCTCCGTTGTTGCTGCCTCAAACAAGAGCAGAGAGCACATTTGAAATAACCACCAACCGGGGGAGGTAAGGATGAGGCCAGCCCCACTACCTTCCCTCTGGGATGACCCGTCGACGTTGAGAGTCCAAGAATGGGGGTCTTCTGGGTCAGCAGGGGTCGATGGGGGGGAGAGGTAATGGTTTGGGTAGGGTTGGTGAATTCCAGGATGAAGTCGGCTATGGCCTGTCCTTGATTGCTGTGCGAGGCGGTAGGAAGATGTTCAAACTGGCTGAGTTCCACTGACCACTACACAATAAGTCGGCCAGAAAGCTCTGGTTGCTGCATGACCTTCTTCAGGGGTTGGTCGGTGAGGACCACTATAGAATGGGCCTGGAAGTAAGGACGAAGTCGTCTGGAGGCGATGACACAAGGCCAGGGACAACTTTTCTAACAATGGGTATTCTGCTCCGCTCCCTGAGAGCTCGACTGATGTCATTAGACGCCGGCTGAACTGAGCCGTCTTCCCTGATAAGAGCTGCACTGACGGCGGTGTTCGATACTGCTAAGTAGAGGAAGAGGGGCTCGCCCGCGATTGTTGTGAAAGGAGGGGGGGATTGGCCATACATTTGCTTTAACTGCTGAAAGGCCTCTTCGGATTCAGTTGTCCATTCAAAGTCTGCCGAAGGACTTTGAAGAATGGTAGGCACTTATCTGTTGCATCGCATCGGGAGATGAAACGGTTGAGAGCCGCCACTTCTGCAGTGAGTCTTTTTGAACTTCTTTGACAGTTTTGGGTGACTGCATCTCAATCAAGGCCTTGATCTTCTCAGGGTTGGCTTCGATGCCGCGCTGACTAACCATAAAACCCAAGAACTTTCCAGATCCTACGCCGAAGGCGCACTTCTCGGGGTTGAGCTTCATCTGATACTTGCGAAGGGTGGCAAAGGTCTCCCGTAGGTCGGTCAGATGGTCAGTGGAGAGTTTGCTCTTGACTAGCATGTCGTCCACATACACTTCCATGTTCCGACCGATCTGATCTTGGAAAACAGCATTGACTAACCGTTGATAGGTGGCCCCAGCATTCTTTAGTCCGAACGGCATTACACAGTAGTGGTAGGTACCTCGGTCGGTAATGAAGGATGTGTGTTCCCGATCGAGGATGGGTGCATCATGATTTGGTTGTACCCAGAGAAAGCATCCATGAAGCTGAGCATTTGGTGACCGGCCGTGGCGTCGACCAGCAGATCTATGCGGGGGAGTGGATAGCTATCTTTGGGGCAAGCTCGGTTCAGGTCAGAGTAATCGACGCAGAGTCGCCACTTGCCATTGTTCTTGCGGACCAGAACCACATTGGACAGCCACTTAGGATAGTCCACATTTCGGATGAACTGAGCCTCAAGGAGTTTGTCAACTTCTGCGGCTATGAGATTATTGCGCTCTGGGTGGAAAATACGCTGCTTTTGTCTGTAAGGTCGGAAATGAGGTTCGATGCTGAGGCGGTGAGTTATGAAGGCGGGGTCAATGCCTGGCATGTCTGAATGGGTCCAAGCAAAGACGTCATTGTGCTCGGTCAAAAGGGCAGTAAGATCGGATTTCGCTTGGGGGGATAGTTGGCTGCCGATCTTAGCAGTTTTCAATGGGTTGGTGGGGTCAATAGGGACCTCAACGAGCTCCTCCACTGGTTCTCCCTGACCAGCTCGTCCTCATCCCGGGTCAAGCGTTCGATGATCATTGCCTCCTTCAGCTTGACTTCTTTAAGTGAAGCAACATAAACACTCCCTGGCCACGGTCTGCTCTCCTCTGACTGTTCGACCCCGAGATCGGTGGGAAACTTGAGGGCAAGATGATAGGTGGATGTGATGGCTTGGAAAGCGTTTAGGGCGGTGCGGCCAAGGATGATGTTGTAAGGCAGATGGGCAATCGACCACAAGGAAGGTGAGCAACTTCGGGCCTGCCGGGGTATTCGCCGATGGTGATGGGAAGGTCAATGGAACCAATGGAGGTCACACGGTCGCCAGTGAATCCGACCAGGGGGGTTTGGAGTGGAGACAAGCTTTCTTCCCCAATCTTGAGCTGGCGGAAGCAGTTGAGGAAGATGATGTCTGAAGAGCCATTGTCGATGAGAACTCGTTCTGACCTTATAATTGGAGAGGATGGCGGAAATGACAAGAGGATCATCATGAGGATAACGGATGCCTGTACAGTCGATCCGTTCGTGAAGGTGATGGGCTCTGTCCACTGCTTGGGCGTGTTTGGGGGTCGGTCTACTGTGGTGACTGCCTTGTCTGAGCCCTGCCGTATTTTTCTAAGTTCTGCCTTCTGAGCTGAGAGAGATGGTCCCCACAAGCAAGACCACCTGAAATAACTCTAATTTCACCAACTGGTGGAGGTGGATTACCTTGTGGCCGAGGTTGCTGGGGGGGTCGGTCATGGCCCTGATTTGGTTGAGCTGGCTGCCCGGTGGGGTGCGTCGGCGATTGTCTCTGTGGGGTTCGGTTCTTGCCTTTGCTGAGGCGGGTGTCTGTGAACCGGCTTAGACGCCCCTGGCGAATGAGGGTCTCCACCTGATTGAGGTTGATGCAGTCGTCAGTATTATGGCCATGGTCCTGGTGGAAACGGCAATATTTGGACTGGTCTTTTCGGTTGGAAGGGTTCCGTGGAGGGGGAGGCCATTTGAGGGGGGTAGTCCCGTTGGATCTGGTTGAGGACATGTTCCTATGGGAGAATTGAGGGGTGTATACCGCTCGAACCGAACCGGCGGTCGGATTGGTGCCGCCGGTCTGCAACGAGGGGTCGGTCGGTATAGCGGGTGTTTGGCTATATGATACTGGGCGTTTCTGGGTTCTGGTCTTTCCTTTTCTCTGGGGGTCGGGTTTTTAGCTGTTGGATCCTGCCGAGCGGCTAGTGAATCTTCGGCATTCATGTATTTTTGGGCTTTGGAGAGTAGGCTGCCATTGAGGTGGGGGGTTTTTAGAGAGGGAGAAAAGGAAATCAGATGACCGCAGACCGGCCATGAAAGCTGTGAGGATGACCTTGTCGTCATTTTCTGCGACTTGCAGGGCTTCGGTGTTGAAGCGAGTAACGAAGCTGCGCAGTGATTCCCCCTCGGTCTGACGAATGTTGAGAAGTTGGGTTGCCGGGCGTCGCTGGCGCTGGGCTCCGATAAAGTGGCTCAGGAAAGAGTCACTGAGATGTTGAAAGGTGGAGACAGAGTCTGGTGGTAACTGGCTGAACCACAGCCGAGCTGACCCCTTCAGTGTCACGGGAAAAGCTCGGCACATGATCTCGTCTGGGAAGGCATGGAGAATCATGAGGGTGCGGTAGGTCTCCAGATGGTCGACCGGGTCTGTCGTACCGTCAAAGGAGTCGATGGAGGGCATTTTGAACTTGGGGGCAGAGGTTTGTCTCGGATGGAGGCAACAAATGGTGAGTTGGCCGTAGTGGAGGGCTTATGCTGGATGTTCTGCATAACCCCTTGGAGCTGGAGTTTCATGGCGCGGAGTTCAGCGTCCCAAAGGGGAATGTTGTCACCACCAGAGGGAGACAGGTGTTGGATGCTGCTGGCCTCTCCCTCTGGGGCTGGTGCTATGATCGATGGGTGCGGGGTGGAGGTGGGATTTATATGTGGGTGAGGAGGTTGCAAACCCCCAAATTAGGTGGATTGGGTTGTGGGGCAGTATGGCCCGGAGTTGTTCTGGTTGGGTGGAATATCTGGAGGTGGCGGTGGAGGAATATGGAGGTTTCTTTGGAGCAGAGCATTGATTAGGGCCTGGTTTGTTCGGCCATGCGGTTGATGCTGTTGGTAAGCTCTATGAAGTACTGTGGTGTTGTTTGGATTGGAGGGTCGGTTTGGTGATCGGTATTATGGTGGGAAGCCATGGATCTAGTCGTGACCATACATTTGACGGGTGAGATGTAGAGGTTACTGGAACAGGGTCTCCGGTGGCAATGAACACAACTGGCGCACGGATCAACCAGTTCCCACAGACGGTGCCAACTGATGGTACAGTTTGTTCTAGTGGATGGACTGGACTGATCCAAGCTCCTCAAGCCCACGTCCGAGCAACGAAGCCCACTGGAAGACCTGCAAACAAGTTCAACGGGGAACAGGGTAGTCCCCTGGCGAACCCTCCGGTGTGTGAATTAGAAGTGGAAGTAAGGAATGTAGAAAGAGAGAGAGAGGGAGGGAGATAGGAAAAACTTAACCTTCTTCTTGTCTTCAAACCTTGCTTATATCCTTTGGTAATCATTTCACTGGCCCTGCCCTCCTGCCCTCATCGCCGAAAGCTTGTGTTGTTTCTTACCTTGTTCAGGGTAAGGGGGTGCTATTCCGACTGAGGGGTGTTGTCGCAATAAATGCTGTGATGGGCTGCATTAATGGTGATGTGCTGTAGTAATAACTTTGCAGATCTTTGTCTGCTGACCTGGCCTGTGTTTCACCTGCCACATGTCCGAATGCCATTGGCCCTCCATGCCCTGTTGGTCTCCGGTTATCCTGGGCCTTTCCAGCCGGGTTATGCTGTGGGTCCTAAGTAATGGGCTTGGGGTTGTTCACTGTGAGCTGTAGTCTTTATGGGCCTATACATGTCAGCTTATATGGGTTGGGTTTGGGTTGGGTTTGATGTGATGGGTTAGAGAGGTGATGTGATTTAAATAAGATGTTATAACTTAAATAGGATAGTGACTTTTTAACTTTTTGTATTATTTAGTAGATGTCAAACTTGGCCTAAATTGGCTGCTGTGGGTCGCTACATCCACCCCACATCCTAGTGGTTTAGATGTGGTAGATTGTTGAAAAAAATATGAGTGTGACTTTGTGTGGTTATATTGATAATTGAGATTGACATTAAATTGAATTGAAATAATGAATAAGATAGTCCCATGTGCCTAGCATAAATATTTCTCTGTTTTTAAACGGAGGTGGGTGGACTGGTTTTAATTGATAAGTAAAGTCAAGGATTTTAAATATTTTATCAAATATCTTATATAGGTGTGGGATTTACATGAGATTTATATTGTGCAAGTCTCACACTTATGTGAGAAATTTAATTAAATATTTGATAAAATATTTAGGATCTTTAGTATTTTTTTTAATTAAAACTAATTTAGAAGTTTATAGTTTAAATTGAAAAAATTTAAATTGTAGGATTTGGTCAAATTTTGGAACCTTTTTTTGTAATTTTCTCAAAAAATTAATAAATAATTTTACAACTTTAATATAATTACATTAACCTTTATTTTATTAAGATTAGAGAGCTGAAAATTGGTACAACTAATGTGAGACACAATGATAATCAACAAAAAAATATATTTTAGTGTAAAATATATTACAATATTATTTTTTTTAATCCTAAAACTAATGAATTATTCGTGAAAATGGAGTGGAGCGTCAAGTGTTATGCGAATTGACATTAGTAATAATAGACGAAATTGATAATTCAAAAATTAAATTTAAGGAACAAAAATGAAATTAACCTAATAGTTTTATATGAAAGTAATTTTCCCAATGATAAGAAGCAACAAAAGTGTAAATTATTATCATAATAATGAATATTATATTTTTAAATAAAAAAATACAATAAATCACATCATTTGTTTTGTAACATGCAATTTTTTTCTGGATTAATTACTTAAAAATCATATTCACCAATACTGTGGTAGCTTTGATCATATTCAAGATTTTTTGAACCAACAAGTCTTATTTTGAGATATAAAAACGTTTTTGCCCTTCTGTCCTTTGGTTTGATTTGACTATCTAGTAAAACTGATAATATTATTAATTTTCTTCTAGTTTTGAAATTGATAACCTTATCAATTTTACACAGCAATATTCCAGATAGTTGTTATGCTAATTGAGGGGGGGGGGAACAAAATATAAGATTAAACGTTTTTGCCATCTATTTTTTGGTTTGATTTGACTATCTAGTAAAACTGAGAATATTATTAATTTTTTTCAGTTTTAAAATTGAAAACATTATCAGTTTTTGCCAGTTTTAAAACTAAAAACACTGGAAAAAAAAAACATGAGATTAAATAGGTAATTCATTTTCATGAACTCTATATCTGAGAACAATGATACCAAAATCAACGTTGAAATTGAAATCGAAATAAAAAAAACAAGAGTTTCGAAACTAAAAAGATTCCCTAAAAAATTAGGGTTTAAGATATTTGAATCTGAAAAGTCTCGAATTGTTGAGTTGATATATAACGTCGTCGATCACAATTTTGCAAACCTCAAGGTATTAAGGCCCTGTTTGATTCTAGGATATAAAGGGTAGGATTGGATATTATATACTATAGGGTCCACATATCCCATGTTTGTAATTTTGTTTAGAGAGGATATAATATACTATGGGATTGTATATCTTCCAAAATTTGTAGATATACAATACCACCCTCCCCCCATTATATCATATCCCCTGGGTTGGGATATGATTTAAAAAGTCCAATCTACTTTCTTATCTATCTAATATATACACAGACTAGGGTTCAACAAAACATATGTGGCTCAATACATCCAGTAGAAAAGAAGAGCTCTGGTTTTGCAAGTGTAGATCTACTCGATTTTCTGGCCGATTTCCGTTGGCAAAGCTTCTTTCCGGTGATAATCATCGTTTCCCTCTACTTTGCTCTCTTTTTTTTTGATTTTCTGGTTTTGGGTTTTCCTTGTATGGTTTTTATCTAAAGCATTTGTGGCCCTTCCACTGATTTTTGTTCAATCTGAACTTTCTAAACCCTTTTTTTATTTATACAAGGGTTTGTTCAATCTGGTTTTTTATTTGTTCAATCTGGCCCTTTTGTAATCTTTGACAAAACAGTGGGTATGTGTAGGCACCCATTTTGACCAGCCCTAAGACTTGGGCGCTTTCTTTTGAGCACTCGATGATGAAAATCGGAATATGCTATTTATGAATTTCTTAGCTTAGAATTAATTGAATTAATTATAACCTCACCCATTTGGCCAAATTATTTTATATCACTCAAATATTTTTTTAATTTGTACTAGTTTATAATTTATATAATTTTATGTGTTTGTACATATTTTTAGGTGTTTTATATAAATTGGTATAAATAATACATTAGATATTTTATAAATAGAAAAGAATAAAAAAAAGAAAGAGAGGTCGATGTCGACCTCCCCGCCTGCTGGACTCAATTATGTTTATATAAGATTAAATATATTATATATATTATATAAGATAGAATATAGAAGAGGGGAACAGATAGAATATTATGGTCATGATAGGGGTTTTAGATGGAAGATGGAATATATGATGATGGGTTTGGGATGGTGAATATCATTATGATGATGGGTTGAGTGGGAAGAGTTTTAAAATCTCTCTCTCTCTCTCTCTCTCTTCTCTCTCTCTCTTTCTCAGATTGGGGAGGCTTGCTACTTCTAGCTGTGGTGGTGTGTTTTACGATTTTTGGTTAGAGAGGTCAAAGGCATGGTGACAAAAAAGAAATGACATGAAAATCCACTTCAGTTCCAACCTAATCTCTCTCACTCTCTATTTGTCACTTTTTTTCTCTTTCTCTCTCACTCTTTCTCTCTCTCTGTGTAAGCAGAACAAAATTGCCAGAGAAGAGAACAGACCCAACCCAGTTACCCAATATACTCAGACCACACAAAAAAAAAAAAATCAACATAGAGATAAAAAAAGATAGCAAATACACATCTCTATGTGTCTCTGTGTATATATATTTGTGTGTGCTGATTTCTGACCACACTGCCAAACAAGTACTCAGCTGGAGAGCACTAGCAGAATAGATCTTGCCCGAACAACCTGTCATAGAAAGATAAGACTCCGGCGGTGGTTTGTCTACCCGGGGGCACTTCGACGATCAAGTCAATACTCAGTTATCTCTCAAAGATAATAAATAGTGCTTAACTCACTAGCTAGAATCCAAAAAACGTACCTTAGACCCACGAGGGTGCCTTACTTTTATAGCCAGCACTAACTTGATCCCTGTAGAAGCCTAGCTTCAATGAACTCTGGCTCAATGCTCATCTTGGACTCCTAGCCAGATAGAGATAAACTCCCTAAGAGCCTTATCTTTATCCAGACTGAGGTCCTCCCCCATTCTAGGACTCTTGCCCCTTATCCGTTCATCTCGGATTCCGGTATCTCCGTAGATAACCTCGGCTTAGCCGAGATCACCTCGGCTCCATGACCAAGACACGTGGCACCTCGGCTGACACTTTAGTGTCAGCTTGGCCACGTGTTGTCATTCACAAAGTATGCCCCCATAACTGCCCCCTAGGTTCTATTACCTCGGTATCCTGAGGTGATGGAACCTATATCGTTTGTCCATATAGCAGATCGGTGTAGCTCGGCTTTTCGCGCCCGCTTTCGGAAGAATGAAATAGCCCTTACAGTTCGGACTCCACTCTGTGTTGGTTCTGAATCTGATTTCACAAGTGCAATGTGAAACAGTGGAAATACAAAAAGAGTCCAAATCCGGCAATTGTTTTTGGAAAATCGATGTTTGAATCAAATGCCAAAAATGGACTGCTTTGCCAGATTTCAGAGTCGCCACCTAAATATTTATGGGAAATTTAGGAAACCCGTGACTCGTGCCAAAGGCCATTAGTCCGTCGTTACCAAAGTGTCTTGGTTCGGGAACTTAGGTATGAGAGGGGAAGGTCAATAATGAGCACCCCACTCACCCGATCAAAGATCGGCCTCTACTAATTATGATGTGATTCTTATGTACAATATATGTTCTTATTCTGATTAT
The DNA here is from genome assembly GCA_030407325.1 of Camellia japonica. NCBI lineage: Eukaryota > Viridiplantae > Streptophyta > Magnoliopsida > Ericales > Theaceae > Camellia > Camellia japonica. The sequence continues at coordinate 82,876,970 of JAPPVO010000016.1, read as the reverse complement.
TTAATAAATCCTAAAATTTATTATGTGAAGCATACAAGGTATAGACTAGTTTGCTCAAATTGGAACAATTCAATTTCATGTTTGTTTCTCGAAAAGGGTTTGAATTTGCCACCCTTAGATGGGCTTAGATTTGTGAATCTTAAAACGTACATTCGTTGAATCATTCCAATTCAAGCAACAAGCCTTCATCCACAGGCATTCAAACAGTTTATCATTTAAGCACTTAGCCTCATGGTAGGATGCTAAACATAATAAGAAAATTATGTACAAGCGAGATGCTAAAACATAACAACTCACATATTTACCGACGTCCCGCGAACAAGCTACAAAACAAAGTTAGAAAATATGCATGATTCCTAACTATACAACACATGTGATATGCAATTACTAGACTCGGCTACTAATATGGCATATGAGATGAATTGATCGCATGCGGTCTAAGCATGTATTCAAAGAAGTATTGAAACGACAATGCGAATTGGATGATGAACCGAGCCTTGGTGCATGCAATACAAGTGGATGCAAACATGAGTATGCTAAATTAAACATGATGCCTCTAAACTAACCATCATAAGCTGATAAATAAAAGGGAGAAAGACGTGGGGTTGGAAGACATGCACACACATACGCATACTTATTACAAGTTTGTTTGCCCTCGCGCAGGAGGGTCCGAATGAACTAGTGCGCCCTCACGCAGGAGGGTCCGAATGAACTAAAGTGCCCTCACGCAGGAGGGTCCGAATAAATAATTATTACAAAACCAAATGAATAATAAATGAAAGGGGCTGTCTAATTTATTACAATAAGGCAAGCCTTGACACACTAAATTCGGTATAACGTCCGACCGAATTCAATTAATCATATTGGTTCTTTAGGTGGGTTGTAATCCAATTTTAACCACTTTTATTAGCCTTTTTTATTACCTGTCCATTTCTTTATCTTTTCTCCTGTTTGTGCAAAAGTGATATTTACATCCACTAAGTCTGAAATGCAATAAAGGAAAATCAGTGTCTACTTAACCCGAATAAACCTTATTTTCTTCAGAGGAAATCACAAAGGAAGAGTCAAACTTATTTACAAGTTAGGGATTTCAAGTCAAACTCAAGATGTGCAACAAGGACTAGTCCAAACTCAAA